>CAWUFW010015451.1:0-360354 GCA_963921515.1 Calotriton arnoldi | reverse complement strand
GCACAGAACACTCACCTGCTCCCCTGGTGTCCCATACAGCTTGCTGTACTGTGGAAGTAGGCTGTCCAGCAGGGCCTTGTGCTCCCCACAGCAGTAGCCAGTGTCAGCCATCTTGTGAGTCCTTCTCCACTTCCTGTGATGTGAGCATGGTTCAGGGTGGTGTTGATGGGTCAGTTGTGGGGGTGACCAGTATCAGTGACTACGACTCCCATCATGCTATTGCCTCCACCCCCTTCCCAGCATGCCCATGCTTCCTTCCTTTGATTCTGCTTCCCTGTGGGGTGGGCTGGCTGTGCTGACAGGATGGCTGGGAGTGTTGTCCTGGCAGTTGTTTGGCTAAGAGTCCCAACAGTGTCCCTGTGCTTCACACAACATGACCCAGGGTGGTGGTTCTTTGTGGGATCTTGTGTTGGGATGGGGGCATTGCATTCTACCAGGTGGGTTCTGTGGAGTTTGTGTTGGGGGGGTGTGGGAGGTGCTTGTGACTATGGTCAGTGCTGCAAGTCCTCATTCCCACCCAGCTAGCCAGATATCCCACCATGGAACGTGCTTGCATTGCAGGGAGTGTAAGTTGTCTCTCAGGATGTCATTCAGTGGTGTCCTGCTGTTTGTTGGTGCACAGTTGCCAGAAGGGCCTTGTGCTCCCCACAGCAGTAGCCAGTGTCAGCCATCTTGTGAGTCCTTCTCCACTTCCTGTGATGTGAGCATGGTTCAGGGTGGTGTTGATGGGTCAGTTGTGGGGGTGACCAGTATCAGTGACTACGACTCCCATCATGCTATTGCCTCCACCCCCTTCCCAGCATGCCCCTGCTTCCTTCCTTTTGATTCTGCTTCCCTGTGGGGTGGGGTGGCTGTGCTGACAGGTTGGCTGGGAGTGTTGTCCTGGCAGTTGTTTGGCTAAGAGTCCCAAGAGTGTCCCTGTGCTTCACACAACATGACCCAGGGTGGTGGTTCTTTGTGGGATCTTGTGTTGGGATGGGGGCATTGCATTCTACCAGGTGGGTTCTGTGGAGTTTGTGTTGGGGGGGTGTGGGGAGGTGCTTGTGACTATGGTCAGTGCTGCAAGTCCTCATTCCCACCCAGCTAGCCAGATATCCCACCATGGAACGTGCTTGCATTGCAGGGAGTGTAAGTTGTCTCTCAGGATGTCAGTCAGTGGTGTCCTGCTGTTTGTTGGTGCACAGTTGCCAGCAGGGCCTTGTGCTCCCCACAGCAGTAGCCAGTGTCAGCCATCTTGTGAGTCCTTCTCCACTCCCTGTGATGTGCGCATGGTTCATGGTGGTGTTGATGGGACAGTTGTGGGGGGCAATATGTGTGACTGCGACTCCCATGATGCTATTGGCTACACTGACTTGGCCAGCATACACAGAATTCCTTCCTTTGAGTGGTCTTCACTGTGTGTTGGTGTTGTTGGGGTGGCTACATGTGTGGATGTGTTTGTTAGTTCTATTTGTGCCACTGCCTAGCTGTAGTTGTAGTTGTGTTTGTACATGTGTTGGCACAGTTGGATGTGACTTTTTTGATGGCATGTGTTGTGTTTATCTGACTGACATACACATTTTGGGATGATTCTGTTCTGGTTGCTGTGTAATTGCTATGAGTGCATGGTTTGACTCTCCCCTTGACAGTGATGTGTGTGTTTTGTGGCAGTATATTGTGTACATTTGTTGTGTACTCACCAGGCTCTGGGATGTCCTCTAGTCCATATACGCTCACTGGCGGAAGGATGGCCCGCACCTTCTCCTCCCAGGGCCTGAGGTATATTGGCTTGGCAGGAGGGCCACTGCCGGTGTGTTGGCTGTTGATGTAGTCTTTCTTCAGCATGTCCCGTACCCTCCTGCGCACGTCATACCACCTGTTCTGGATGTCGGTCTTTGTGCGCCGACATGGTGATTGGGCGTTCACCCTGTTGATGATCCTCTCCCACATCTTGGTTTTCTGCGACATGGGGGTCTGTTGGACCAGTGTGCCAAACAGCTGTGGCTCCACCCTGAGGATCTCGTCTACCAGGACTTCCAATTCACTATCTAGGAACTTGGGATTCTTCTTGGGGGGCATGGTGATGGGTGGTGATGGTGGGTGATGTGTGTGTTGGTGTGCAGGTGAGGGTGTGTGAGTGTGTGTTTTGCTGGGTGTATGTGAGGTAGGTATTTGTTGGTGTGCTGATGGTGTGTGGCTTGTGTGAGGGATGAGCTGTGGGTGTGTGGTTGCTTTCTCTTGGGTGCTGGCAGTGGAATGGCATTTGCAAAGGCTCATGGTAGTGATTTGTGTCCTTTATATAGGTGGAGTTGTGGGTGTGTCTTTGTTCTCTGTCCCCACCCCCACCAGTATTTATTGGCTTGGTAATTGCTTGTTTGGCCTTTTTTTGGGTGATTTTTCCTTTGTGCTGTTTGTGTATGTTGGAAACGTTCTTGTGACCGAGTCGGACCCTGCATTGGTCTCGTACGGTGTTCTCCGTTTCGTTCACGCTGTGTTTGTGCAGTTTTGTATGCTGCGTACGCGTCGGTCGCGGTGTATTGTGTTGCTTCGGCTCGGTTTTGTATGCGTGTCGGTCGTGCGGCTTGTCCTCCGTCCGACTCGGTCGTGGTTTTCGCGCCTTGCATCGTACTTTGCGGTTTGGAGTTAGCGGGTACGTTTCGGTCGGATTTGTTCCGGGTGCGTGTCGGTCGGTTGGATTCGCGTGTTTTTCCGGCCGGATTGCTGCTTTCCGTGCGGCTCGGTCGGTCGACTTTGTTTCCGTACGTGTCGGTCGGATTTTTCGCGCCTTGCATCGTACTTGGCGTATCGTGCGCCACGGGTACGTGTCGGTCGGTATTTTTTCCGGATCCGGGTCGGTCGGTGCTTTTTCCGGCCCGAATCGGAATCGACCCCTAAGTGTTGAAATAAAGGAATATTGAAAATAAGTAGGAAAAACTGCCATTTGTGACGTTTTCATCTGTAACTTTCTGTCATGATGCCCGGTTTACAAAATCAATATATTATTAAGTCAGCTAGACCCTTCTGGTTGCTGGGATACATGGGTTTGTAGGGTCTCCTAGACACCAAGGTACCCAAAGCCAACAAATGACCCGCAATGTACAATGGTTTTTCCTTGTGTACAGAGTATTGACCAATTCAAATGGTGAAATATGTAGAGTGAATAATGGGTATCAAGGAAACCTAAAAATTTCTGAAATGGGCATAAGATAAAGGGTGTTTATAAGCAGTGGTTATTTGCACATCTCTGAATTTGTGGATGCCCGTATTAGCATCTTACTTAGTGGGTATTTTTTCAAAATATCCTCTTTCTTACTCACTGGCTTACATTTGGAAGGCACACATGCAGCAAAATCCAATTAGTAATAACAAGTGTCCTACTATTCTATGCTCCCACATGTCTTCTGAGAAAAAGGGTACCTCACTAGTGGCCACAACAGGAAACAGCCCAAAACACAGCATGGACACAGCAAACTAATTTTTCCAGGGAAAACTGACCCTTTTCTTCCATTGTGGGAAGCTGTGGATTTTGGGCCCTAGCTCAGCTGGCCCTTCGGGAAACCTAGTGCTCTTGCACATTTTTGAAAGCTAAATACCTGGAGGAATCCAGGGTCGGGTGACTTGCATGGCACCCACCAGATCTTTTTACCCAGAATCGCTTGTAAACCTCAAACTTTGACTAAAATCAACCACCTTTTCCTCACATTTCTGTGATGGAAAGTTCTGTAATCAGTGGGGAGCCACAAACTTCCTTCCACCCAGCGTTTCCCCAAGTCTCCCGATAAAAATGGTACCTCAACTGTGTGGGTAGGCCAATTGCCCACAGCCGAAATGGCCCAAAACGTAACATGGATACATCACATTTTTCCACTCAAAACTGGCCCTTTTTTGTAAAGTGGGTAGCTGTGAATTTTGGGCCCTACCCCAACCAGCACCTAGGGAAGCCTAGAAAACTTGCAAATTTGTTTAAACTAGATAAGAAGGGGAGTCCAGGGGTGCATGGCTTGCGTGGCTCTGACTAGGTAATTTTACCCAGAAGCACTAGCAAATGTCAAACTTTAGTAAAAAGCACACATTTTCCTCACAATTCTGTGGCAGAAAGTTCTGGAATCTGTGGGGAGTCACACATTTCTGACCACCCTGAGTTTCCATGTGTCCTCTGTTGTGTGGGTGAGCCAAGAAACCACAACACAAAAGGCCCTAATGTGCTATGTTGCTAAAGATAAGCAGTAGGGGTAGGTGTGGTATTTGGGGCATTGGGTGATAGGAAATTTGTGGCTCCCCGCAGATTCCAGAATTTTTCCTCACAGAACTGTCTTAGTCCAGTGGGTTATCCCAGGTGGCAGCCTGCACAAGCCCAAAAAGAGCAGCCATTCACCATTACAAAGGGAGACAATATTGGGAGTTACATTTTCTTTCATTTTTTCTGTGATGTCTAGTGGGTTTTCTGCACCCGTAGTGGGCAGATAAGGGGTATTCACCCCTATCCGCCAACCAGTAGAGGACGGAAAGACTGTTGCTGCTTTTTTTTTTTATGAGGGCATTGCCATATCCATGGTGGGTAGCCTCCACCCATGTCCTCTTTTTCTAAACTTTCCTTGGTGTCTAGTGGGCTTTCTGCCACCCTCCCGGGGTGAGCCAGTTGGGCGTAATCACCCCCATTGGCCCCCCCAGCTCCTCCCCTACAATTTCCTTAATTTTTTCCCCTGGTGTCTAGTGGGCTTTCTGTACTCTCCAAGGGATCAGATTGGGGGTAATCACCCCCATCACCCACCCCATGGGAGCAGAAGGACTGATGCTGCAGTTTTTAGAGTGGGGGCATTGCCATGCTCAAGCTGATCGTGAACCTCTTCCCGAACAGCTCAAGTTGAAAATAAAATAAGGACACCCTCTGGTGCACAGCACCAGAAGGGGTCTTTACATGCCTGCCCACGACACCCGCACTCAAAGGGTTAATATAACAAAGGTGCTGATCTAAATTTAAAAACTCAGGTTTTTATGTATGTAACTGAACTGATCAAAAAAGTATGATGCCACATGACAATAAAATATATTTTGAATTGGGGAGTAATTTGGATTTTTGTTCATATCAATAATTGTGAATATTTACTCCATTACATTTAATAAGCATAGAATTATAAAAAGTGATGCAACAAATAATGAAGAAGGCAAAAAGACTACAAAAAATAATAGAATATAATTTTGTGGAAATACAATGTGGGTCAAGGAAGAGACGTTTTTAGGGATTAACTTAAGTGCTCAATAAAATAAGGTTGTTAATGGTTGAGGAAGTGCAGCATTGTTGTGAATAAGTGCATAGTTTTCAGTAGTTCATCGATGTGAGAAATGTGGTTACTGGTTGAGAGTGGGTGAAACCCTACTCAAGCAGCGGCCACAATCCTTGTCAGAGTGAGACACAAGCAAACCCTAAATTAACCTGTGCTCAACCCCATGGTAGCTTGACACAGAGCAGTCAGGCTTAACAAAGGAGCAATGTGTAAAGTATTTATACATCACTTCAAACAGTACACTACTTTAGAAAAATAGGGCAAATGTTCATAAACAAAACAAGACCAAAATGACAAAAATGCAATCAGTAGAACTGAAGATGTGCAGTTTTAAAGATTTCTGTGAAAATAGCGCCAAAAAGCACAAATCACTAACTATGAATATCTGGTCATGCTAGACCGGGACAAAGTCACAAGTTCAGGTTGACCGCGATGGAGCACGGGCCAGCTATCGGGTCCCAGCTAGGCCCACTGAACAAGTGTACCTTAAATCCTGGTTGATCAGCATTGCGAGGTTCCTCGTCGATTATGCATCGGACAGTCGAGGTGATGTTTTGGTTCCAAGGAAGTTTAAAGATGAGATCCAAGGTTTTGTGTCGTCGTTGAGGATCCTGTTGACGAGGCCGCCAATGTGAAGTCCAGCATCAATGATGCGTTGCGCAGTCAAGGCAATGAATTGGTTCTGAGGAGCTGCGAGTCTGCGATGCAAGAACCTGCATCATCACCAAGGCTGCCATTGACAAGAAATTTGCAATGCGGGGGCCTGCGTTGGGAAAGCTTCGCACAGCAGCAGTTCCGGGTCGATGCAGAGTCCTTGTGCTGAGAGAATCCGTGTAGCAGAGGTGATGCGCTGGTCCTGCTCGGCTTTGCGCCCCAGCAGAGAAAAGGTGCTGGTTCTGCTAGATCCACAGATGGGATGGCAGAGCATCTTCAGGCCAATTTCCAAGGGTCCAGGACTGGGGTGGCACCATTTGGCAGGGTAGGACTCATAGGTGGCATAGTCCAGGTGCTGGGTTCTAGGTTGTTGGAGCCTTCTGTCTCTGAGGCTCTAGTCAGGAGGCCAGCCAACTAGCCCTTGGAGTCACCCTGGGGTCCTAAGTTCAACAGATTCAGGTTGAGTACTTCTCACGTAGGCAAGAGGACAACAGGCAGCAGGTCAGCACAGCAGGGCAGTAGTCTTTCAGAGTCGCAGTTCAGCAGAGTGGCTGTCATTTCAGCTGCACAGCAGTCCTTATTCCCAGCAGAGTATCTACAGTTCCAAATGTTTACTGATGAGTTGGGGTCTGAGGTCCAGTATTTATACCTGGCCCTTCCTTTGAAGTAGGAGAAGCTTCTAGAGGTTTCCCTTTGAAGTGTACAGGTTTTCTGCCTTCCCTGCCCTAGTTCCTGAATAACTACGTATGTGCTATGTGTGGAGGCAGACACAGCCTATTCAAGTGTAAGTAGGGCTGTGCCCAGTTCTCCCCTCCCATCCTGCCAGTGATGGCCCATTCAGACGCACCTAGGCTCTCTAATGTGTGTGGTTGTCTATGAGGAAAAAACAAAGCCCAACTGTCAACCACACCAAGTACAGTGACCCAGAGACAGGTTGCAGGCACTAAGGGCCAGATGTACTAACATTTTTTGCAGGCACAAATGGGTTTTAGACCCGTTTGCGACTGCAAAAAACATGTGGCCCATGTACTAATCCTATTATGCGAGTAGAAAATCAATTTGCAACTTGCAAAATAGGATTACCGACTCGCTATTAGGAAGGGGTGTTCCAAGGGCGTCCCTTCCTAATAGCGACTCCTGAAGCTATGTATGACTGTCTTGCGACCGCAATTGCGGTCACAAAACAGTCGCAGTTTACCACCCTTCCCAGAAGGGTGGTAATCCACTCTTAAACGAGAAGGGGTCTTCCCCTTTGTGAGTGGCTCTAAAAATATTTTTTAAGGGCAGGTAGTGGTCCCAGGGACCACTGCCTGCCCTTAAAAAATTAAACTGAAAAGTTTCATTTTTATTTTTTAAATGCATCCCGTTTTCCTTTAAGGAAAACAAGCTGCATTTTTTTAAAAAAAACTGTTTTATTTAAAAGCAGTCCCAGACATGGTGGTCTGCTGACCCCAGCAGGCCACCATCCCTGGTAGTGCCAGCTGTTCCCAATGGGGTCGCAAATTGCGACAGCCTCATTATTATACATGAGGCATGCAATTTGCGACCCCATAGGGAATTGCAAACAGTGTCTCAGACATCACAACTTGCGAGTCGCAAATTGCGAGTCGCAAATGCAACGCAATTTGCGAGTCGCAAATTGGTGAGTTGTACATCTGGCCCTAAATGCCTAAGGCAGGAAAATGGCAACTTTCTAAAAGTGACATTTTCAAAATTGTAATTTAAAATCTGACAATTCCAATGATACCCAACATGACTTGGGTACCTGCTCCGGTTTGGAAATTACAGCTTATTAAATATAATAAGTTAATTCCAACATTATCCTATGCGAGAAATAGGCCTTGCAATAGTGAAAAACGAATTTAGGAGTTTTTTAGTACCAGGGCATGTAAAACTAAAAGGTACATGTCAACTTTTTAAGTTCTCTCCACCCTGCCTTCTGGGCTGTCCAGGACCTGCCAATGGGTGACATATCTATTAAAAAGGAAGATTTGGACCTCGTGAAATGTTTATTTTTATGACAGGTGGAAGACACCCATTCAACACAGTTCTGAAAAGTATTGTGATGCTCAAAAGGCCAGGTTTTGGCGTTGCACCCCGGAACATGCTCCGCCCACTATAAATGAATGTGAATGAACAGTATTATATTTTTATTATAGATTTTCTGGTTCACTACGGGGCTCACCGAGTAGGCAGGTATTGAGCACATTGTTGTTTTGGGTTTCATGGCACATCATGATGGTTTATGGTCACTTGACGCATTTGGTTTCTTTTATAAATATTGGGGATGATTCTTTTAGTGCCATCCAGGATTATTGGTTCATGTACACTCTTGTTTTATGAGCAAGCACATCATTTGTCAGATGTGCGAAGGGTTCATTGTTCTTAACAACATTATTTTGTGACATGTTACGCAAGTGGCAATTTCTACGTTGTTAGTGGCTCATTGCATTATGTATTGGTTCGACTGGTTTGACATGATCTTTTGTATTTCAATTACCCCTGAGGAAGGGCAGTTTTGCCTGACGCTGATGTATGGGGAAAAATTACTCGCCAGTCGCTAGGGAGAAAAGCCTTGATTGGCATCTCTTTGAAGTTGATGATTAAAATAGAGTTTGAAACTATGAGGATTAAACAAGGAAGATATAACGGAAACTGGAATGAGACTCTTGATTGCATTCATCCATATTTGTAACATAGCTGTGCATCCTGGCTTTGGGGACCTGACGAGGCTCCAACTTTTGTACAGAAAGGTTAATTTTGCCAGGTTGAAATGGCAGTTTAAGACTGCAAACACAGGCTGCAGTGCTGACACATGTTTAAGATGCTACTTAAGTGAGTGGCACAATCAGTACTGCAGGCCCACTAGTCGCATTTAATTTACAGGCCCTAGGCACAGGTAGTGCCACTTTACTAGGGAATCGCAAGTAAATTAAACATGCCAATTGTGTATAAGCCAATTCTACCACGTTTTAAGGAGAGAGCACAAGCATTTAAGCACTGATTGGCAGTGGTAAAGTGTGCAGAGTCCTACGATGAGCAAAAATGAAGGTGTGGATTAAAATATGTCCAAGGAGGATTGGTGGTACACCAGCAGACTTCTGTGTCTTTGAGATTTCATTTAACATTCAACTTGTTGAGCTGAATCTGATTCATGTGAAAAGTCTTCCTTCTTCCATGTTTTCAATAGACCTAGCTTTTGACATCATGAAAATCTCTTGGATAGAGCACACCTTTTTCATGCTAAGCATGTTCTTGTTGGAACCATTCAATATAAAATCAACCTTCAAGACTCAAGCTTATCATTTGAGATGACCTAAGTAGCAGCAAGTTCAGCAGTTATATGTCGAAAATTGTAAAAAGAAATATCATCAGCCATAAATATTGTGTTTAAATATTGTTTACAAACATATTGGCCTATTGAGTATATACTTTCTAGTATTAATTCCAATTTTGGTGGTATTTTCTCAAACAATATTCTGGCAATACATTTTTGATACCATACAACTCAGGGAGTGTTAGACCTGTCAGCCTTAGGGTGGTCTTACCCCAAACGTTTTGCCTTCACCCTTCCTATTTTTCTGACTTTATTTTTGCTGGCCATGATGACTCTGTGCACTTTACCCCCACTAACCAGTTTTAAAATGCTTGTCCTTGCTATTTAAAACATATTAAAATTGGCTTACACTTAATCTTCATATTTAATTTACTTATAAGTCCATAGTAAAGTGGTATATCATAAACCCAGGGTCCGTAAATTAAATGCTACTACTGGGCCTGCAGCCCAATTAAGTAGCCCCTTAAAACATGTGACAGGTCTATCATTGGAGCCTGTATGTAGTTTTAAACTGCCAATTCAAAACCCCTCAAGATGCCCCCTGCATAATTCTCAAGCTTCAACATGCTCTTGTGAATCTGAGCAGACCATCCAAAATTCTCTGTCAGAGTGATGCCCAAATAGTCAAAGGTATGGACACTTTCAAGGGGAGCATCATTCAGAGATGGGTTTGGGCGGGTTATGTGGATAGGATTAAAGACCATGTACTTGTTTTTTATAAGGTTGATCTCAAGTTCTCTCTGCTCACAGAAGACATCAAACTGGTCCAGCAGATTTTGGATACCCATAGGGGGTTTGGACACCAGTAGGGTGTAGTCTGCAAACAGGTGGGCTGGGATCTTCATACTCACTAAACTCGGCGAGTTGTGATTGCACTTCTCTAACTGAGCTACCAGGCCATTAATATATAATAGAAATAGGGTTGGGGCAAGAATACATCCCTGTCTTGCCATATCAAACCTGCACATAGTTCTTCTGGTGCAGTCTCCTGATGACATCAACAAGATAATTTGGGGCACCCTGTTCAATTAAAACTTTCCACAAGGCCTCCCTTGGCATGAGGTCGAAGGGAGTGAGGAGGTAAAAAAAAAACTACATAGAGCTGACTGCCTCCCAGAACTACATACTTCCAATATATGAGTTGTAGTCGAAATACTTGGTCGATGGTACTGGTCCCTGATCTGAACCCTGGTTAGAAGCGGTTATAAGACCCACACCCTCAACCCACTCACACAGCCTATCGAACAGTATACAACAAAAAAGCTTTTGGGAGCTGTCAATAGGGCTGATTCACCGATAATTAGATGACAGGGACCGTGAGCCTTTGTAAATTGGTACAATCTCAGCGCTTGCCCAAGTAGGGGGAGTGGGTAAGCCTTCCAAAATACAACTAAGATATGGGCCCCAGAGAGCCTTATCTGCCTTGAAATGGCCCCCGGGCACCTTATCTAACCCCGGCGCTTTTCCTGGTGTATCCAGTCTATGGTTTTAATAACCTCCCTTATGGTGATAGAGGTAAATTTACATGCAGTCAGTTCAGACGGGACCTACTCGTGTAGATCATTCTCTACATACAATTAGTTTTTCACTATTGTGGAGCCTACCTCTTCCATAGGATAATATTGGGTTGCCTTGTCACAATTCATAAGTGAAACTTTTGATTGAGAACAGGTAGAGATTTCATGTTTGGTGCCTAAGAAATTGTAATTTAAAATCCTCTTAAATGGTAAAGTCAGATTTTAAGTTACAATTTTGAAAATACCACTTTTAGAAAGCATTTTCCTTCCCTGGCTATTTTGTGACTGCAGCCTCTTCCTGGGTCACACAACTGGGTGTAGTTGACAGGTGAGCTGTTTATTCTTCCTAAACAGTTGCACAAAAGAGGGAGTAGGTGTGCCTGGATGGACCATCACTGACAGGATAGGGGAGCTGGGAACAGCCCCACTTGCAAATCAATAGGTATTGCTCTGCTTTCACACAAAGAAATTCACACCACTTCATTGTTCAGGCGATCAGGCTGGAGCCACGGCAGAGGATGCAGGAAACTCCCATCACTTTAAAGGGAATTTTCTGGAAACATCTCCCACTGAGCTACCAGGTCATTAATATATATTAGAAATAGGGTTGGGGCAAGAATACAGCCCTGTCTTGCCAAATCAAACCTGCACATAGTTCTTCTGGTGCAGTCTCCTGATGACATCAACAAGATAATTTGGGGCACCCAGTTCAATTAAAACTTTCCACAATGCCTCCCTTGGCACGAGTCGAAGGGAGTGAGGAGGTAAAAAAAAAACTACATAGAGCTGACTGCCTTTCAGAACTACACACTTCCAATATATGAGTTGTAGTCAAAATAATTGGTCGATGGTACTGGTCCCTGATCTGAACCCTGGTTAGAAGGGGTTAGAAGACCCACACCCTCAACCCACACACACAGCCTATCCAACAGTATACAACAAAAAAGCTTTTGGGAGCTGTCAATAGGGCTGATTCACCGATAATTAGATGACAGGGACTGTGAGCCTTTGTAAATTGGTACAATCTCAGCCCTTGCCCAAGTAGGGTGGGTGGGTAAGCCTTCCAAAATACAACTAAAATATGGGCCCCAGAGAGCCTTATCTGCCTTGAACTGGTCCCCGGGCACCTTATCTAACCCCGGCGCTTTTCCTGGAGTTTCCAGTCTATGGTTTTAATAACCTCCCTTAAGGTGATAGGATTAAATTTACATGCAGTCAGTTCAGATGGGACCTACTTGTGTAGATCATTCTCTACATACAATTAGTTTTTCACTATTGTGGGGCCTACCTCTTCCATAGGATAACATTGGGTTGCTTTGTCACAATTCATAAGTGAAACTTTTGATTGAGAACAGGTAGAGATTTCGTGTTTGGTGCCTAAAAAATTGTAATTTAAAATCCTCTTAAATGGTAAAGTCAGATTTTAAGTTCCAATTTTGAAAATACCACTTTTAGAAAGCATTTTCCTTCCCTGGCTATTTTGTGACTGCAGCCTCTTCCTGGGTCACACAACTGGGTGTAGTTGACAGGTGAACTGTTTATTTTTTCTAAACAGTTGCACAAAAGAGGGAGTAGGTGTGCCTGGATGGACCATCACTGACAGGATGGGGGAGCTGAGAACAGCCCCACTTGCAAATCAATAGGTATTGCTCTGCCTTCACACAAAGAACTTCACACCACTTCATTGTTTAGGTGATCAGGCTGGAGCCACGGCAGAGGATGCAGGAAACTCCCATCACTTTAAAGGGAATTTTCTGGAAACATCTCCCACTTCAAAGAAGGCACCAGGTATAGAAACAGGACCCTTCAGGCCCACTCTTCAGTTCACTTTCTGGATCCGTGGCAGGACTCTCAGAAGACTGTCTGCTGCTGTAGCCTGCTGTGCACTTCAGAAGACTGCTTTGCTGTACCTGGAAGGACTGCTTTGCTGACTGAAGCCTCCCTTGAACCTTCAAAGGCCTGCCCTGCTGCCTGAGCCCTGTTCCAATTCTTGAACCCAGGACTGCCAGAGTGACTCCAAAGGCTAGTTGACTGACCTTCTGATCAGAGCCTCAGGGACAGAAAAGTCTCCAACCAGCTTGAACCTGCACCTGCACCCAGCCTGAGTGAGTCCCAACCCTCCAGGTAGCACCTCTCCAGTCCTGGAGAAAGTGGTGTTAAAGGCGCCCATTCAGCCAAAATTTAAAAGTTGGCTTAAAACTGCTCTGAGAACCAAGAGGGTACTGGGACTAATCTATTCATATATCCCGCTAAAGTGCATCACTGGTCGGAATTACTTTGCTGTAGCTCCTGCTATGTTCTTTGCCACGGCAAAAAATCCTGTTCACCGGTCCTTTGCAGAAGGGAAAACCAGCCTCCTTATGCCCTCATCGGTTACAGCCTCCAGTCTCATCCCACTGGAGATTTTTGAGTTCCAAAAAAGAGACTAAGGTCTGATTTAGATATCAGAGGACGGGTTACTCCGTCACAACGGGGACGGATATCTCGTCCGTCGAGATTAAAATCCCATAGGATATTATAGGATTTTGATTTCGGCGGACAAGATATCCATTTCTGTTGTGAAGGAGTACCCCGTCCGCCGATTCTAAATCAGGTTCTAAGTCTGCATGTGGAAATCTTCACTGTTATTTTGCCCAGTGGCTCCCTGACGATGAAGCCTCCTCCTTGGGACACCTCCTGCAGCCTTGTCCTGCTGAATGTCTACCTTCTCAGTGCATTTTTGTTGAAATTACTTCTAAGTCCGATGGTAAGCGCAGGCCAGACCCAATCCACCTCTTGTATCCGACTTGCGCTCCATTCCAGTCAACTATATTTTTTTACTTTGACCCGGTCTCCTGCAACTAGATATCCGCAGTTGGCGCTTTGATGTTTTAGGCGCTAGTTTTAGCTTAAATTTTGAAACTTCATAACTCTGCCTCTACTGGTTGTTTTTTTTTTGTCATTCGGTGTCAAGTAACTGGATGGACCATCACTGGCAGGATGGGGGGGGCGGAGGGCTGGGTACAGCCCCACTTGCAAATCAATAGGTTGGGCCCTGCCTTCACACCAAGGACTTCATACCACTTCATTGTTCAGGCAGTCAGGCTGGAGCCAGGACAAAGGATGCAGGAAACTACAAGCACTTTAAAGGGAATTTTCTGGAAACATCCCCTACTTCAAAGTAGGCACCAGGTATAAAAACAGGCACCTCATCGTAAACATCTTAAGCAATAAAAGAATTGGTCATGAAGCTTCTGATGTTCTGACAAAAAACTTGAAGTTTGTGGAGAAGAAAACATTAGTTCACATTCTTACCCTACCTGTGCACCAACAACATGGCTGACATGTTTTCCTTTTTCTGTATGGTACATTCAAGTGTATTATGAAACAGTGTTTGCCATTAAATCTCGCCTCATGTAGAGTCTTATTATTCCCAATGCATTACATTTACAATATGTTGGTTTTGGATCAGCTGCTTTCTTAAGAATGGAAGGCTTAGTTGACTTTCTCACTTGCAATTGTTTCCCTCCTTATTTTGTGTTTTTTCTACCCAAGAGCATTTAGTTCACAGAGCATTTTGTTCACATATTCTGACACAATGATGTGAGAACTTTGTTTGCAGTGCATGTGAGGGACTAGTTTATCACCCTCTCTCTGCTCCAATTTACCCCTCTTTTAATAACTGAAGCCCCTCTTTTTATCCCGTCTTCTTTCACATCATCCACTGAGTATCCTCTTGTCCCTCCAGCTCAACCGCTAATTTAAGGCCAGCAGCTATCTTGATTTTTTTTTTACCATTTCAAGATGGCATTTCAAGATGGCTTACCAAGCATTTATATATTCCTGCTGTGAATTAATGTTCATGCACAGCAGAAATCTATTCATGGTTTTGATTTACTTTAACAAATCCCATTCAAAGATGCCTTCAAAATTCTTTTTTGAATGTGGCCACCAGAAATGTGAGTTCATCAATTGCGGTCATTAATAGCATTTCCCATTTGAAAATGGCTTAGAACAGTGAGAGTGCATCCAGGGCAGGTGCCTTTTAATGCATTTTGTTATGTTTTAAAACCCATTCCAAGATAGCTGTGCGGATACATGTGCATTCACAGCATGTAAGTAAACCAAAAAGAGCTCTAACTAAGCTAATAGGTTTAACTGCAGGAATGTATTGGATTTGCTAATGTTTGGCTCTTTTGCTTTGTAGTTTTAATACAGCCTGAAAATCCAGAACAAATTCTACTAGGTCTCTTTGATAAAACAGGACAAAGAGATCGGACTGGTAGCTAACATTGACTGACACTAAAGTAACTGCCTATCCTTTGCTTTTCATAAAGCAATCTTGGATATTGTTAGAAAGCATTACCACAGACTGAGGAATGTGTTGACTGGGAATTACATGCACCAATCAATAGGCAATTCAGGCAATTCAGGTCCTGTCTTTCTCGCTTACTTTGATCAATCCATTGTTTAAAATGAATTCACACTTTACTGTTGTTTACTTTAATTCTGCTAACCCCTCTTTAATGAAAGTCAGCACAGACAATGCTTGACCTTTACTGTTTGCAAATATGTGCTTTCAAAAATTCTTTTAATTTTCTGTAATAGCTTTTCACTTTGGTACCAATACTGCACCTAATAGTGAGCTGGGAATCTATTACTCTTAAATAATAAATAGAAATGGTTTTCAACATGAAAATAAGGACTTAGATATTTTCTTCATATATTTGTCCAGCAGTTCTGTAAGTCCCTTTTATTATTATTTTATTTATTTATTTGAAAAGGCTTATATAGCGCGAACATGACCCAGAGGGTATTAGAGTTCTGAACAAAGAAGCAGATAAGATTGGCAAGAAAAGCGTACATAATAAACATAAGGTAAATTAATAAGGACATGTACAAAAAAGAAAAAAAAGTCTCGAGCAGCATGCCTGCAAGAATGTACTGCTACCCTGAAATGAGAAAGCAGGCATTTTATAGAACATACAAAATTGCTCATGCTATCTTTTGTAGGAGAGAAAGTAATCTCTTTTAGACTAATGGAACAAGCTCGTTCTGCTCAACCCTCTGTCTGTGCCAGACATTTTTGATGTTCCTGTAATAGGAGTAAAAATTATGCCATAACTGCCAGCACGTTTTGAAAGAAAGAAATGCCAGGGGTACCACATATTGTATGATTGCATCCTTCAATTTTATTCGGCTAAGGTTTCCTTAATACATTTTTATGCATCTCTAGCGATTTTATAAGTAACTCAAATGCTGCAAACTTTCACAAAGAATTATAGTAGAGAATGAAAAATGGCAGAAAGGAAGAAAATCGAACGTTGAGGAATGAAGACATCGGTTAGGCCAACCTAAATACGCGTCTTCCAAGCATTCCTCGAAGATTTTGGATCTGATTCTCAAACTAATTTATGGCTGTAGAATGTTTATGGACATAATTGCCGACATTTCTGGTTGACAGCTATCTATAAAACTGTACGTTATGGGTAAATTATTTACTACTGTGTACTTATCTGCTACGATTACAATGTCCATAGTGTTACCAGTCGGGAACAATGGACAAAGAGGTCATGCCCATAGCCACAGCACCGGAGCAGCAGCTGCTGTGTGGTGCTCCGGTGCCCACACCTTGTCACAACCCCCAGGGTCGGAGTGGAAGTCTTTCCCGCTATGGGCCCATGGAGGTGTGACCCTCCTGCCAATGAAGCAATTACATCAATGGCAGACTGGGACCCAGGAAACTTCTTCCTAGTTTCCCTATGTGCATGAAGGGCAATGAAATCATCCAGCCGCGGTCCGTGCAGGTAACAGCGGTGGGCGGTGGGGCCGTGTAGGGGGATTTCGAGGGACGATCCCAAGGGAAAATTATTTATTTATTTAATTTTCCCTCTGCATCGTCCCTCGAAATCCCCCCTTACACGGCCCCACCGCCCCGCCGCTGTTACTTGCACGGACCGCGGCTGAAATCATCCCTGCTCTCCATACTCCTAGGAAATTGTGCTGAAAGAGACTTACCCTGCAAAGCAGTAGGAGATCACAGTAGGATGTGATTGCCTTGCTTTTCCCCTCGACACAAGGGATTATTGGCATGTTGAGCTGCCCCAAACAGCATTAGTCTTACTGCTTCCCTAGGATGTGGACGGGGCAATTATGCCCAGTCTGCTCCCACCTCCACTGAGGGGTAAAAAGCCCACTAGACACCAGGTATAAAAAATATTTAAAAAAACAACAGGATGGGGGAGGCCCACCATGCACAAGGCCATGACCCCACCCCGAGGACACAACAGACTTTCCGCTCTGCCTGGGGTGCAGAATGCCCACTAGGCACCAGGGAAAATATATATTTTTTTTAAAAAGGTAGTTGGTGGCCCACCCTGTTGTAGGGTGATGTGCCCACCCCAAAAGGGGGCAATACAGTCTTTCTGTCCTCATTGGGGAATGGATGGGACTGATTATTCCTAATTTCATACCCCATAGTCTCTACTATGATCTCTACGTCGTCTTTTACTACGATTGATTTTTCTCAGAGCGCAGCAGTCTCACGCGGCGTACACGCCGTAATCGGGAGATCTTATCTGACCCACAGAAATGCCGGATTGGGCAGTAAATAGAAATTCTACAACCATACTGGCTATACTGAAAAGTGAAAAATCAATCATAGTAAAAGACGACATCTCCAGAATTAGTGCCTAAACAGACAGAAACCCTTTTCGGGTTGGAATTAACACCGGAAATAAGATATTGCTAGAGACTGAACATAGCCCTGAAGAAGTCGCGGGGTAATCCCTTGTAACAGCGACGAAACACGTGTTGGCTAAGAAGGCTAAGAAACAGACTAAGTGGAGTACAGAACAAACTTCACTCACAGATGAACTTGAATAAAAGACTTCGAAAAATACAAGACAAGCATTACTGTGATATTTAGATGCAACTTCATGTGTATATATTTCTAAACGTGTGCAGAGGATTTGTATTTGTTTTTCACAACTAGGACATACAAAACTTTTTAAATATACTGCACTGTGCCTTGGGGCTGTTTAGGGCCTCCTTTAGGGGCGATTTATATGTATTAAAAAGGGAGGTTTTTGTCTGACAAAAGGTTTATTTTGCTAGGTCGAATTGGTAGTTTAAAATATCACATAGGGAGCAATGGCAGGCCTGAGACATATTTTAAAGGGTTACTTAAGTGGGTGGCACAACAAGTGCTGCATGCCCACTAGTAGCTTTTAATTTAGAGGCCCCAGGTACCACTTTACAAGGGACTTATAAGTAAATTAAATGTGCCAATCAGATGTAGGTAATGTTTTAAGGTGTGAGGACAAGCACTTTAGCCCTGGTTAGCAGTGGTAGAGTGCACAGAGTTCTAAAGCCAATAAAACAAATTTCAGCAACAGGAGGTGAGTAGGCAAACGTTTGGGGGAAGGCCACCCTAAGCGCTGTCAGGTCAAGCAAGAGTTGTACATATAACTACTGCTCCAAAACTCAGTATCTTGAATACATCACAGAAATGTATAGGTTTTCTTCATGCCCTTTGTTAGAAATTGGGTTTCTGGTTTGCAGAGGTATGCACCCTGTCAAAGCAGAAACCACAATCCTAGTCAGGGCAAGTCATCTTAATTGACCTGTGATCACCACCTTGGTTGCTTGGCACAGGACAGTCAAGCTAAACTTAAGAGGCAATGTGTAAAGTACTTGTGCAACACTTTGAACAGTAAAACAATGAAAACACCACACAAAAAGATACCCCACCTGGTTAGGAAAATAAAACTTAATTTAATAAATAAAACAAGACCAAAGTGACAAATATCCAATTAGTAGACCTGGAGTTATGTATTTTTAAAGATTGGACTGTAAAGTAGCACTTAAAAGCAAACAGAGCCAACCGGGAATATTCACATCACATGAATACAACATAGATACACATTACATGGCTTCTTGCCACATGTAATGGATGCCCGCTTTTTAAAGATCCACTCAGTATTTATCAACATATACATACATTTAAAGGGAGAATTTACAGCTGGTGCTGTAAATACATACTCAAGCAAAATAATGGTTCAACTACCTAAGGACATGTGATGTGTTAGAAAGTAATATTACATGAAAAGAAAGGCACTGATTCATGGCATGTGATTTGGGAACAGTCCATCAGATTCTAACTAAGGACACAATGTGTTGATGAAAAGCTTGTTACTACAGAGTTCCTTTTATATGCATCTGCAACTCTAACATTGTTCAACAAAAGTTGCATTACAACAAGTAGCAAGTCTCCCTCCTTGAAATGGACACACAAACCAATTTTGCACTCGGATCTTTCCAATAGTTTCTCTAAACCAACATGCCAGATGTAAATACAAATCCTATTCTAAATCAATAAGTGAAGGACCCTAAAGTTGTGGGACTTGAGGATAAAAACCCATTGGCCAGCACTAAAATGAGTGATACCCACCATGGAATTTTGAGAAGAGGCTTTTGAGTTGGTGACAATGAGACCCCACTATCCAAGCACTGAATCTTGATTGTGATGCCACAGGCTACATTCCTCACTTAATTCACAGCTGAGTAAGCACTATCCTAGTACTTTACATGTATTTCCTGTGACCGTAACCCTTCTCTTTTCTTTATGTACTAGCCCTGTAATATGACTAGTAGGAGAAAAGGTGTAACTGTTCACCACTCAGTAATATGTTTGAGGCGAAGCCGACCTAAACTCTTGGGGAACTCGTAAATGATAATTGAGTGAATAGCACATTTCAAACTGAAGTGACAAACGTTATTCTCTAAATGAAACAAATAATTAAGCTGTCTACAGATTACCTAGTTGTAACTTGTTAGGTTACACTATAATTTCACCCTATGCAAGAAAGGCAAAGACATCATTGCTGAACATAAGGCGCAGAGTGTGTTGTAATTTTAGTGTAAAACCTACTTTTATTCACAGGTGAATTAATGTAAAGCCCACAATCTCTGAAGAGTCAAACATTATTTACAAAACTCCTTTTCTACCTGTTCGTAATCTCAGTCACAGTAGCACTTATCACTACAGGCAATCTGAATGAAAGTCTGAGAGCTTGTATTAAGTTTATATCTACCACACTGTTTCCTAAATAATTATACTTCACTCACAGGATTTTGGTGACTATTGGCACTTCACGTCGAGTACGTATTTCTTACACAGGAGGTTCCCATCTCTCAATCCCTTCAGACTCCATTTTTGTAGTCACATCTGGCAATCATTTCTTATTAGGTGGCAGAGTTGGACTACAACGAGGAGCTACAAGGTGCCCTGGAGCCTGAGCCTGCTCGTGGATTAAGCCCTTGACCATCACTCTACACTGCTACACCAAATGGTCACGTTCTCTCAGTCCACAAGGTCTATGTAAGCTTCACAATGGGGGTTATAGAAGCAATAATGCCACAAAGACCCCAACACTATATTTTCAAACCTGCATGGGCTTAGGTCACGGGTCATAGCACGACACAAGAGCCAATCCGAAGAACAGGGCAACCTAACGCGAGAGAGCAGTGCAGTAGGAAGGGGCCACAGTAACCCTGAAGCACTGTGTAGACCCTGGTAGAAACCTTATTAAAGGGCCTCACAAGCCTATTCCATCAGACGGACCTGTGAGGACTAATTATTCCTGTAGCAAACTAGGTCGCAGCAGAGGGATCGCTCGGATGGCTAGCTCACCAAATTGCGTGGTCCCAGAGAGATGGGACCCAAAAAGGAGGACACTGGCCATTCAAACACACCTCCAGATGAAAAGGTTAGCCCGCAATCGCCTACAAAAAGACCACAAGGAGCTCAACCCTGCCTCAGAGCTCCAATAAAGTCCTCCAGGCCACCCGGCAAAGGGGATCAATTACGCACTTTCTCCCAAAAAGTGGTAATCCCAGCACAATTCAGGGCTGCCAAAGGGCTTGGCTTCAGGACGAAGCAGCTCCCGGCTTTGACACCCCTTTCTCACAGGTAACTAAATATACAAGTGTGAGCCAAGAGTCCCCCCAGAGCTCCCAAATCCCCAAAAGGAGATCACTCTCAAGTCCAGCAAGGCCAGCAAGTTGGAGAGAGCAGGAAGTCGACACTTTACATGTTATCCCTGGGTTGCACATTGGCGAAATTACACCTATCTTGACAGAAAAGGTGATAGAAAAGGTGCTCGAACCCTCAATTAATGGGAAAAATGAGGCAGTACAGCAAAAACTAGAACATGCCCTAGAGACAGTGGCACAAATCCATTGGACCAAAAGCCACGGCCAAGACAGCCAGAAAATCAAGACACCACCACCTATCTCAAGCCCCTTTTCACTGATAGGTGAACTGAGCTCTGACTCCCAAATGGCAGGTAACCTTACGACATCCTTTTTTAAAAACTTGGGGCAAAAGATTGAAAGAACCTTGGAGCTGACCCCAAAGCTGTTGGGGTTATTAAAGCTCCCACGGGTCACCAAGCAAGATGGCAATTTATCGAGTGAACAGCAAAGAAGACTCACAATTAATGCACACAAACGAATCACACGATTCTGTAAGCAGAGCATTACTGTGGCAATCGGCAAAGATTGAGGTCCAAATAGACCTCCTGCAATCAATAGCACTCCGCCTAGTCAATCTAAGCAGCATAGTGGAGGACTTGGAAAATAAGATTGCCAGGAACCTGGACGCCAAACTCCGCTCATGCTCCTGTTCAACAATCACTGACAAGTGGGCTTCTCTCCCGGAGGTCTTAGCGGATATAGTAGAGATAATCAGAGGGAGAATGGACACGCTGTCATCAAGTACCACAGATGTTTGGGCAATCCCAAGTACCCATCATTTGGCTCCAAGCAAGAAGGAGGCAGTCTCACCAGGACCGAAGTCATCTCACGGAGCTGAATACGATCATAAGCAAAAGGTTTAAGTACCCAGCAAAAGGGCTCGAGATAACTTCCGGCAAAAAGATGGATAACAACAGTGAAAGCAACATGCCTATAAGAATCAGCCAACATATAGGTGCCCCAAGCTCAACAATCAGGCCAGATGTTCCCCTATCAAGGAGAGAAAGAGGAAAACTGAGGAAACAACTCAAAAAGTATAAAACAAAAAGGGGACAACTACAGCCACTGAATACAGATCCACCCCTTTACAAACGGACTTGAAAAACAGACAGCCTTAGCCAATATTCACAGTCAGACGGGTGGCCAAGACGGATGTGCTATCATGCTTGATTAATGAACACAACCAAGAGCAGGCATCCCTAACAAGCGATAACAACGCAAAAACCCCTTTGTCCCCTGGCATTTCAAGCTTTCCTCCGGATCCCGAATCAGCGGCGGAAGACGTCCCGCAAAGGTGGACATAAGCACCCAGGTAATAACAGCCAATACGCTGCTTTGTACGGATGCTCCACTTCAATCCCAGATAAGCACGGAGAAGATGACAAGAGCCCCAAGCATACAGAGATGGAAATCCGGCAACCAACAAGAAAATGCTCTGAATCATCAAGCCAGCCTAAACTCCACGCTAAGACCGGAAGTACAGGTTCTAGGAACAGGAGAAGCATCATCCGCAGGGTCAATAACAAACATGTATGAGGTGGTACTTACTCCGAGATATCACATCACAGGACAGCACGACATCTTGAACAGGAGCAAATTCAATCAGCAGACCTGGAATGGGTCAGATTCATGAAACTTCAGGGGGATTCTCATGGTGATTCAACCTTGGTGGGACTGAGGCAAAAGAGTCTCCAACAAGTGATACTGGTCGAAGCACAACAACTCACCGAGTGGGGTATAGATGCCCAGTCCCCACCACAACTAAAATACCTGCATGTCCTCTCAGAGAACAATGGGGACAAGGGTGCACGGTCCGTCCTGCATGGGACCAACAGCTATGGAGTCCATAGCAGCAGTCGGATTGTCCTTATGGCCCACACTGGCATCAGGATCACATGCCGCTATAACCATCGGGCATTATACTCAAACCACCTTGCTCCAGACCAAATAAGAGCACAAAGAACGCAGCAGCACTATTCCTAATAAACATGACAGTAGACCTGGCCGGGTGGAGGACAGGGATGTAAACTCGCCCTGCCAACAACTGACCATAATTTTGTGGAACATATCAGGGATCAGTAAAATTGCAAAAGGAGAAATTATGAAGGAGTTTTTAGAGAAGGGCGATATACTATGCTTCCAGGAGACATGGGCCCTGTCCAGTACCCCCTAGCAGGGTATTATGAGCACCATGTAGCAGCAATAAAAAGGAACATCTTCGACTGCCCATCGAGCTGTCTTTCCGTTTACTTAAAGCATGCCTGCAGACTCATGGCTACAGAAATCCAATCAAAAACACCAGATACTCAAGTCTTATTGATTAGAGGCCTAAATCCAAATTCTCATCCACTCAGCCTCCTGCTAATCAATTGCTACATCAACCCAGCACAGACCGTCATGAAAAATTCCATGGATGCTCTGACACGCTCTCTAGATGATCTCTTAATCAAATATAAATCCCATCAGGCAATTATAGTGGGGAATTTTAATCTGAGAGACTTAGATAAAATGAACACCACTACCCAGGGCTGGGGCCTTGCAGAACCCATTTTCAATCTCCTTAAAAATCACAAGCTATGCTCAACTCATACACTAAAAGAAGCATGCTCCACATCCTGGCACCCAAAACCAACTTTTCGGAATGTCTTGACAATCGATTATATCCTAGTCAGAATTCACAGCTAGACTAACAGAATTCAAAGTTGAGGACAGGGCTGAAAGTGATCACAGGCCCCTGAGAGCTGGGTTCCAGCCACTGGCGTAACGAAACTTGAGGGGGGCCCCCCTGCAAGGTATGTGGAGGGGCCCCCTCCGGACTCAATCTGGAGCTCTCCTGCCAGAGTACTATGCTGAGGGGGCCCCCTGGAGCTTGGGGGCCCCACTGCACTGTGGGGGCTGCGGGGGCCTGTGTTACGCCCCTGGTTCCAGCTTGAAGTGCCAACAGCAACTATCTTTCAGCCATTGGGAGAAGCGAGAGGGGAAGAAACGCATAAGGTCCTCCGAAGGATAACATGGTCTGCAAACATCGGAGAGAAGATACGAACATGGCTGGAATCGAAGCAGGAAGGGACCCCACCAACCCATGCATCATCAACAAAGGATTGTGAGAATATTGTAGGGGACCTACAACAAATGCTGGGAAACGCTCGACACCAACGATCGTGTATCAAGCCGCCGCAGATTTAAGAAGGAAGTAAATGCCCTTCAAAGGTCACACTCAAATGCAAACGTGCCTCATGTAAGGCATTGGAAGTGAAGAAAATAGGGGGCATACTTAAGGAGAGCCTTTCTGTTACAGCTTTGAGGTCAGCTTATGGAAAGAAAGTTTGGGAACAGAAAAGGGAACACACAGATAAGGAATGGCTCAAAGTGTTCTCGCTGCTAAAAGGGAATATCCCCTCTGGGCTGTGGAGACACATCAATCAGTTGAGCAATCAAGATGCTCCAAGAGAAAACCGTGTGGCGGAGCATGAGTGGGCAAATCATGTAACACAACTATATTTGAATGTTCCCTCTGATAAAGACCCCACAGACGTGATGAACCAGGGAGTGGGTCAGAGCGGGTCAACTAATGTAAAATAACATGACTTGAGCTCCCCCCTTGATAAAGGTTCTACAGAATCTATCAGCTGGGAAGAGTGTTTCTGCAGGTCGCCAGGTACAACAATAACTGCCGACGCGGTCATTAGGACCTTCAGGAAAATGAAGAACAATGGAGCACAAGGACCAAATGGATTACCAGCGCCAGTATTTAAAACAGCGCCGGATTTCTGGGCAGCAATCCTAACCCATTTTTTTAATAACATCTCCTCAACAGCAAGGACACCTGACTCATGGAGGGGTTCTATACTTGTCCTTTTTTATAAAAAAAAGGCGACCGGTCGAAGCCATCAAACTATAGGCTTATCGCCATGTCTGATCTCGAAGCAAAGGCTTATGCACAACTCCTCCTGAAGGATCTGGACTCTTGGGTACAAGAAAAAGGGATCATTCCCTTCTATCAATCAGGATTTAGATCACAGTTTTCGACTCTGGATAACATCATAGCGCTTGCTCACCTATCAATGCAGGCAGTGAAGAAGAAGAGTCTTCCATTGTTCTGCTGCTTCATTGATTATAGCACAGCCTTCGATAAAGTAGATCGCTGAAGGTTATGGTGAAAATTAAACAGCTGGGGAATCCCACCCAAATTACTAAATGCAATAATATCGCCTAATGAAGACACCTGGGTGCTGGTCAAAACAAGCGCTGACACAATGACCTAAAAAATCTGTACAAACAATGGGCTCAAACAGGGCTGCGTGCTGGCGCCCCTCCTGTTCAATCTGTATACCGCAGACCTGGGGGCCGCTTTGCAAGGTGCCAGCTTAGTAGCCCCAAGGCTGGGAAGTACGAGGCTGCCGGTTCTGGAATATGCAGACGACACAGTAATAATGAACCACTCTAGAGTGGGCCTCCAAAGAGCCCTGCATGCACTTGATCACTTTAACAAGGCCAACTACTTGACGGTCAACCAAAGGAAGACCAAGGCAATTGTGTTCGGGAGACATCAACTGAAAAGGCAAGCCAAATGGTCCCTGGGTGATCTGTGAATTGGAACAGTAACATCTTACAATTACCTTGGGGTCTGGCTCTCAGAAAAGGCCAATGTAAACACCCATCGAAAACATCTGAACTCTAAGGCTAACATCATCCACCTGCTAAGACAACCGAATCAAAATTTGCTAAGCCCATCAGCCGGACCAATACTGACCATTTTAAAAGCAAAACTGCTACCAGCCATTAGCTAAGGACATCTGGCTTTTCCTGGCTCGCTAGATGAGTTCTTCAATACAACTCAAGCTAAAGCACACAAATTAGTGCTGCTCCTGGCCGAACGCGGGCGTTCAGCCAGGAAAACAAGACTGAGACTGGAGCTCAGCCTCGGAAGGCTGCACCTGATATGCCAAGGAGATCTGATAAAGCTATAACCCAGAATCTTGAGGGCTCCAGTGGATTCAATCAGATACCAGCTGAGATCTGTCTTCGAGGAGGTAGGTACAGCCTGTCATGCTAGCCTTGGCTACGCCATCAACACACTGAGGATTGAGGCAGCAAGCTTCTGACTATCGGAAATTTCATTCTCCGCCTGGAAGAAAGCAGTAAACAAGCAGATCTTGGAAACTTCTTTTGCTCAAGACAACCAAGTCCTCCGTTCAAGCACTATTTTAGAGCCACTGAACAAATTATATATTCCGGGAAAAGCCCAACACTATTTAAATGAGGCCCTGACGTCACAAGTCTGCAGGACAATTCTCATTATGAGACTTATTACGTTACGCATTACTGATTTTAATCCAGCATGGGCACGCTGAGAAACAGCATTGATCAAATAGGAATTCTGAAACAAATATTACAGTCAAGAATTAGACAAGCACTATTTAGTGAATTCAAAACTGAATTAACTGAGATGAAAATGGTGAACTGTGTTTAAAGAAGGGAAATAAAGAACTGAAGTAAATGAAACTGACAATAAATGATTAATGAAAGTGAATAAACAGACCTGAGGAGAATTCCCTAGGGCCAAGGTTGCAGTAGAAGAGTAGGGATAAGACATTTAGAAGAAGTTGGAATAGGGCTAGGGATGTCTCACAAAGATTTTTTAGATTTGTAAGCTGAATGAAATAACCGCAAGTTCATCATCAAAGGTTTTGCCTGTTTTCACAAGTAGAAGTCAAAGCAGAATATTCAATCTGCCTGCTGCTATATTCCACTTGAGGTCTGACTGTAGACAAACATGTGCATCCTTACCAAAGCTAAGTGTAGAGTAGTGATTATTGTTACACTAATAGTTGTTATAGTAGCTATTATAATCTTTTTAGTTGGAATGAGTTTTACACCAAAGATAGAAACACTTAGGTCCACATCTGCATCTACAGCACCTGCACACACAAAATAGATGAGACAAAATTAAAGGCTTCATTTGTACATTATTCAAAAGAAGAGTTTTTGACTAATGTTTATTCTAGATTAGTTCAGGAATGCACTTCAGCTTCATGTACTAAAGACTGTTATGTTTGTGCATACTTACCTTCTTCAGCTGTAGAAGAAGTGGCATATCATCATATTCCACAGTCATCTGCAATTACATGTAGTATTTTACTTGGTTTATTTTATAGACAGAAACGTTTCGAATATTATTTCTTCAATTATGATATGATCATTTCCGAAGTTCCCTTTCAGAAAGGGGTGAATCCTCACCAACAAGCAAAAGACATAAAAAATGTGCATGGTATTTCTATAGATCAACCACAGTTCTAGACACTGTTAAGGCATACGTAAAAAATCTTACCTGTTTAGACCATTTGAAAAGGTGTTCATTTCAACAATTTTAAAAAGAAGAGTGCAAATGTTTCATAGTATAAAAAAATGGGAAGTTGTTTGACAAATGTTTGGAAGAAGAATACAAAAAGAAAATGGTTTATCCAAAATTAGAGTTAGATGGAAGACAAAAAGGGAAATTGTGTGTTTACAAAAGGATAAATAAATTTAGAAAAAGGCACGTTGGGATTAGTAATCGTGAACAAACTTTCGAAGTTTTGGGAGGACCTGTTCAAATTTTAATAGGGGAGGAAGCAGTTATTCCTGGGGTTTATTTTGTGTGTAGACAAGATGCCTCTTTCCAGCTACCAGCTGATTGGGAGAGTGTTTGCTACGTAGCTGTATTGTTTGCTAAAATGTTTCATCTGACTAGCATAGATGCTTTAACAATGACACCAGCCCATAGACATTCGTGTAGTACGAATCATGGGACACAATTAGTGGCAGATATTTATGGAGCAATCATACCACCATCTGTGAGAGTAGTCTTAAACTATGAGATGATTAGAAACAGTAGTGGATAAACTGGCTACTAGCACATCTGTTGCCTTGCTGACAGTTAACACAAAATTAGTGGCTATTAGATCAATGGTCTGCAAGATTGATTAGCTTTAGGCATATTATTAGTCAAGAAAGGCATATTCTGCAAAATACTGAAAGATCAGATCAGATACCCGATCAGAGTAGAAAGATAGAAGAATGTGAAAAGAACATTTTTGAGCTAAAACCGGAATTAGAACCTTTAGAACCCACTAGTGTATTAGGGAGCTTAGGCAAAGGAGCTTCTGCTATTGGCAATTGGTTTGCAACAGTGGGTGGAGGACGTTTTAGGGTCATATTGAGACCTATACGTGATTTGCTTGATGTGCTTATACGGTTTGTATAAAGAATTTAGATGCTATATAACAAAGAAAGAAAAAGACAAATCAGAGGAGAATTAGAAATGGAAGCGAGGCAGAATAGAGAATTTAAGAAATTGAAACCCTGAAAAATAAAAAAGGTTACTCAATAGAGAATGAGAGTGCACTGTAAAGAATCATTTGTGAAGAAATTGTGATGGTTTTTTAACCATCAGAGGGGGGAAACTGTTGATGCAAATTCCATTTGTTGACAATATGCTCTTATTAATAAAGTGAAAAGCTCATATTTAAGTAAAAATATGCTAAATGTAAAATTTGTTGTAGGTAATCATACTTAAATGTTATAAGCCTGCTAATACATACAGTTCTGATTTAGGTTAGTCTCACATGTTAGCTGAAAAATAATGCATTAACATCGAAAGACCTGTTTTTCACATTAAAGAGTTGTTGTGCACAGTGTTTTTCCTTTTATTATAAATGTTGTTTTTTCCAGAAACCTTCTATTAGCTAGTGAATAGACAGACACTTGTTTTGTATTAGACAACTGATAGTGAATTCTCACTGGGAGGAGAGGAAGTGACCGGATGGATGATTCTTGGGAAGAAATGTCTGGACAGCAAAATGTCAACAATGTATATTTTCAAGGTTTAATGTCTGAAAGCCTATTGAGCTACTATGAGAAAATGGGGAGTTTGCTTATTCCCAGGAGTTTACTGATATTGTATTGGAGGATGAAGAAGGAAAAAAGAAAATAATGTTGCAACATAGAATTTCTGTGTTTTTATTAGTACATGTTCTTAGAGTAGCGGATAGATTTCTTCCCCGACATTCTGGCCGGTGACTCATCTTTGAGTTTCTTTGGCTTTCTCTACCTGAGAGGTTATTTAGCCTATTTTTTTTATATCTGCTGATTTATGACCGTGAATATTTTCCAATCTTATATGCAAAGAAAAGGCTTTATGCTTGTACATTGATTCTCCCATCAGAACTCTTTATTAGGTATCTGAACTGACACCTTTTTCTATCATTATTCCAAATTAATTTAGATTAGGGAATTTTCTTTATGGAACATCCTTGCTGAAATATTACTTTATTAACTTTGATTCTAATGAACATTTTGTTCTATTTTTGACTAAAAGAATTGAAAATAAAACCCTTTTAATTCTCTTTATTGATTGAATTGAAAGTCTTTAATGATTTATTATGTAGATGATTGCTCCTTTTTCTAGAGGTGGGCAGAATTCTGCGGAATTACATTAATATTCAGTGGAATTCCACGAAGGGGCAAATTGGGCACTGTAATGTGCAGCGCATACTCCTCGGTGCTCTTACATAAATATGTAAGGGCACCAAGGGGTATCCACTCCAGTCCATACCCCTCGGTGCCATTACATACTTAGGTAAGGGCACAAAGGGATATGCAGGGCACGCCAGTACAGTGCATACACCTCTGTGCCCTTACATATGTATATAAGGGCATTGAGGGGTATCTATTCCCGTGCATATCACTCAGCGCCCTTTTTTCCTTATGTAAGGGTACCGAGGGGTATTGTTGGACTTCGCCTTTTTGCAAAGTCATCCCTAAACTTTTTGCCTTTCTCCTAGCCATTTTTCTGACATGGTGTTGGTGGTTTTAGGACTCTGGGCACTTTAGCACTGCTGTTCAGTGTAAAGTGCGTGTGCTCTCTGTGATAAATGTGGTAAGATTGGTCTACACCTGTTTGGCCTATTTAATTTACCTGTGAGTCCCTTGTAAAGTGGTATCTCCTATACCCAGGGCTGGTAAATTAAATGCTACTGGTGGGCTTGCAGCGCTGATTGCGCCACCCACCAAAGTAGCCTTTCAATCCTATCTCAGGCCTCTGCCATTGCAGGGCCTGTGCGCGCAGTGTTACTGCCGCTTTGACGTGGCACCTAAAGTGTGTGCCATGTCCGTGACCCCCCTTTTACCGCATGTCAGTCACCCCTAAGGTAGACCCTAGCTAGCCCTATGGGCAGGGTGCATTGTAGGTAAAAGATAAGACATGTACCTTAAGTGTGTGACATGTCCTGGTAGTAACAAACAGCTATTTTGGTTTCTCACTACTGTGGGGCTGCCCTCCCATAGGAATGCATTGGGGATTCCCTGATAAGTGTTTCAGTGGTAATTCCTGATATGAGAGGCGGAGCGTGGTCAAGTTTGGTATATTTGGAATAGTGATAATAAATGCTGCGCAATGGTGTGCGCAGATTTATTATAACTATTTTAGAAATGCCACTTTTAGAAGTTGGCATTTCTGTGTGCTATGTGTCTGCCTGCCTGATGTGAATTGCATGTCTGGCTTGTGAGTGACAGGGGCTGGGAGGTGTGTGTGGCTCCAGGAGGGGCAGGGTGAGTCAGCGCTAGGCTGAATGGGACACCTGGGCTAGGAGTAGTGGGAGGGGTAATCCCCTGACTCTGAATAGAATGGTGCCTGCCCTAGTGAATGCTGGCTCCGCCCCCTGTGGTGTGTCTGATCTCTGAGCCCCCACCTGACAAAGGGGAAGAGGAGCTTCGAAAACAAAGTGCTCCAATTCCCCCCTGAACCAGTTTTGGCTGGTTCCCCCTAAAGCCCTGTACTGCAGACAAATGAAAATGGTGTATAAAAATAGGGGCTGTGACCCCATGACATTTTTCAGTTCAGTTCCTGTGCTGCTCCTGACGGAGGGGGCTTGCTGCTGCTGGGGCCCAGGGGGGGCTGCCCTGAGGGCTTGCCTCCCTGGGCCCTGCATTGCCCCCTGGTACCTAAATACCTCCAGGACTCTTTCACCTCTGCCCTTTTTAAGGACTTTATGGCCTAGCGCCTCGTGAGCGCTGTGTTTTGGCTGCCTGAGGGGAGAGAGAGGAGCTGGCGGCGTGCAGCGTGCTGCTGCGGTAATTAGAGAGGGAATCCCGACGTGGGGATTCCCCCGAGCTGCCGGTGGGAAGCGGGTGCCCACCTCGCTTATGAGTGATTTTTTTCGTTGGAGAGCGGGTGCCCACCCCGCTCTCATGATCCTTTGAACAGCGGGTGCCCACCCCGCATCACGGCCGCAAAAGGAGAGTCACCGCCGCCGGCCCGAGCCGCAGGGAACACGGAAAACCGGAAGTCAGGCACCCGCGCCTGACTAGGGGCGGGGCCTGCAGCGGATGTCTGGGAATTTGGATGCAGGCTAAGGAGGACGGGAGCCTACCCCACCTCCACGAGTTCCGATGAGAAGTCCCGGGTCCCATGAGGGGGCCTGGGTGAAGTGAGGGAAAGCCTGTGTGATGCAGCGGGGCTCCCGTGATCTGAGGGAAGCCCCGCGTGCGGAAAATGTCGGCGCTGGTCAGCGGGGCTCTCGTGAAGAGGAGAGAACCCCGTGCGTCTTCCAACTATGGCAGGAGTCGGGAGCGGCCCAGAAGAGACCTGCGAGTCCCCAGCAAAGTAGTCCCGGTGAGTGGGGCACAAAGGGGGAGTCTGGCCAGTCTTCCGGGTGCCCGTGGCACCAGAGGGAGACCCCGATGAGTGGGGCCTCATATTGGGCATAGTGGTGCCGGTGCTCATTTTCAGAGAGGGCACCTTGGACTTTAAGAGTCCCGGAATGGGGCTCAGGCGGCACGTGTAGTGCCCGTGCCATTTTATCCCTTGGGGCAATGTTGTCTTGACCCAGAGGCAAGGGGGTGTGTCGGGGCACATTGTCGGTGCCCTCCCCCTGGGGTCGCCCTAAGGAAAAGAGGTGCCCGTGCCTCTGTCTTCTTCACAGCTGCACCGCCGTAGCGGGCAGCTGCAGCGTTTGGGGCAATTTGGATGATTAGGGTCCCAGTGGGGCTCAGAAAGCCCAGTGGTGCCAGGGCTCATTTTCACAGCTGCCCAGCAATTAGTGGGCAGCTGCTACGTTTAGGCTGGTGCCAATGCGCACTTTGGAGATTGCTGCATTGGCAGCTGAACCCTGACTCTGATGGACATAGGGCATTTGAGCCCTGCGAGAAGGCCAGTTGGCCTGGGGGCAGGTTGGTGACATTGGTAGAGCGCCAGGCTCTACAGTATTGCGTAATGTGCTATTGTATACTCTGAATGTTGCCAAGAATGATTTAGGCCCATAGTATTTACGCTGATGTGTTTATGCTAATGAGGTTTGGGCCTAATATGGTTATGCCTAATGTCATGTTATGATGTCTTGGGGTAAGGCCTATTTGCGTAATGTGTTTATGCTAATGAGGTTTGGGTCTAATGTGGGTTTATGCTAATAGGATAATGCTCAGGTCATTATTGTACCAGTAGTTACTGGTTGTGTTTTATATTTGCATTTACTTACCTGTTCTGATGGTTCTGACCATGGCCCGATTGGCCTGGTCCTGTATATAATTCCCCTGTGAATATTGCCTGTGCCAGTTGGCACAGTGTAAATGTGTGATTACGTTTCTAATGTGTTTTATGACAATACAAAGGCTATTTTTTATATAACCTTGTGTGGAGTTCCTTTTGTAGTGTGCCTAGTGTGTTGCTGCTGTGTGTGTGTGTTGCGCAAACGCTTTACACATTGCCTCCGGGATAGGCCTGACTGCTCGTGCCAAGCTACCAAGGGGGTGAGCAGGGGTTATCTTGGGTGTGTAACTCCCTTGCCCTGACTAGAGTGGTGGTTTCTGCCTGGCTTTGGCTAAAGCCTTAGCCAACCAGAAATCCCATTTCTAACATTGGTTGTCAGCGGTGAGGATAGGACTTGCGTTTGGGCAGTACCACAGCGACAACTGGTTGCACTACAAACTCTGCATTTAGATAATCACATATTCTGGGATTATTTTGACTGATTTTCTTTTTCTCCTCAAGAGTGTCATTTTTAAATGGTGTTTTCTGCGCTTTTATTTTGGTGGCAGAAGAGAGAAAATGACAGGGCGGGGACGCCAGTAGGTGGGGAGGATCCCATAGATAGGGAGTCCCTTGCTGGGTCCAGTGCCGGGGGCAGTGCCCCATCCCTTTCCCTGTCCCCAGAGGTGTGGGTGGCTAGGAGGGAAGAAAGGGAGTGTGGAGGAGAAAAAGTTAGCTCTGGAGGGTAGTTTATCCCCTGAGTTCAGTTGAGTTGTCTGGATTCACCAGTAAGGGTGGGATCCAGTGGTGGCAGCAATATGGTGTCCAGTGCAGGAAGTCCCATTCCCCGTTCCCAGAGTATGGTACCTGGTTCCCAGTAAGAGGGGTACAGGTTGAGATTCAGGGGCAGTAAGGAACTGTCTCACCAGTCTTGGGGAGGGTTTGTGGATGAATGTTGTGATGCACTGGACGAATGGGTGCTGGTTAGCATGGCAAATAATTTTGAAGGGCTGTTCAATCTGTGTGTCAGAGAGCACTTGTTCAGTAATTGTTTTCCGGGGCTGCGCCAACACCTGTTGGGGTGTAAGTTATCTGACCCCAGGGAGCTTGCACGGGAGGCAGACCTCTGGCTGTGTGCTAGAGGGTCTGAAGAGGCATTGTGGAGTGATTCCAAAAGTAGTGGCTTGGGTATCTTCCGGTCCTGTGTGGTGGAAGAGGTTCAGTGTAGCCCAGCTAGGTCCCAGTGGAATGGGAGGGGTGTAGGGGCTCACGTCCTGTCTCAGTGGAGACGGAGTGAGTGTGGGACGGTGTGTCCCACGGTGGCCCGAAACCCAGTTTCAGGGCCTGGAGGGTTCCCTAAGGGAGCGCCAGGTCGGGGGCCTAGGCTGTACTTGTAGGCCATTTGAGGAGGATCTCCCAGTGTCTAGAGGACGTGGAGTGTCTGTAACTAGAGCTCCAGCGGTCCTGGTGTCTGGCGGTACCGCTCCAGTTGGGAGGGGTGCAGAAGTCCAGAGTGAGGGGTGAGAGGGGGATGTGTTCCCCAGTGGGAGAGCCAGTGGGTCAGGAGCCAGCCATAAGGGCTGAGTCTCCTAGAAGTGACCATGGTGACACCACTTCTGTCCTGGGGGATCTTCGCGCACTGTCAGATGGACAGGGGTCGGGAGATCTGCGCCAGGCAGACTATCACACAACACGTGAGTCGTGTTACCCTCTGGGGGTGCTATGTGCACCCCCAGAAGTCCTGGCGTGCCAGGCAAAGTGCTCAGCCGTGGGGTTTAGCTCCAAGGTTGGGGAGGCCAGGTTCAGGTTCGCCTGACCTGGAGGGAAGGATGACTGTAAACAGTGTCCTGACCGGTTTGGTTTCGAGAGGTACCACTCCAGTTGGGAGGGTGCGGAACTCAGGAAAGGAGTGCAGAGGGAGGGAGTCCTCGCCTCTGACCCTGATGCAACCTGAGGGTTTAGACCCTAGGTTGGGAGACTAGGAAACTTCCAGGTCAAGAAGGAATCTCTGCCAAAGTGGATCAGCTGAAGAGACTGAGGAGACTGCCCTTGCTGTGTGTTCTGGGGCTCACCTGCAGTTTGTTGTTTCCACTGAGGAAGAGGAAAGGGGACTTTGCTGTGTGCTGTGTCCCCCACCTGCTTGAAGAGGGACTTTGCTGTTTGCTGTGTACCTCCGAAGTGAAATAGTTTCCATGGGCCTGAGTGAGCTGTCCTCCTGTTGGAAGTTCAGCTGGAAGGAGAGTTGTGTTCTGAGGGTGCCTCTCCAAGGAGGAGGGTACGGGACCCCAGAAGAAGAGGTAGGGGGAGGAGAGCCTCACCCGTGACTTCTGGTCAGCCTGAGGGTGTAGACCCTAGGTTGGAGGATCAGTGGCAGTTTGGAACTGCCCTTATGGGAGGAAGAGTGGAGAATGGCTACTATGTGCCAGGGGCTACCGCCCCCCACTCTGTGGATTGGCAAGGACCAGTGACATCTGGGTGGCCTTGGGCCTGGTCCTGGCTGTGGACAGCTAGGGAGTACCAGTGGGGTAACCTAGTTCATCCTGAGAGCTTTTTGACAGAGGGAACCACGTGTGTTCAGAGTGGCGTAGAACTGGAGGGTGTCCCTGCAGTTGCGGGCCCGCGTCCGTGTTCTATCGCCCAAGGCAGGGAAGCCCATCAAGGTGGTGATTGGTCTACCCTGCGTTTTGGCTGGAAGGGGGTTGTGTTGGACTTGGCCTTTTTGCAGGGTCATCCCTAAACTTTTTGCCTTTCTCCTAGCCATTTTTCTGACATGGTGTTGGTGGTTTTAGGACTCTGGGCACTTTAGCACTGCTGTTCAGTGTAAAGTGCGTGTGCTCTCTGTGATAAATGTGGTAAGATTGGTCTACACCTGTTTGGCCTATTTAATTTACCTGTGAGTCCCTTGTAAAGTAGTATCTCCTATACCCAGGGCTGGTAAATTAAATGCTACTGGTGGGCTTGCAGCGCTGAATGCGCCACCCACCAAAGTAGCCTTTCAAACCTATCTCAGGCCTCTGCCATTGCAGGGCCTGTGCGCGCAGTGTTACTGCCACTTTGACGTGGCACCTAAAGTGTGTGCCATGTCCGTGACCCCCCTTTTACCGCATGTCAGTCACCCCTAAGGTAGGCCCTAGCTAGCCCTATGGGCAGGGTGCATTGTAGGTAAAAGATAGGACATGTACCTTAAGTGTGTGACATGTCCTGGTAGTGACAAACAGCCATTTTGGTTTCTCACTACTGTGGGGCTGCCCTCCCATAGGAATGCATTGGGGATTCCCTGATAAGTGTTTCAGTGGTAATTCCTGATATGAGAGGCGCAGCGTGGTCAAGTTTGGTATATTTGGAATAGTGATAATAAATGCTGCGCAATGGTGTGCGCAGATTTATTATAACTATTTTAGAAATGCCACTTTTAGAAGTTGGCATTTCTGTGTGCTATGTGTCTGCCTGCCTGATGTGAATTGCATGTCTGGCTTGTGAGTGACAGGGGCTGGGAGGTGTGTGTGGCTCCAGGAGGGGCAGGGTGAGACAGCGCTAGGCTGAATGGGACACCTGGGCTAGGAGTAGTGGGAGGGGTAATCCCCTGACTCTGAATAGAATGGTGCCTGCCCTAGTGAATGCTGGCTCCGCCCCCTGTGGTGTGTCTAATCACTGAGCCCCCACCTGACAAAGGGGAAGAGGAGCTTCGAAAACAAAGTGCTCCAATTCCCCCCTGAACCAGTTTTGGCTGGTTCCCCCTAAAGCCCTGTACTGCAGACAAAAGAAAATGGTGTATAAAAATAGGGGCTGTGACCCCATGACATTTTTCAGTTCAGTTCCTGTGCTGTTCCTGACGGAGGGGGCTTGCTGCTGCTGGGGCCCAGGGGGGGCTGCCATGAGGGCTTGCCTCCCTGGGCCCTGCATTGCCCTCTGATCCCTAAATACCTCCAGGACTCTTTCACCTCTGCCCTTTTTAAGGACTTTATGGCCTAGCGCCTCGTGAGCGCTGTGTTTTGGCTGCCTGAGGGGAGAGAGAGGAGCTGGCGGCATGCAGCGTGCTGCTGCGGTAATTAGAGAGGGAATCCCGACGTGGGGATTCCCCCAAGCTGCCGGTGGGAAGCGGGTGCCCACCCCGCTTATGAGTGAGTTTTTCGTTGGAGAGCGGGTGCCCACCCCGCTCTCATGCTCCTTTGAACAGCGGGTGCCCACCCCGCATCACGGCCGCAAAAGGCGAGTCACCACCGCCGGCCCGAGCCGCAGGGAACACGGAAAACCGGAAGTCAGGCACCCGCGCCTGACTAGGGCGGGGCCTGCAGCGGATGTCTGGGAGTTCGGATGCGGGCTAAGGAGTACGGGAGCCTACCGCGCCTCCACGAGCTCCGATGAGAAGTCCCGGGTCCCAGGAGGGGGCCCGGGTGAAGTGGGGGAAAGCCTGTGTGATGCAGCAGGGCTCCCGTGATCCGAGGGAAGCCCCGCGTGCGGAAAATGTCGGCGCTGGTCAGCGGGGCTCTCATGAAGAGGAGAGAGCCCCGTGCGTCTTCCAAGTATGGCAGGAGTCGGGAGCGGCCCAGAAGAGACCCGCGAGTCCCCAGCAAAGTAGTCCCTGTTAGTGGGGCTCAAAGGGGGAGTCTGGCCAGTCTTCCGGGTGCCCGTGGCACCAGAGGGAGACCCCAATGAGTGGGGCCTCATATTGGGCATAGTGGTGCCGGTGCTCATTTTCAGAGAGGGCACCTTGGACTTTAAGAGTTCTGGAATGGGGCTCAGGCAGCATGTGTAGTGCCCGTGCCATTTTCTCCCTTGGGGCAATGTTGTCTTGACCCAGAGGCAAGGGGTGTGTCGGGGCACATTGTCGGTGCCCTCCCGCTGGGGTCGCCCTAAGGAAAAGAGGTGCCCGTGCCTCTGTCTTCTTCACAGCTGCACCGCCGTAGCGGGCAGCTGCAGCGTTGGGGCAATTTGGATGATTAGGGTCCCAGTGGGGCTCAGAAAGCCCAGTGGTGCCAGGGCTCATTTTCACAGCTGCCCAGCAATTAGTGGGCAGCTGCTACGTTTAGGCTGGTGCCAATGCGCACTTTGGAGATTGCTGTATTGGCAGCTGAACCCTGACTCTGATGGACATAGGGCATTTGAGCCCTGCGAGAAGGCCAGTTGGCCTGGGGGCAGGTTGGTGACATTGGTAGAGCGCCAGGCTCTACAGTATTGCGTAATGTGCTATTGTATACTCTGAATGTTGCCAAGAATGATTTAGGCCCATAGTATTTACGCTGATGTGTTTATGCTAATGAGGTTTGGGCCTAATATGGTTATGCCTAATGTCATGTTATGATGTCTTGGGGTAAGGCCTATTTGCGTAATGTGTTTATGCTAATGAGGTTTGGGTCTAATGTGGGTTTATGCTAATAGGATAATGCTCAGGTCATTATTGTACCAGTAGTTACTGGTTGTGTTTTATATTTGCATTTACTTACCTGTTCTGATGGTTCTGACCATGGCCCGATTGGCCTGGTCCTGTATATAATTCCCCTGTGAATATTGCCCGTGCCAGTTGGCACAGTGTAAATGTGTGATTACGTTTCTAATGTGTTTTATGACAATACAAAGGCTATTTTTTATATAACCTTGTGTGGAGTTCCTTTTGTAGTGTGCCTAGTGTGTTGCTGCTGTGTGTGTGTGTTGCGCAAACGCTTTACACATTGCCTCCGGGATAGGCCTGACTGCTCGTGCCAAGCTACCAAGGGGGTGAGCAGGGGTTATCTTGGGTGTGTAACTCCCTTGCCCTGACTAGAGTGGTGGTTTTTGCCTGGCTTTCGCTAAAGCCTTAGCCAACCAGAAATCCCATTTCTAACATTGGTTGTCAGCGGTGAGGATAGGACTTGCGTTTACGCAGTACCACAGCGACAACTGGTTGCACTACAAACTCTGCATTTAGATAATCACATGTTCGGGGATTATTTTGACTGATTTTGTTTTTCTCCTCAAGAGTGTCATTTTTAAATGGTGTTTTCTGCGCTTTTATTTTGGTGGCAGAAGAGAGAAAATGACAGGGCGGGGACGCCAGTAGGTGGGGAGGATCCCATAGATAGGGAGTCCCTTGCTGGGTCCAGTGCCGGGGGCAGTGCCCCATCCCTTTCCCTGTCCCCAGAGGTGTGGGTGGCTAGGAGGGAAGAAAGGGAGTGTGGAGACGAAAAAGTTAGCTCTGGAGGGTAGTTTATCCCCTGAGTTCAGTTGAGTTGTCTGGATTCACCAGTAAGGGTGGGATCCAGTGGTGGCAGCAATATGGTGTCCAGTGCAGGAAGTCCCATTCCCCGTTCCCAGAGTATGGTACCTGGTTCCCAGTAAGAGGGGTACAGGTTGAGATTCAGGGGCAGTAAGGAACTGTCTCACCAGTCTTGGGGAGGGTTTGTGGATGAATGTTGTGAAGCACTGGACGAATGGGTGCTGGTTAGCATGGCAAATAATTTTGAAGGGCTGTTCAATCTGTGTGTCAGAGAGCACTTGTTCAGTAATTGTTTTCCGGGGCTGCGCCAACACCTGTTGGGGTGTAAGTTATCTGACCCCAGGGAGCTTGCACGGGAGGCAGACCTCTGGCTGTGTGCTAGAGGGTCTGAAGAGGCATTGTGGAGTGATTCCAAAAGTAGTGGCTTGGGTATCTTCCGGTCCTGTGTGGTGGAAGAGGTTCAGTGTAGCCCAGCTAGGTCCCAGTGGAATGGGAGGGGTGTAGGGGCTCACGTCCTGTCTCAGTGGAGACAGAGTGAGTGTGGGACGGTGTGTCCCACGGTGGCCCGAAACCCAGTTTCAGGGCCTGGAGGGTTCCCTAAGGGAGCGCCAGGTCGGGGGCCTTGGCTGTACTTGTAGGCCATTTGAGGAGGATCTCCCAGTGTCTAGAGGACGTGGAGTGTCTGTAACTAGAGCTCCAGCGGTCCTGGTGTCTGGCGGTACCGCTCCAGTTGGGAGAGGTGCAGAAGTCCAGAGTGAGGGGTGAGAGGGGGATGTGTTCCCCAGTGGGAGAGCCAGTGGGTCAGGAGCCAGCCATAAGGGCTGAGTCTCCTAGAAGTGACCATGGTGACACCACTTCTGTCCTGGGGGATCTTTGCGCACTGTCAGATGGACAGGGGTCGGGAGATCTGCGCCAGGCAGACTATCACACAACACGTGAGTCGTGTTACCCTCTGGGGGTGCTATGTGCACCCCCAGAAGTCCTGGCGTGCCAGGCAAAGTGCTCAGCCGTGGGGATTAGCTCCAAGGTTGGGGAGGCCAGGTTCAGGTTCGGCCTGACCTGGAGGGAAGGATGACTGTAAACAGTGTCCTGACCGGTTTGGTTTCGAGAGGTACCACTCCAGTTGGGAGGGTGCGGAACTCAGGAAAGGAGTGCAGAGGGAGGGAGTCCTCGCCTCTGACCCTGATGCAACCTGAGGGTTTAGACCCTAGGTTGGGAGACTAGGAAACTTCCAGGTCAAGAAGGAATCTCTGCCAAAGTGGATCAGCTGAAGAGACTGAGGAGACTGCCCTTGCTGTGTGTTCTGGGGCTCACCTGCAGTTTGTTGTTTCCACTGAGGAAGAGGAAAGGAGACTTTGCTGTGTGCTGTGTCCCCCCACCTGCTTGAAGAGGGACTTTGCTGTTTGCTGTGTACCTCCGAAGTGAAATAGTTTCCATGGGCCTGAGTGAGCTGTCCTCCTGTTGGAAGTTCAGCTGGAAGGAGAGTTGTGTTCTGAGGGTGCCTCTCCAAGGAGGAGGGTACGGAACCCCAGAAGAAGAGGTAGGGGGAGGAGAGCCTCACCCGTGACTTCTGGTCAGCCTGAGGGTGCAGACCCTAGGTTGGAGGATCAGTGGCAGTTTGGAACTGCCGTGATGGGAGGAAGAGTGGAGAATGGCTACTATGTGCCAGGGGCTACCGCCCCCCACTCTGTGGATTGGCAGGGACCAGTGACATCTGGGTGGCCTTTGGCCTGGTCCTGGCCGTGGACAGCTAGGGAGTACCAGTGGGGTAACCTAGTTCATCCTGAGAGCTTTTTGACAGAGGGAACCACGTGTGTTCAGAGTGGCGTAGAACTGGAGGGTGTCCCTGCAGTTGCGGGCCCGCGTCCGTGTTCTATCACCCAAGGCAGGGAAGCCCATCAAGGTGGTGATTGGTCTACCCTGCGTTTTTGCTGGAAGGGGGTTGTGTTGGACTTGGCCTTTTTGCAGGGTCATCCCTAAACTTTTTGCCTTTCTCCTAGCCATTTTTCTGACATGGTGTTGGTGGTTTTAGGACTCTGGGCACTTTAGCACTGCTGTTCAGTGTAAAGTGCGTGTGCTCTCTGTGATAAATGTGGTAAGATTGGTCTACACCTGTTTGGCCTATTCAATTTACCTGTGAGTCCCTTGTAAAGTGGTATCTCCTATACCCAGGGCTGGTAAATTAAATGCTACTGGTGGGCTTGCAGCGCTGAATGCGCCACCCACCAAAGTAGCCTTTCAAACCTATCTCAGGCCTCTGCCATTGCAGGGCCTGTGCGCGCAGTGTTACTGCCACTTTGACGTGGCACCTAAAGTGTGTGCCATGTCCGTGACCCCCCTTTTACCGCATGTCAGTCACCCCTAAGGTAGGCCCTAGCTAGCCCTATGGGCAGGGTGCATTGTAGGTAAAAGATAGGACATGTACCTTAAGTGTGTGACATTTCCTTGTAGTGACAAACAGCCATTTTGGTTTCTCACTACTGTGGGGCTGCCCTCCCATAGGAATGCATTGGGGATTCCCTGATAAGTGTTTCAGTGGTAATTCCTGATATGAGAGGCGCAGCGTGGTCAAGTTTGGTATATTTGGAATAGTGATAATAAATGCTGCGCAATGGTGTGCGCAGATGTATTATAACTATTTTAGAAATGCCACTTTTAGAAGTTGGCATTTCTGTGTGCTATGTGTCTGCCTGCCTGATGTGAATTGCATGTCTGGCTTGTGAGTGACAGGGGCTGGGAGGTGTGTGTGGCTCCAGGAGGGGCAGGGTGAGTCAGCGCTAGGCTGAATGGGACACCTGGGCTAGGAGTAGTGGGAGAGGTAATCCCCTAACTCTGAATAGAATGGTGCCTGCCCTAGTGAATGCTGGCTCCGCCCCCTGTGGTGTGTCTAATCACTGAGCCCCCACCTGACAAAGGGGAAGAGGAGCTTCGAAAACAAAGTGCTCCAATTCCCCCCTGAACCAGTTTTGGCTGGTTCCCCCTAAAGCCCTGTACTGCAGACAAAAGAAAATGGTGTATAAAAATAGGGGCTGTGACCCCATGACATTTTTCAGTTCAGTTCCTGTGGTGTTCCTGATGGAGGGGGCTTGCTGCTGCTGGGGCCCAGGGGGGGCTGCCATGAGGGCTTGCCTCCCTGGGCCCTGCATTGCCCCCTGATCCCTAAATACCTCCAGGACTCTTTCACCTCTGCCCTTTTTAAGGACTTTATGGCCTAGCGCCTCGTGAGCGCTGTGTTTTGGCTGCCTGAGGGGAGAGAGAGGAGCTGGCGGCATGCAGCGTGCTGCTGCGGTAATTAGAGAGGGAATCCCGACGTGGGGATTCCCCCAAGCTGCCGGTGGGAAGCGGGTGCCCACCCCGCTCTCATGCTCCTTTGAACAGCGGGTGCCCACCCCGCATCACGGCCGCAAAAGGCGAGTCACCACCGCCGGCCCGAGCCGCAGGGAACACGGAAAACCGGAAGTCAGGCACCCGCGCCTGACTAGGGCGGGGCCTGCAGCGGATGTCCGGGAGTTCGGATGCGGGCTAAGGAGGACGGGAGCCTACCCCGCCTCCACGAGCTCCGATGAGAAGTCCCGGGTCCCAGGAGGGGGCCCGGGTGAAGTGAGGGAAAGCCTGTGTGATGCAGCGGGGCTCCCGTGATCCGAGGGAAGCCCCGCGTGCGGAAAATGTTGGCGCTGGTCAGCGGGGCTCTCATGAAGAGGAGAGAGCCCCGTGCGTCTTCCAAGTATGGCAGGAGTCGGGAGCGGCCCAGAAGAGACCCGCGAGTCCCCAGCAAAGTAGTCCCGGTTAGTGGGGCTCAAAGGGGGAGTCTGGCCAGTCTTCCGGGTGCCCGTGGCACCAGAGGGAGACCCCAATGAGTGGGGCCTCATATTGGGCATAGTGGTGCCGGTGCTCATTTTCAGAGAGGGCACCTTGGATTTTAAGAGTCCTGGAATGGGGCTCAGGCAGCATGTGTAGTGCCCGTGCCATTTTCTCCCTTGGGGCAATGTTGTCTTGACCCAGAGGCAAGGGGGTGTGTCGGGGCACATTGTCGGTGCCCTCCCCCTGGGGTCGCCCTAAGGAAAAGAGGTGCCCGTGCCTCTGTCTTCTTCACAGCTGCACCGCCGTAGCGGGCAGCTGCAGCGTTTGGGGCAATTTGGATGATTAGGGTCCCAGTGGGGGATCAGAAAGCCCAGTGGTGCCAGGGCTCATTTTCACAGCTGCCCAGCAATTAGTGGGCAGCTGCTACGTTTACGCTGGTGCCAGTGCGCACTTTGGAAATTGCTGCATTTGCAGCTGAACCCTGACTCTGATGGACATTGGGCATTTGAGCCCTGCGAGAAGGCCAGTTGGCCTGGGGGCAGGTTGGTGACATTGGTAGAGCGCCAGGCTACACAGGATTGCGTAATGTGCTATTGTCTACTCTGAATGTTGCCAAGAATGATTTAGGCCCATAGTATTTACGCTGATGTGTTTATATGGGTGATGCCTAATGCGTAGTGTGTTTATGCTAATGAGGTTTGGGCCTAATATGGTTATGCCTAATGTCATGTTATCATGTCTTGGGGTAAGGCCTATTTGCGTAATGTGTTTATGCTAATGAGGTTTGGGTCTAATGTGGTTTTATGCTAATAGGATAATGCTCAGGTCATTATTGTACCAGTAGTTACTGGTTGTGTTTTATATTTGCATTTACTTACCTGTTCTGATGGTTCTGACCATGGCCCGATTGGCCTGGTCCTGTATATAATTCCCCTGTGAATATTGCCGTGCCAGTTGGCACAGTGTAAATGTGTGATTACGTTTCTAATGTGTTTTATGACAATACAAAGGCTATTTTTTATATAACCTTGTGTGGAGTTCCTTTTGTAGTGTGTCTAGTGTGTTGCTGCTGTGTGTGTGTGTGTTGCGCAAACGCTTTACACAGTGCCTCCGGGATAGGCCTGACTGCTCGTGCCAAGCTACCAAGGGGGTGAGCAGGGGTTATCTTGGGTGTGTAACTCCCTTGCCCTGACTTGAGTGGTGGTTTCTGCCTGGCTTTGGCGCAAGCCTTAGCCAACCAGAAATCCTATTTCTAACAGGTATGCACTGCACTGAAGTGGTACTTTACAGGGCTGGAAGAGGAAGCAGTCCCTTTATGTTTAAAAATCACTGCCGATTAAAGTTTAGCAGTGATTTTTAAACATAGAGGAACTGCTCCCTTTTCCAGCCCTGTTTAAAACCATTACAGTGCTGATTTTATTCCACCAGTGGAACAGCGGAATTATTTAAGTAATACCACGTTACAGGAGTAACTTGGAATTACTAAATTACTCCAATTCCGCAGGCGTAATTAAAAATTCTGCCCACCCATACTTATTTTTCTTGGTCTACGAACAAAGGTCCATACGACCAGTGGTGGGAGTTATTTAATTATTATACTAGAAGATTGAGATACAGAAAACCCCACTCTCTCAGGCTGAATGGGGCCTCAGAGGAGATTAGAGGGGACCCTGAAAGCCGTTCTTCCTCACCTCCCACACTCACACTGAAGAGACTGTAGGGGCCTGTGATATGCCCCTGAAAAAGACCCTTCATTAGCGATCTTAGCTGGAATTGGATCTGGGAAATAGTTTCACCACAGCAATTGTTTTTATCACATCACGAATTGAAATGTATTTAAAAAAGAACAAATTAACAATGGATTTACTGGTGAGATTCTGGTTTCCACAGAATTAGGGAGCATGGCAGCCAGAGGTCTATAGCTTTAACTTTCTCATTACAGAACTGAGCCAATGTTTCACATTTGGCATAATGATGTTAGACTATGCAAAAGGGTGCGATGAGTGTATTTGCCAGTTTTACCACTCTGAACAGTTGTTTAGTTGTCTGACAGTGTCAGTGAGTTGATATGTGTGGCCTTTAAGTTATAGATGTATAGCTTGTAAAGTTTCCTGGCTGCCCTAAGGTTACCTTGATTGAAGAAAGCCTTTCGCCAAGGATCTTCCCCAACTCTCATGGAATTGCTTATGAATGACAAAATAGATCAGAAATATACTTCTATGTAGCCATACACCTAGAGTACTAATTATCAGACTTTTTTTCGAATCGGATTCAATGGAGAGGATTTGCATTTCACTGGTTGAAAGGTCGTAAATTGCAGCATGTAGATATCAATCATGTAGGATTATCAAGCAGCAAGTTTAAAATCTAATTGTTGTTATCATTCCATTCCATCTGCAATAACATATCGACAGTAACAGCTGTCACTCTCACTTTGACCTTTGCCTCATTTATTTTATCACGCTTTTGTGTTTATAAAGTGTACCAAGACTGGTACAACAAACGTATCTACTGAACAAGTGCATACAGCACAATGTTTACAACTTAATAAAATAATTATTTCAAGAATAAATAGGTGAATTCAAAGCTTGTCGGATCAAAATATGTAAAAAGAATAAAATAGACCCATAAAGGGATGTGACTGTAGTGTCCCTTAGCATCTCACTTCCCATCTACATCTCTCTCAATCAATCTGAGTATGTGGTACCACAGGCTGTGGAATGCGGGGTCATAATACTGCACCAGGTAAATAGCCATAGTGCTGAGTGTGGTATTTATCGATTGCGGTATTGCCTGTACCTTCAACGTTTCACACCTCATACAACCTTTAAACACTGCATATTTCTTCTAATTTCTTAAGGCAAAACTCAGAATGTGAATTGTTTTGCCTACAGATATCTCTACATATTTCAACCTGATGATATTTAGCAGGGGAAAAACGTTGCCTATCACAACACCAGTTTGCACCTAACTTATATTTCCTGACCTATCTTTAATAAAGCGTTCAAAGTCTTGTATTCCCCCGCATAGTTGAAATCATGGCATACTGTACTTTATACTCTTGTGTCAAAGATTCTCCTCGTGGAGTTAGATCTTGTAAATGTATCCTCTCTCTCTAGTGGACGGCTTTCCGTGAGCCAGGCAGGCAGAAGAGTCTGTAGAAAGGCTGGGTGAGAGATTCCATTCCTCTGCCCGCCAGCTATCCTTATGTGTCAACGAGTTATGTGCAGTGACTGCACCTCTGAGAGAACGATAGCAGGCAGAGTCAGCTGTCCCAGGATTCAAACTCATGACCAGCTTCATTGGTAAACGTTTAACCAGTGCTTTAAATGGGCCGGTACTGTCCGGTACGGAGTACCGGCACTTTTTATTTTGAGAGGGAGAGTACCGGCACTTCAAAGAAAAATGCCATACTTTTAATTGGCGAGTACCGGCACTTCTCAGAAACAAGCAGGTACTATGGTATAGAGTACCTGCACTTCTATTTTTCCATTTCAAGCACTGCTTTTAACTCACTGAGCCATCCTTCCGCCTACCATATACATAGCAAGGAGGCATGTGTATTCAGATGGAACAGTTTTAGAAAGCTTCATTTAGGATTATAATCCTTTCTTAGGGCTAATTCTGCAAATGTTGTGATTTTAGGTTGAGCGATGGTTTTAGCGCCTTATTAAATAAACCTCTGCTGTAAAGTAAAAATGAATTCAAGCTGCAGCATATCAAGGTCATAAGAGAGCGGCGTTGCCGTACGTGCTTTGGGCATAATGCAACGCTGCACAAATGATGTGCTCCAAGGTGCACAGAGGGGCTGGGCGCCTGCTGAAGCACAAAGTAATTGCAGACGAAACGAACTAGCAAAGCAAAATAATGCACTGCAGGCACTTCATTGCGTTTGACAGCGGAAGTCATGTTTTAACGAGAGAAATTAATTGCTGTACTTATGCGCCTGCAAGTGGCTTCTTGTGGCTAGCCCATCCCAGGGGCATATTAACAACGAGGCGATAAGCAATTATCGCCGCTTTAGCGTCCGTTTTCGGACGGAAAGCGGCGATAATTCTATCGCCTAATCAGCAAGGTCACGCTATCGCGTGAATCCTTGCAGTATCGCCCTTTCCCCCAACGCCCATCCTTGCATCTCTAATGAGATGCAAAGTGGCGTTACTGGCGTACCCCGGATGGGCTACGTTGCAAATATCGCCGATGTTTACATCGCGATATTTACAAGGCAGCCCACAGGATTATAGCAGACGTTAGATTTTGGCGAAAACGGCCGTTTCGCCAAAATCTAACGTCTGCTATAATCCTGACTTACCTATGTTAGGCATAGGAGGTGGATTCTGCTGATACGACCACAGGGTCGTATCAGCAGATTATCGCCCTTTTGCAGGGAACATCGCTGGAAAACCAGCGATGTTCCCTGCAAAAGCGATAACCTCGCTATCTCTGGAATTTTATCGCCCTGGAGTAACGCGTTGTTAATAACGCGCTACCAGAGCGATAAATGCCAGAGATAGCCTGCGATAATATAATTATCGCTAAGCACGGCCAGCGATAATTATCGCTGGCCGTTGTTAATATGCCCCTAAATTACGCCGTAAATGGCATATTTACAATTGTTGCGGCGGGGCACCGTACTTTGACAAAACGCATGTACCTTTCTAAACAGATGCGGTGCCAAACAGGAATACATTCCATGTTAAAATACACACCGCCCACACTAAACTGGCTCTTTAAAGGCGAATATTATTTATTTTAGAAAATAAATCAGGATTACCGGATAAAATATGAGTCTTGTGAAAGTATTGTGAAAAATATATTTTGTTCTGGCTGTACAAATGTTAAAATATAACAACATTTACGTTTAGCAGTTAAATGGACAAATAATGAGCTTTATATCTTTAAGTGTAGCTTATTCAGTCTTATCACAAAAATCATTCTAGTTCTACAAGATCTGACAGCTCACAACTCATTCCTAAAACTGATTTATTACACTGCACTTTTAGCCTAGCCAATCCATCACGGAAAGAGAGTGACACGTATTGAGAGAAAGTGGAAACGGTGTAATCAATTCACTGCCTGATAAAAATGTTTTATTGTGTTTCCTCATCAAAGCAATCAATCTGTTCTTTGCAGGTTTTCCTTGCACGATAAAATATAGCGATATAGTTGCAGCTGCGCAAAAAGGTAACCTGGGAATAGTGTTCACATTTTCTGGGGGATGGCTGAAAGTCTAGTTTATGCACACCCAAACTTTACATATGTAACATAAACAGCTTTTTCCAGAACAGATGGGGCGTTTGCTGTTACTCATTAATAGGCAAACACCTGTTGCATTTATACAGTTTACAAAACTCTTTCCACTGACATCTTCCTGGAAATATCCATTGACAACACTTGTTCTTGCAAAACATATTAATTTATAAAAGATGGGACGACGTTAAAGATAATCGCAGGTACGGTTCACACTGTTTTTCAAAAATGCATTCTTTGGTCTATCTCAATTAATTGGGTGTTGTGTCCCCGAATGAAGAAGTGTACATCAAAGAGTGAATTGCCTCCAGTTTTTTTATTCCTTAAATGGCGGTTCGAGCAGCAACTACATACTCCTCTCCTTTTCCTTTGTTCGGCTGAAGACCCCTCCCTAACTCCTCCTTCCCCTACAGGCATCCTGTTCCGTCCAGGAAGGAGGAGTGGTGTCCTCAGGGTCCTGTTGCCGATCTCACAAGGGCTTAATATTACACAAAGGGGCTTATTCTCAAAGACTTATCGCCGATTTATCGGCACTTTAGCGCCGCAAAAGTGGCGATAAATTTATCGCCCTATTCTCAAGCTGGTGCAAACTGCCGATATCGCCAGTTTTCCAGCGATAGCTGACGCCAAAAACATTGCCACGGATGAGAGCGACAACTAACGCTAATGATATGCAGAGTAGGCGTTCCCGTGCAAAAACTCACGATAACACCACTTCGCGATATTCACAACGACCGGCCTAAAACATGCGATAAGGCGTGTTAGCAGCAGGGATTAAACACCTGCCTTTTACTGGTGTTAAGCAGGACGACAACCTGCAGCATGAAAGGGAGCCCAGCCCAGAGCCACTTCTGAAGACCAACAGATGTCATGGAGCCAATGATCATGCAGCTTGGAGACCCAAGAGCGCCACAACACCCACCGCCACCACCCCCAGGACCCCCCCCGACCACCCCCCCAGGACTACCACCTAGGCAGCGCAGAAGAAGACAGCTGACCTTCCGAAAACGGCATGGTCCCTCAGCCACACAATTGCAGAATGAGGGGAGAGGTGGGAACCAAGTATGTGTGAAGGAGGCAAGGCACCCATGAAAAAGAATGTACGCAATGCCAAGTGTGGCGGCGATGTGCTGGACAGACTTCAGTATGCAGAGCACAGACATGTCCATGTGGACATATACTGCTGGTGTTTGTAGTGTTGTGGACAGTGGACGCAACCATGTTACCTCAGGCAGTGGGGAAGACCTCGGTCACGTAGCTGTGTCGTCCCCCCTGTAAGCGTAAGCAGAGTGGGCTGGTCCGGCGTACGCCAGTCCAGCATAGGAGTGTGAATAAATAGGCCGGGGCTCTGGGCGTGGTTCACTTCCGGGATGGCCAACGCGTCTGCCAGGGCGGCGCCCCTCACCCTGCCACGAGTCTGCCGCCATGACCGCCAGCCTCCTCAGCTGATCGCTGGCTCCCGTGACACAGGCCCCCGTGCATCCAGCGGCACAGCACCGTGGAGTTATGTGTGTGCTGACTACTGTCTGCGGCCTACACTGCGGTCAGCAGGGCTCACAAATCAAATCAAATCCTGACCTGCAAGGACACGCCATCATTGCTGGCTGCACACCCGCTGAGCGCTTCAGGTGCCACCAACTCAGTGCACCACAAGTCATCGCCACGTGGCTGTGGGCCCTTTCTGACCGCTGCCTCCGGCCTACACTGCGGTCAGCAGGGCTCACAATTCAAATTGAGTCTTGATTTATTTATGGCGCAGTCCAGTAGGCAACAGACATTGCTTCCAGTGCGGCCCGCCGGACGACGCATCATCGCAGGCTGCACACCCGCTGAGCGCTTCAGGTGCCACCAACTCAGTGCACCACAAGTCATCGCCACGTGGCTGTGGGCCCTTTCTGACCACTGCCTCCGTCCTACACTGCGGTCAGCAGGGCTCACAATTCAAATTGAGTCTTGATTTATTTATGGCGCAGTCCAGTAGGCAACAGACATTGCTTCCAGTGCGGCCCGCCCGGACGACGCATCATCGCAGGCTGCACACCCTCTGAGCACTTCAGGTGCCACTAACTCAGTGCACCACAAGTCATCGCCACGTGACTGTGGGCCCTTTCTGACCGCTGCCTCCGGCCTACACTGTGGTCAGCAGGGCTCACACATATCGAATCCAATCCTGACCTGCAAGGACATGCCATCATCGCTGGCTGCACACCCGCTGGGCGCTTCAGGTGCCACCACCTCAGTGCACCACAAGTCATCGCCACGTGGCTGTGGGCCCTTTCTGACCGCTGCCTCTGGCCTAAACTGCGGTCAGCAGGGCTCACAATTCAAATTGAGTCTTGATTTATTTACGGCGCAGTCCAGTAGGCAACAGACATTGCTTCCAGTGCGGCCCGCCCAAACGACGCATCATCGCAGGCTGCACACCCGCAGAGCGCTTCAGGTGCCACCAACTCAGTGCACCACAAGTCATCGCCACATGGCTGTGGGCCCTTTCTGACCGCTGCCTCCGGCCTACACTGTGGTCAGCAGGGCTCACAATTCAAATTGAGTCTTGATTTATTTATGGCGCAGTCCAGTAGGCAACAGACATTGCTTCCAGTGCGGCCCGCCCAAACGACGCATCATCGCAGGCTGCACACCCGCAGAGCGCTTCAGGTGCCACCAACTCAGTGCACCACAAGTCATCGCCACGTGGCTGTGGGCCCTTTCTGACCGCTGCCTCCGGCCTACAGTGCGGTCAGCAGGGCTCACAATTCAAATTGAGTCTTGATTTATTTATGGCGCAGTCCAGTGGGCAACAGACATTCCTTCCAGTGCGGCCCGCCCGGACGACGCATCATCGCAGGCTGCACACCCTCTGAGCGCTTCAGGTGCCACTAACTCAGTGCACCAGAAGTCATCGCCACGTGGCTGTGGGCCCTTTCTGACCGCTGCCTCCGGCCTACACTGCGGTCAGCAGGGCTCACAATTTAAATTGAGTCTTGATTTATTTATGGCGCAGTCCAGTAGGCAACAGACATTGCTTCCAGTGCGGCCCGCCCGAACGACGCATCATCGCAGGCTGCACACCCGCCGAGCGCTTCAGGTGCCACCAACTCAGTGCACCACAAGTCATCGCCACATGGCTGTGGGCCCTTTCTGACCGCTGCCTCCGGCCTACACTGCGGTCAGCAGGGCTCACAATTCAAATTGAGTCTTGATTTATTTATGGCGCAGTCCAGTAGGCAACAGACATTGCTTCCAGTGCGGCCCGCCCAAACGACGCATCATCGCAGGCTGCGCACCCGCTGAGCGCTTCAGGTGCCACTAACTCAGTGCAGCACAAGTCATGGACCCTTTATGATTGAATCTTGTGTGTGTGATGTCAGATCTGGTGCCCCTACCTCAGTGCACTGCAAGTCATGGACCTTTTATGATTGAATCTTGTGTGTGTGAACCGATGATCACTGTTCTAGTTGTTGCCAGCACCAACCACTCCCTGAGGGCTGGCTTACACTCACCCACGCCCATCCAGCACAGGCGTCACTGGACATGTGATCCTGGTTATAAAATGGGCCGGGCGCACGTGCCCGTAGCCAGTTCCACTATCTATCTAAGTTTGTCCGTGTGGTCATTATGTATGCATGATGGCCCAGGGCCCTACCACATTACATTGTGCTGTGGACAGCAGACGCAACCATGTCACCTCAGGCAGTGGGTAAGACCTTGGACACGTAGCTTTGTCCCCCCCCCTGTAAGCGTAAGTGGAGTGGGCTGAGCTGGCGTATGCCAGTCCAGTGTAGGGGTGTGAAGAATTTGCCCAGGGCTCTGGGCGTGGTTCAGTGCTGGCCTGGACAAGGAAGGGACTAATGCGTGTGTCTCTGTTGTAGTGTCGGCGCCACTCTGCCCGCAATCGACAATGTTGCAATGTAGCATGCACCCGGAGGGCGGGCTCGCATGAACGGAGAAATGAAGGAGCGCAAGACCGCTCGGGGTCTTGGCTCATACATGCCAAGTGTTGTGTGTATCTGTATTGCCGCAGCATGAGCCAAATGCCTAGCCTTAATCGCAGCGCGAGTACAGCCAGGCATGAACTCTACATCTGTGTCCGCCCTATCCTTACCATAGGCCTACACTCACGTGCCCGCCCACCTTCAACGGCCAACATCACAGTGTCGTTGTCAGGCTTGTGGACATGCGCAGCCAGGCATGACAATGGTGTGCCGTAGGAGTGCAAGTGATGCAACCGCGCAGCGCACACAAGTAAATAGGCTCGGGGGGAGGGAGGAGCAGCTGTGAGGCAATGTAACACACAGTGATGCCGCCCATTTGCCACATGCAAGACATGTCAAACATGAATCCCAAAGTCGCACACATCCCACCCCACCCCCAACAAGCCACATCACATTTCCTGAATGTAAGCAGATGACAAACTAACATTAGGGATGAAAGCTCCTTTGTCTGAACTATCAGGCGGAAGCACATCTGCACCTCCGACCTCGGAATTGCATGTGCCCGGCACCCCCGGACAGATACTATAGCAGCTGATGACGACTCCCACACTACGCACAGCCCGACGAAAGACCAACGTATACACACCCCACACACAGAAGTCCTTGCTCGAAGTTGTCTTGCATGGAATGGCCTTCACACTCACTCCCACACCATCCCAGGCGTACAACCGTTGCACACTAAAACAACTCATTGATCCGAGCAGTGGCATTTCATCCACAGAACTGGCGCAGGTCAGAACAGTGCCGCTTCAACCAGAGCCACTAACGCAATGGCAGAACATCTCGGACACATTGTTCTGCATTCTGTCCATCAACTGTTGTTTTTGCATTTGTCACCCCGAGTGGGACGGGTATGCCCAGACGTGGGTCCCGTGCTCTCCATGCCACTGGAATCAAGCTATCCTGGCTGATGAGGGGTGAAACCCCGAAACCGGTCCTAGGATGCTTGTTTCCAGTCCAGGGAGGACCTGGCTTGGCAGTTCGGGCTGGACTGTTCCCATGAGGCACAGGGTCAAGACTGATTTGCATATGGCTGGGTTCAAACTGGAATGGCATGGTGAGCAAAAAACGATGGATTTAGGCCCAGATCTCTGTACTGGGGTGAATGTATGACATTGTTCTGCATTCTGTCCATCCACTGTTGTTTTTGCATTTGTCACCCCGAGTGGGACGGGTATGCCCAGACGTGGGTCCCGTGCTCTCCATGCCACTGGAATCAAGCTATCCTGGCTGATGAGGGGTGAAACCCCGAAACCGGTCCTAGGATGCTTGTTTCCAGTCCAGGGAGGACCTGGCTTGGCAGTTCGGGCTGGACTGTTCCCATGAGGCACAGGGTCAAGACTGATTTGCATATGGCTGGGTTCAAACTGGAATGGCATGGTGAGCAAAAAACGATGGATTTAGGCCCAGATCTCTGTACTGGGGTGAATGTATGACATTGTTCTGCATTCTGTCCATCAACTGTTGTTTTTGCATTTGTCACCCCGAGTGGGACGGGTATGCCCAGATGTGGGTCCCGTGCTCTCCATGCCACTGGAATCAAGCTATCCTGGCTGATGAGGGGTAAAACCCCGAAACCGGTCCTAGGATGCTTGTTTCCAGTCCAGGGAGGACCTGGCTTGGCAGTTCGGGCTGGACTGTTCCCATGAGGCACAGGGTCAAGGCCTTGGATTTAGGCCCAGATCTCTGTACTGGGGTGAATGTATGACATTGTTCTGCATTCTGTCCATCAACTGTTGTTTTTGCACATGCACAACCCCTGTCACGTTGAACTGTACCATGCACGTATGCTGCATTTACTGGGGGCACTGCCATTGGCAGTGCTGTGGATCAGTTACCGGCTAAGCTTCCGCCTTGCCAACGTCACCTGCGTTCAGCCTGTGTTGCATTGTCGATCCTGCATATTCGAGTGGTCCATGGATGTCTGCCTATCCAACAGGACGGTAGCTAAACTGGATTTTGACGTGTGTGCGCCCCCTGTTGGCCCACGACCAGGAGTGTCACTGTGATACCTGTATATGGGATGCCTTGATACGTGGCATACATGCTGGCAGCTGGACCTGGGAGATTGCACAACTCCTCGTGTGCAGTGACCATATTGAACCGTTCCCCTATTGGGCTGTAGTGCTAATTGGTGAAAGGGGGTGGACGCAGCACATCTGTCCGGACCTGCTAATGGATCGCCTCGCCTTCCTGTTTGATGAAGTCGACAACGACCTCATGTTGGAAATGATAGCCTACGAAGCTGCAATCGCTTTCATGGACGAGTAACTACGTACCTGCAGCCACAACAGATTGGAACCATTGCACATGTCCCAATACCTTGTTGCATCTTTGAGATCTGGTCACATATCCCATGATAACAGTGGACATGGCTGCATTCGCCTGGACTCCGAATACATGAGCGGACAATAACTCGGGTTAACACTCACCTGTGAAAGGTGAGGCACTCCCCCGGAGTGGACTGCGGCGCTTGGCAACGTTCCAAAATTCTGACATACTGCTGCATTGGTCTGCATGCTGTGGCACTTATCTTGCCCGTACTAACACACATATGCTAATAAAGTCTACGCACCTTCACTTGTATTCAACTGTGATGAGTGTTGATTTGAATGACAATGTGTGTCTCACTGCCATCTGGGTCACGGCCATACATGCGCATTGATAGCATTACCCAGGGAGTACCTTTTTGTGGAATCACTGTCCCTACATTCATCCATACTTTCATACTTGATTGATCATAGCCATGACACATCTGTGTGAATTAGAATGTTTTATTCGCAATCAGTGGAGTGTTGAAGCTGGACCAGTACAGGGCCATGCAAACCCCACTTTACATTGTTGCCCCGTGGAGGGCCAGCCAGAGTCCTTTAGGGATTGACAAGTTCATCGGAAGAGAAAGACTTCAGTCTGCAGTGTGATTGCTGTGTCATTGGTAACCAAACAAAATATGGCAGTCCATGTCGAGGTCCAAGGTGAGTGTCGCTGAGTGTATCGGGGGACAGTGGAAGGTGTTATTCCAGGGCATGATGCAGAGGGCAGAACCAAGCTGAAACATGCCATATGGCGGAGATGAATGCTACCACTTCATTCTTACCACAAAGCCAGATTCATTATCATCTTCGTCCTCTGATGTGTCAGGTGCCTCACATGTGGGTGGTGGTGTTTAGTCTGCATCACTGTGTGGCACTGACACATCAGGGGGCGGAGATGTGGATGGGGTAGTAGCAGCAGCATTCATCCGCGCCAGGCCTTGGGTCCGGCAATGCCATGACGAAGATCTGCAGGGCATTTAAGATCACAGCTACATCTCGCTGGTGTGCAGCCGTGGCAAACATTCTTTCCGCCTGCATCCGCTCCAAGCTCTCCATCATTCTCCTTATGTGTCCCAACTCCCGGCTGACATCGCTGGAGCCACTCTGACTAGACAGTTGTTCTTGGCTCAGAGTCATGACTCCAGTGATGTCAGCCATGGATTGTTAGAGAGCATGGAGCGGATAGTGGGTGTCCGTTAGGGACTGTAAGTGGTCCCTGATGGGACTTAGACACCCACGTATGGCATCTAGTTTGGCTGCCATGAGGTCGAACCCCACCCGCAGCTGATCAGCCATTTTCTCCAGGCACCCTAACACACGGCGTTGGAATGCCATGTGTTGGTCGTGGGGGTCCTGGGAGACAGCCGTGGTGGTGGGTGCTTCCTGCTGTGTGGTCTGTGCAGGGGGTGGGGTCTCCTCGATGCAGCTGGGCTGCCCTGCTCCTGGAGGTGGGGTGCCGAAGCTGTCCGTGAGCTGTTGACGGGCGTCGGTGTCGATGTTGGAGAGGTCCTCTTCATCATCAGTGCTGAGTTGTTGGGTCTGCTCTGCAAGAGGTGTTGATTCTCCCTCTGCAATCTGAAGGGGAGATGCAGATTGACATTGTGTTCACATGTATGTTCACGCATTGTACAAGTTTACTTACAGTCTGCATGACAATGTACATTGTGACTGTTCGTGAGGAGATGCCTATTTGATGCGGGACAGTTGACATTTCTACACCATCAGGGATGTGAGGTTGTACTTGTACATTATCATCTCACAGTTTCCTGCTATGCCAAATGCGAATGGCCTTTTTCTACACACAAGCGGCAGCAGTTGCATCCTCTGTTCTGTTGTGAAGGTGTTGCAGTTTGTACCACATTGTTGTCAATGTTGAGGTGCTCTGATTCTCTGCATTGTGGGTGTGTTGCCCCTTCAGCTCTGATTTTGCTGGCCCTTATCCCTTTCAGGCGGTGTGCCTTTCACTTCTGAGCTTATACAGTGCTGAGATATTGCAGACTTGGGTAAATTGGGCTCTTGATCGGAGTTGTGACTCTTGGGCATGGTTTGTCCGCAGATGTGCTATACTTAATTGTGCATGTGTGCCATTGTGCCCATCTCCCCCCATCCCCCAGTCCCTGGTCGTTACTCACCCTGTTGCTGTTGGCTCAGGTCATGTTGTGCAATGTCCGGTCCCCCAACTCCTGCCACCGTCTCCCCAATGATGACTCGGGTCACAATTTCCTCCATGTCATCCAGCTCCTGGTGTGTCGCTGGACTCCCACCTCCAGTCTGTAGGGCTGCTTTCAGGTTGGCTGCGAGTTTCAGCTTGGTTTTGCGCTTCACATCAATCCAGCGCTTCTTGCAGTTGTCCACTTCCCTTCTCTTCACTCCGACTGCATTCACCTTGGCCAAGATGGACTGCCATATAGTATTTTTGGTTGCCAATGACACAGTGGAGGTGATGAACAGTTGGTGGTGGTGTTCTATCACCTCCGTAATGAGGATCTGGTTTTCCTGTGTAATGAAAGGTGGGTTCCTCTTCTTCTTCTCCTTGCCCTGCCCTGACCCCGAGGTCCCAGGCTGGTCCTCCGTGGGGCTTGTGGGGTTCTGGTTGTCCTCTGTACTTGCTCCGGCTACCTCCATGGTGCTTCGCAGTTGTTTGTGTTTTGTTTGTGTTTTTTGTTGCCGCTTTTATAGTGGTTTTTCCCGCCTGACTTGTGGGACTTGCAGGCCTGGCGCTGCTTATCGCTGGATTTTTTATCGCAGTTGGGCCCATTGCAAGTTTTTTCACGTTAGGCTTTGGATTTTTATCGCCGTCCCGGTAATTTTATCGCGGACATTTGACGCGTTATCGGGAAACTATCGCATGTTACCGCAGTGTTGAGAATAAGACGTTAACACAGACTTATTTTCCCCCGATAGACGGCGATGTGAAAAACTGCGTTAACCTATTTTGGCGATGATTATCGCACGTTCTTGAGAATATTCCCCTAAATATTATAATGACCCAGGTCAGTGCTAATTCTTCTGTTCGCTAACTCACAGCAAGACACTCTGAACTATGAACTTTGCCCATTCCTAGTCATGACTGTAAAGGCCACTATGGCTAGGAATGGACAAAGGTCATAGTTTTTCTCTTGCGGGCTTCCCGTGGCTACTACGATTAAAACCCATAGTTCGTGAAGTTTTCTTCATTTGGGTTTTAAGGTAAAAATGTAGACTTTCCTTGGCCTTGTAAGCTGTTGCAAGACAAATAAAATCGACAACATCCATCAGTTTCAATGTAGGAAGCAGTTTTAAAGCAAACTCCTGTGAATATGACACCTCAATTTTCTAAGTTAACCAGAACTAGCTAGGATATATTGCCAGTTTGCGGGAAAAACTGTGCCAGGGCATAAACAGTGGGAAACGGTAACTGTGTCTACGAAAGACAGGCCAAAAAACTGAGATCTATGCCAGATTCTTCTTGCATGGGAAAATCATTGCACATTCCTACACATGTCCTGATGGTGACCCTGAGGAAGTCATTCTCTGAATGATGTCACAATAGATCTCAAAACCCCACGTGACACTATCAAACAAATGAGCATTCCGCATTCCTTATTGTTACTGATTACTACAGAAGCTGGACTGGGCGAAAAGAATTGCTTTCGTCTCTACACCGACTGACTGCTCTCAAGTAGTTAGTCTTGGCTATGAAGTCCAGTCTATGGCATGCCTCTTTGGGCCCTCACTACAGGAGGACGGCTGTTGGCTACCCCCTCAGGAGTGCCAGATAGTAATAAATCAATGTGCACTCATTTTGGAGCTATCCACTGTTTTAGAAGAAATGTTAACATAAAACAGTACGCATTGAACATAGGCATGACTCAACTTTTTCAGGTAAATACATTTAATACTTTCATGGTGTGGGTTGTTTATGTAATGTTGAAGCACATGCTTCCATTTTATGTTGCTTCCATGAGGAGTAAATGTGTAAATAACTGACAGGACATGTATCTAAAGTCTATATCCATATGTGCATGTCCATAGAAATCGTGTTCACCCATTCCCACCCACATCACTGTTTACCTTTCCTAAAATAATACACAGATCCGCAAAGTGGAGGTTTCTAAGCTATCCTAGGCAACCACTGAGCAATGAGTCTCAGCGCTACTGCCTTGGGCGCCATAAGCACCTGGTGTATTGTTTCTGTAAATTAATGAGCGACGGACTGGCTGACTGAATAAATTAATGTCATTAGTTTAAATGATTACTGAATGCATTAATAACCATTTAGAGGAATACAGAGTGGTTCACATGCAGATGGTGGACACAGACGTATCAATTGTTTATTGCCAGTACCAACTCAGATAAAATAATATGCCTGCAATAGTAATTTTTTCTAAGAAGGGCCTTGTTGTGTAGCAACATGGCAAGAGAATTTTAATGGCCTCCATCTTGTATTGTGTTCAGTAGCTTTCATCATCCATTCCTTATTTGAAACGTCTACCATGGCATTCTAACTCATTGCTAAGGTTGAAACTAATACATATATTTGTATGCTGCTCACTGCAAAATGTAATGACCCGCGCTGAATAATGGGCTATTGCATGAAAGAATAACTTCTACATCATATAAGCCTTTAGTAAACTTTGCTTATTATTTTTCAGGGACTGCTGGTTGCAACTATATTCTGCTTTTTCAACGGAGAGGTAAGAAGTTACAGGAGGCATTGCACAAACACATTTTGTTTCAAAGCTTAATTGTAGGTCGACAAAGCTCATGTTGAACAAATTAGTCCCCAGAAAGAATTTACGTGTAAGTCGATTATTTGAAACTAACAAGGGCACTCTTACATCTGCGAGTCATAGGTATGCTGTTTTAATCATAAACTGTTTTAAGCGTTGCCCCTAGTGATATTGGCTGTGTTCATGCAATAGATTGAAGCAGCTTCCTGTAGGAGAGTAGGATCTGCCTCTTATGTTGCCCCCACTTTTTTTCTGATGTTTACTCTGGTTTCTGGCTATAGTCTGGCTGGGACCCTGCCAATCAGGGCCCCAGCCTCTCTGTTCTCTCTAAACGACTTGGAGTGCACTCTAGGTGCACTAGTGATTGGATACTGTGGTACCTTATGAGTCCCTAGTATATGGTACCTTAGGTACCAAGGGCATAGGTACTTCACAGGCCTACCAGGGGCTGAAGCATGTATTATGCCACCCCTGGGAAGCAGACTAAATCTGACACCACAGGCCTGCTACTGCAGCCTGGGTGAGGAGGTGCTAGCACCCCTCACTGAGATATAGGTTCCCTATATCTCCCCTGCACACACATTTAAACCTATCAGTCACCCCTAAGGCAGGCCCTATCAATCCTGAGGGCAGGGTGCTTAGTTTCTATGTGAGAGGGTGCCTCTGCCTGAGCAGGGCCCCTCTGCAGCTCTCAGAGTCCATTCTCTGGGGCTGTTTGTGAATGCGGTCAAACCATATACTCTTAAGTGCATTATAACCTCGCGGTTAATGCTAACTTTGGAATGGCTGCATCAAAACATGTCGTGTTTGGTGTCAAACACCTTGGAATCATACCCCCACACCAGTACCTGGTGTGGGAGTATGATCCCACCCTTCTAGAGGGATAGACATGTACCTACTGTGGAAACACGGTAGAATCCTGAAGAGCCCTGGCATCACAAAATGGATGCCACCAGTCACAGACACTGGGCTGCCCTCCTGCTGATGACCGAAACTCGCAGTGGAGGAGGCCCAACAATAGGTATCCTGTCCCAGGGAGGTGTGACCACCTCCCAGACAGGGTTTAGTGTATTGGGGCTGGGTGGGTGCACTCCTAGAGTGCTTTGAAGTCCTGCACTGGGGGAGCAGAAGGCTCCTCTGTGCATACACCAGTTCAAACCGACTCAGGGGCTACCTGCCCCTGCTCTGGTGTGAAACTGGACAAAGGGAAGTGGGTGTAGCCACCCACTCCCCTGACCCTCCCATAGGTGGGGTCATAGAGCTAGTCCCTCCCTTCCTTTCAGTATAAGATAGGGAACCCTGAACATTGCAAACTAGATATCCCTGGATGACGCTCTAAAGAAGAATCCCGGACCTTCGACGTTCCACTACCTCTGGAAGACTGAAGAATCTCCCTTGGAGTCAAGGAGTGACTCCCCTGCTTGGCAGGCACCAAAAACTGCAACAATGGTCACAAACTATGCTGCTCCCGCCGGAGCCTGAAGTCCCTGCAGCCCAGGAAGAGGATTTCCTGACTTCTCCAAGGCCATCGTGAGTCCCCAGTGAAGCTGAGGCAAGTGGACCCCACGAGTGACGAGGAACCGCAGTCCCTGGGTACCATGCACTATTTTCAAGTGCAACCCCTTCACGACGTTCTACGAACCTGTGCTTCGGAACACGTGTGGTCCCAGCCTCTAGCAGAGATCCCTCCCAAAATCAGCAGCCTACCCCATCCCGAGTGACCGTGGGCCCCTGTTGAAGGAATCCTCCCGAGGCGTCTTTGCAATCCCTTGCCAGCCAGCTTGTGGGTCCCCTGAAGACTTTTCTACAAATCCAAAGGGCTCCCCTGGTTGCTCCAGGCCTGCCCTGACTTACCTTTGCTGGGTGAGTCCCCCAGACCTTGCTGGTTTGCACCATTGACTTTTTGTTCTTTCCACAAGACTTGCTGCTACCAAGGCTTGTTGGCTCCAATCGGGTCGTTGACACCGCAGTCAGCTGCAGACTTTATGGGCCACGCTGAATCCAGCTCCTGGTTGTCCTCAACGCCTCCTGGACCTCGTGACTGAAGAGTCAAGACACCCGTGAACGACCTGAATCTGTCAACGACGGTGGGCATTCATCTTCCTTGCCCCGGGTCACTGCCAAGTGACTTTGAACACTGTCCCCTCTGCTTTCAGGTCTTCCTCCTTCCGAATCCAGGCTTGGATTCCACCGGACACTTCTTCTGGCTTCACAAGCAGCAAGTCTTCATTGGCTCCCATTGAAAACGACGCTGCGACCCGACACCAAAGGACACCTATGCACCCGGCTTCCCTGGGTGAGGTAACTCCAGCACTATGGTGCTCCTGTGGGTGTTGGCCCTAGAACTACTTACCCTGTAAGTGACTTGCTTGTAGCTACTCCCGAAGTGCCCTTAAACTCTTAATTTCCAACTGCGACTTGCCCCATTGAAGTCTACGGTGATCCGCGCCTGTGTTCACTCACTGCACGCGTCCCCCGTGGGTCCTTTACTTACCTGCCTTGGGTGGTTTCGTGAGGCCCCAGCACTTCTGAAGGCCCTAGGCCTTGTCCCTTTGCAAGTCGTTGTTCTTAAGTCTCTTTTTTAGTATATGGTCTGGTACGCCCCTAGGGCCCCAGCCATATTTGTGCTTAATTTATTGTGAAACGTTGATTTGTGCATGTGTTCCTGACTTCTAATCTCACAAGAGATTAGTAGAGAGTTGTTTAGTAATAAATACATATATATTTGATATATATACCTGTGTGGTGTCTTTTCATTTGGTGATTCAAGTGATTGTGTGGTAAAACAAGCTGCTTTACATTCCTCCAAGACTTAGCCTGAAGGCTGCTCTCCACAGATACCACTAGGATAGCTTTCTGTAAAGGTTGTCTTAAACCTACCTACCATAAGAGTCGAATTGTACTGGTGCAAGGTGTCCACTTTAACTAGTGAACAGCATATACCAGGCCAACTTCTCACATTGGTGGCAGCGGGTGGGATTCCAGCTTGCTATTGTTTTACCAGAAAATCTCTATTTGAATTACTAACTGAAAACCACTATAGGTACTCAAGGTACATATAAAGTCAAGCTTAGTATCAATAAGTTCTACTGAACTTAGAGATGTGTGCCAAGGGATAGCACACCCTTTCTACAGCTCAAGCTAGTATCAGTAGGCCACAAACTAGTGTAGGTAGTACAACACTGCACAACACTAGAATGTCCTTAAGGGGTGGACCCAGTGGATCCACTCAGCCTCAGTATAAGGACATGACTTTCTTTGACTTGAAAGCCATGTGTGCTGCAAGGCACCTGAAGCTAGGACAGAGTCCCTCCACACTACACCTGATAGATCTGCTGACAGCAGATGATCTTAGATTAGCTCTAGGAGCTAATGGGTCTGAATCAGTGAGTGGGTCAATTACAGTGTCTGGGTCAGATGATGGCCATCAGGATGACCAAGACTCTGTGGTTGTAGGAGCCAGGTCCCAAGGGGTCTGAACAGGACAGAGGAATTCTCCTTAGAGAACTGACATAGTGGAGGAGAGGCCTAGGTCCCTTTCTAGGGAATCTGACCACTCCTATCACTCTGGCAGAGAATCTGTCTACCAGAGGAACTCCTACTTCCCAAGAAGAGAGACCTCCTCTGACAGAATGTACAAACTGCTGCAGTATGAGGAAGCAAGATTTGCCCTCAAAACCAAGCAGTTGGCATTAGATAAAGAAGCCCTGGAGCTCCAGAGAGCTTCTAGAAAAGAGGGGTTAGAACCCCTGGTGGCAGCAACAGTGTCCCTAGAGGCAGAGAATATATTCCAGCCATGAACCTGAGCAAGGTTTTTCCTCCCTACCAGAGTGGGGATGATATCCATAAGTGGGTAACTGCTATGGAAAGGGCCTGTAGAGTACAACAGGTCCCCCAAAAGCAGTGGGCAGCAATCTTGTGGCTCTCCTTTTCAGATAAAGGCAGAGACAAGCTCCTCACTGTTAGAGAAGAGGATGCTGATGACTATGAAGTCCTGAAGAGTGCACTGATAGATGGGTTTGGCTTAACCACTGAGCAGTACAGGTTGAAGTTCAGAGACACCCAGAAGGCACAGACTCAGGACTGGACTGACTTTGTAGATTGTGCAACCAAGGCTCTGGAGGGTTGGCTGGTTGGCAGTAGGGTTACTGATTTCAAGGGATTGTATAATCTAATGATGAGAGAACAGATCCTTAATAATTGCCAGAACCAGTTGTTGCATCAATACCTGGTGGACTCAGATCTGACCTCTCCCCAAGAATTGGGAAAGAAGGCAGACAAGTGGGTCAGAACCAGGGTGAGGCAGAAAACCCAGAACCAAGGGGGTGACACAAAGAAGCAGGATTCTAAGGGCTCTGAGAAAAGTGGGGATAAGTCAAAAGACCAGAAGTCTTCACAAGGGCCCCAAAAATCTGCATCTGGTGGGGAGTCACAATCCAACAAGGGAAAAGGCCAAAAGAAGCCATGGTGCAAATTCTGTAAACAGAAAGGGCACTGGACTTCTGATTGTAACAAGTCCAAAGACCAAACCACCACCACTCCTGCCCCTAAGGCAACTGTTCCCCCTAGTTCAGCTACTGGTGGAGGTGGTACTCAGAATAAGGGTGTAGTAGGGTTGATCCTGGGTTCTGAAGTGGACTCTGGCCTAGTCAGAGTACCCACTCAGGCAATGCTGATTTGTGATGGAGACATTGACATGTCCTTCCTGGTGAGCCCCAGTAATCTGGGCAAATACAAACAGCAGCCTGTAATAAATGGCAAACAGGCTTTGGCATTTAGGGACACAGGTGCTAGTGTCACCATGGTGGCAGAGGATCTTGTGGACCCTGGACAGATCATCCTGGGCGAAATGTACCAGGTGACCAATGCAAGCAATGTCAGGACCAACCATAGTCTGGCAGTTGTGAATTTCTCCTGGGGAGGGGTAACTGGCCTCAAGAAGGTTGTAGTCAGTGCAGACCTCCCTGTAGAATGTCTATTGGGCAATGATCTAGAAACTTCAGCCTGGTCTGAAGTAGAGTTATGGACTCATGCTGAGATGTTGGGCATCCCTGCAGAGATATTTGCTGTGACCAGGTCACAGGCCAAAATGCATGACACTGAACCAGCTCTGGATCCTGAAACCATGGACCAGATGCTTCCCAAGAAGAGGAGCAGTAGGGGTAAGGCAGTGCCTTCCCCTCTGTCTCAGATCACTGATTCCCCTCTTGAGGGAGGAGGAGCAGATCCTGAAGAAGGAACTGCCCCAGAGGGACTTGAGCCTGATCAGGTTGAGTTCTTGGGGGCAGGGGCCCTTCTAGGGAAGATCTGAGTAAGGAGCAACAGTGCTGCCCCTCTCTTGAACCCCTCAGACAGCAGGCTGCTGCTGAGGCTGCTGGGAGTGCTAGTGGGTCCCATAAAGTTTATTGGGATGAGGGACTCCTATATTCTGACGGTAGAGATCCAGCCCCTGGAGCCACCAGGAGGTTGGTAATACCTCAGAAGTTTAGGGGGTTCCTCTTGACCCTAGCACATGATATCCCTTTAGCAGGTCACTTGGGCCAAAACAAGACCTGGGACAGGCTTGTTCCACATTTTCATTGGCCACATATGTCAGAGGACACAAAGGAGTTTTGTCGCTCCAGTGTCACATGCCAAGCCAGTGGCAAGGCAGGTGGCACCACAAAGGCCCCCTGATACCACTACCTGTGGTGGGGGTACCCTTTGAAAGGGTAGGGATTGACATTGTTGGTCCCCTTGACCCTCAAACTGCATCTGGGCACAGATTTATCCTGGTGGTAGTGGATCATGCCACCAGGTACCCAGAGGCAATTCCCCTGAGGACCACCACAGCCCCTGTGGTGGCAAGAGCCCTCATTGGAATTTTCTCCAGAGTGAGTTTCCCAAAGGAGGTCATCTCTGACAGAGGTACAAACTTCATGTCAGGATATTTGAAAGCAATGTGGAAGGAGTGTGGTGTAACTTATAAGTTCACCACCCCCTATCACCCACAATGCAATGGGTTGGTTGAACGTTTCAACAAAACCCTGAAGGGAATGATTAAAGGAATCCCAGAGAAGCTTAGGCGGAAATGGGACCTTCTTCTTCCCTGCCTGTTGTTTGCATACAGAGAGGTTCCACAGAAGGGGGTTGGTTACAGCCCATTTGAGCTTCTGTTTGGGCATCCTGTAAGAGGTCCATTATGTTTGGTAAAAGAGGGCTTGGAGTTACCTCTCAAACCCCCAAACAGGATGTGATGGACTATGTACTTGGTCTCCGCTCCAGGATGGCCGAATACATGAAGAAGGCAACCAAAAACCTGGAGGCCAGCCAAGAATTACAAAAAGCTTGGCATGACCAAAAGGCTGTGCTGACTGTGTACCAGCCAGGACAGAAAGTGTGGGTGCTGGAGCCTGTGACCCCAGCAGCCCTCCAAGACAAATGGAGTGGCCCCCATACAATAGTTGAGCAAAAGGGAGAAGTCACCTATCTGGTGAATCTCGGAACTCCCAGGAGCCCCCTGAGGGGGCTCCATGTCAACAGATTGAAACCATATGTTGACAGGGCTGACATGGGCTTGCTCATGGCAACTGATGAGGAACAGGAGGAGGAGAGTGACCCTCTCCCTGACCTGCTCTCACAGAACCCTGATGATGGGTCAGTCGATGGTGTTGCTTTGGCAAGCAGCCTCACTGACCATCAGCAAACTGAGGGCAAACAAGTTCTGCAGCAGTACAGACATATGTTTTGCCTGACCCCTAGTCAGACTACCTGGTGCACGCATGAGGTGGACACTGGGGACAGTCTGCCTGTCAAGAGTAAAATCTACAGGCAACCTGACCATGTCAGGGACTGTATTAGGACTGAAGTCCAGAAAATGTTGGAGTTAGATGTGATTGAGCCTTCAGATAGCCCTTGGGCTAGCCCAGTAGCCCTAGTACCCAAGCCTCATACCCAGGGTGGTAAGAAAGAAATGAGGTTTTGTGTAGACTACAGAGGCCTCAATGCAGTCACCAGGACTGATGCCTATCCCATACCAAGGGCAGATGAGCTGATTGATACTTTGGCCTCAGCCAAGTATCTGAGTACATTTGACCTAACAGCTGGCTACTGGCAGATCAGGTTAGCTGATGATGCAAAAGCCAAAACAGCATTTTCGACCCCTGGTGGGCACTACCACTTTGTGTTGATGCCCTTTGGATTGAAAAATGCACCTGCCACTTTTCAGAGGTTGGTGAACAAAGTTCTGGCAGGGATGGAAACTTATTGCTCAGCTTATCTAGATGATATTGCTGTCTTTAGTTCCTCCTGGCAGGATCACCTGGTCCACCTCAGAAATGTTTTGGAGGCTCTGCAGAAAGCAGGCCTCACTATCAAGGCCACTAAGTGCCAGATAGGGCAGAGTCAGGTTGTGTACCTGGGCCACCTTGTGGGTGGAGGCCAGGTTCAGCCTTTACAGAGCAAAATCCAAACCATAATGGAATGGGTTGCTCCAACCACCCAGACACAGGTGAGAGCCTTCTTAGGCCTGACTGGGTACTATAGGAGGTTTGTGAAGGGATATGGATCTATAGTGACCCCCTTGAATGATCTGACCTCAAAGAAAATGCCAAAAAGGTTCAGTGGACAGCTAGCTGTCAGAAGGCATTTGAAGACCTAAAGCAGGCCATGTGCACTGCCCCCATCTTACAGAGTCCAGACTACACCAAAAAGTTCATTGTCCAAACAGATGCTTCTAAGCTGGGTGTGGGAGCTGTACTGTCTCAACTGAATGAGGAAGGTCAAGACCAGCCAGTAGCTTTTATTAGCAGGAGGCTGACCCCTAGAGAGAAACGTTGGTCAGCTATAGAGAGGGAGGCCTTTGCTGTGGTGTGGGCCCTGAAGAAGCTGAGGCCATACTTGTTTGGCACTCACTTCATAGTTCAGACTGACCACAAGCCCCTCCTATGGCTGAAACAGATGAAAGGTGAAAACCCAAAACTTTTAAGGTGGTCCATTTCCCTACAGGGGATGGACTATACAGTGGAACATAGGCCTGGGACCCAACATGCCAATGCAGATGGACTCTCAAGGTATTTCCACTTAGAGCACGAAGACTCAACTGGTCAAGGTTAGTTTAGTGTCCCTGCGTTTGGGGGGGTTGTGTAGGAGAGTAGGATCTGCCTCTTATGTTGCCCCCACTTTTTTCTGATGTTTACACTGGTTTCTGGCTATAGTCTGGCTGGGACCCTGCCAATCAGGGCCCCAGCCTCTCTGTTCTCTCTAAACGACTTGGAGTGCACTCTAGGTGCACTAGTGATTGGATACTGTGGTACCTTATGAGTCCCTAGTATATGGTACCTTAGGTACCAAGGGCATAGGTACTTCACAGGCCTACCAGGGGCTGAAGCATGTATTATGCCACCCCTGGGAAGCAGACTAAATCTGACACCACAGGCCTGCTACTGCAGCCTGGGTGAGGAGGTGCTAGCACCCCTCACTGAGATATAGGTTCCCTGTATCTCCCCTGCACACACATTTAAACCTATCAGTCACCCCTAAGGCAGGCCCTATCAATCCTGAGGGCAGGGTGCTTAGTTTCTATGTGAGAGGGTGCCTCTGCCTGAGCAGGGCCCCTCTGCAGCTCTCAGAGTCCATTCTCTGGGGCTGTTTGTGAATGCGGTCAAACCATATACTCTTAAGTGCATTATAACCTCGCGGTTAATGCTAACTTTGGAATGGCTGCATCAAAACATGTCGTGTTTGGTGTCAAACACCTAGGAATCATACCCCCACACCAGTACCTGGTGTGGGAGTATGATCCCACCCTTCTAGAGGGATAGACATGTACCTACTGTGGAAATGCGGTAGAATCTTGAAGAGCCCTGGCATCACAAAATGGATGCCACCAGTCACAGACACTGGGCTGCCCTCCTGCTGATGACCGAAACTCGCAGTGGAGGAGGCCCAACAATAGGTATCCTGTCCCAGGGAGGTGTGACCACCTCCCAGACAGGGTTTAGTGTATTGGGGCTGGGTGGGTGCACTCCTAGAGTGCTTTGAAGTCCTGCACTGGGGGAGCAGAAGGCTCCTCTGTGCATACACCAGTTGAAACCGGCTCAGGGGCTACCTGCCCCTGCTCTGGCGCGAAACTGGACAAAGGGAAGTGGGTGTAGCCACCCACTCCCCTGACCCTCCCATAGGTGGGGTCATAGAGCTAGTCCCTCCCTTCCTTTCAGTATAAGATAGGGAACCCTGAACATTGCAAACTAGATATCCCTGGACGACGCTCTAAAGAAGAATCCCGGACCTTCGATGTTCCACTACCTCTGGAAGACTGAAGAATCTCCCTTGGAGTCAAGGAGTGACTCCCCTGCTTGGCAGGCACCAAAAACTGCAACAACGGTTGCAAACTACGCCGCTCCCGCCGGAGCCCGAAGTCCCTGCAGCCCAGGAAGAAGATTTCCTGACTTCTCTAAGGCCATCGTGAGTCCCCAGCGAAGATGAGGCAAGTGAACCCCACGAGTGATGAAGAACCGCAGTCCCTGGGTACCGTGCACTATTTTCGAGTGCAACCCCCTCACAACATTCTACGAACCTGTGCTTTGGACCATGTGTGGTCCCAGCCTCTAGCAGAGATCCCTCCCAAGTGACCGTGGGCCCCTGTTGAAGGAATCCTCCTGAGGCATCTTTGCGATCCCTTGCCAGCCGGCTTGTGGGTCCCCTGAAGACTTTTCTACAAATCCAAAGGGCTCTCCTGGTTGCTCCAGGCCTGCCCTGACTTACCCTTGCTGGGTGAGTCCCCCAGACCTTGCTGGTCTGCACCATTGACTTTTTGTTCTTTCCACAAGACTTGCTGCTACCAAGGCTTGTTGGCTCCAATCGGGTCGCTAACACCGCAGTCAGCTGCAGACTTTGTGGGACACGCTGAATCCAGCTCCTGGTTGTCCTCGATGCCTCCTGGACCTCGTGACTGAAGAGTCAAGACACCCGTGAACGACCTGAATCTGTCGACGACGGTGGGCATTCATCTTCCTTGCCCCGGGTCACTGCCAAGTGACTTTGAACACTGTCCCCTCTGCTTTCAGGTCTTCCTCCTTCCGAATCCAGGCTTGGATTCCACCGGACACTTCTTCTGGCTTCACAAGCAGCAAGTCTTCATTGGCTCCCATTGAAAACGACGCCGCGACCCGACACCAAAGGACACCTATGCACCCGGCTTCCCTGGGTGAGGTAACTCCAGCACTACGGTGCTCCTGTGGGTGTTGGCCCTAGAACTACTTACCCTGTAAGTGACTTGCTTGTAGCTACTCCCGAAGTGCCCTTAAACTCTTAATTTCCAACTGCGACTTGCCCCAATGAAGTCTACGGTGATCCGCGCCTGTGTTCACTCACTGCACGCGTCCCCCGTGGGTCCTTTACTTACCTGCCTTGGGTGGTTTCGTGATGCCCCAGCACTTCTGAAGGCCCTAGGCCTTGTCCCTTTGCAAGTCGTTGTTCTTAAGTCTTTTTTTTAGTATATGGTCTGGTACGCCCCTAGGGCCCCAGCCATATTTGTGCTTAATTTATTGTGAAACGTTGATTTGTGCATGTGTTCCTGACTTCTAATCTCACAAGAGATTAGTAGAGAGTTGTTTAGTAATAAATACATATATATTTGATATATATACCTGTGTGGTGTCTTTTCATTTGGTGATTCAAGAGATTGTGTGGTAAAACAAGCTGCTTTACATTCCTCCAAGACTTAGCCTGAAGGCTGCTCTCCACAGCTACCACTAGGATAGCTTTCTGTAAAGGTTGTCTTAAACCTACCTACCATAAGAGTCGAATTGTACTGGTGCAAGGTGTCCACTTTAACTAGTGAACAGCATATACCAGGCCAACTTCTCACACTTCCCAAATATTGGGCTTCTTTTAGTGGTCCTTAAAGCATTGAAATGTAAACACATTTATTTTTTGCTCGTGTGGATTTTTGCTTCCCAATGTCCTTTTTTGAATCCCTTGGACACATAAGAGCTTTTGTTTCATATTTATAACTTTTGAGCAGTACAAGAACTGTGCAAAATATTTTAGAGCACATTTCCTTTAAGCATAATGCATAATAATAGATGGAAAAGTGACAATCGACGTAGAAGTAATCTGATGTCTTGTATGGTTTTTCTTTCCAACCTTCAAAATGGATTAACTCCGTCGAGTTTAAAATGGGACAGATGAATTTTTAGTGATATATTTATAATAGCAAAAGGCGCACTGAGATCAGATAACCCGATCTGATTAATGTCATCTTAAAGCACTGAGGCACAGTCTAGGCGTGGCTGGAGACAGCTTACGCTGTATCATGTGGCCGCTGTCATCTGTTCAGAGACAGGGGCAAGAGATCCGCCTTCAGCAATTGCCTAAGGTTTACTCACAAATTGATCAGCCAATAATCATCAGCCAATTGCAGTCTGTGCCGCCAATGACTCACTGTTAGAGTCTTTCTTCGACTTACTCTTGCAGTTTTGTGAAACTGACTACCTGTTTGTATTATGACTATTTGGATGCTCTCTGTGTCGTTGTCCGCCAATGTTTGCTGTGTATCCAAAAATGATAGCAAAAAGGTTCAAACTCACAATCACCAGTCATTGGTTGACTAATTTCAGCTAGTTAATCCAGAGTGGTTCACATGCAGATAATGGACCCAGGCAGAGCAATAATGTATTGCCAGTAGCAGCTCAGAGGAAACGATTTGCCTGCAATAGTAGTTTTCCTAAGGGGTTTGTTTTGTAGCAACATGGCAAGAGAATTTTAACTGCCTCCATCATGTACTGTTTTTTTGCTTTGGTTTCATTCTCCATCTTGCTGTTTTAATTTCTAATGTAAGTTTTATTTTAAAAAAAGATATATGTTTTGTTAGACCAGAAATGTTTTGGCAGACTCGATGCAATTAGCTAGTGAATAATGGTAGTGGCATTTCGAGAACATGACTGCAGCAAGTGCAGAGCGTGGTCTGATCAACCACTTGCATAACATGCTTGCACGACTGTCTAGGTTCTTACATTGCGACGTTTAAGAGAAAATCTTCTTACAGTGGAAGCACAAAGAAAAATTGCAATGCACATCTTTGCACTGAATCAAATATATAACACAATTCAATAAACCAAGTGTCTACTATGAGAGCACAGGAAATAAGTTGCCCAAAACAAACTCTCTTCTACCTGCCACATTTCACTTGAAAAGAAATGTATTCCTCCTCGGCATTCCGTCAAGTCGTGGTACAAATTATGAGGTGTGCAAGTAGTGATATCTGTCGAGCGTGTTATATTGAGTATTGCTGGTGGTAATGGTTCAAGACCGAGCCTGCAATTAGATCTTACTGAGAGTTGGTGCAAATAAGGGCGTGCAGACAAGATTTCTAAATGATGGTGCAAATCTAGACAGGCACTCCAGTTTTCTGTGTGATGGTGCAATTATTAGCGAGCCCTCAGACTTGCTGAGTGTGTGCAAATAGACATGTATGCCAAAATGTAGCTAGTTATGGTGTCAATCTGAGTACTCGTAATTTCTAAGCAATGAGGCAAAATAAAACATGGATATAGTTTACTGAGTCATGGTTTAAATCTGGACATGCATTTAGGATTACTGAGTGATGGTGCAAACTTGATATTGCAACAAGGAATAATGAGCGTTACTTTAGGATTAATGAGTGTAATGAGACACTAAGCATGCACCAAGTAATACTGATTGATGGGGTAAATCCAGCCAAACATCAATGGTCAATAGGTGATGGGACAAATCAGTAAACGTGCGTCTGTCCACACTGCCATGAGGTTGTGAATGTGGTTCAAGGCACAAAGGGGCATATTAACAATAAAATGTCAGAGCCCGGAGCTATGCCAGATTTGGTAGCACCACCCACCAACACCTTCAAAAGGCAGGGATGCATTTTATTTACAGGAATACTGCGCACCCGTGTTTCCCCTAGCGCTGGCACAAAAAAAGCTCCTTACCGCAAGCGCAGGCACCCTGCCTACATGTTGCAAGGGTGCCTGCGCTGCAGGGACGATTGTTTATGTGCAGGAAAGGACACCTTCCTCCGCATAAACAATCAATAATGGCGATCTGCTCCTTCTATGTGTGCTGCAGAATGCAGCACACATGGAAAGAGCAAAAAACGAGGAGAAGTTAATCATTTCTCCTCGTATCGCCATTTTAACGCCTGGTATTCCATTGTGTTCGTTTTTGCTGCTGCCTCAGCCTTGTAAAACTGGGGCTGTATCAAAAAGCATTGGGTGTTGCAGTGGAACGCCCACAGCAACACCCATTGCACGCCCGTTTGCCGCAGAGGACTGCGAGGCAAAGGGCATATTTACAAGGTGGCATTAAGCCACTCAAAGTGGCTTAGCGCCATTAAGCCACTCAAAGTGGCTTAGCGCCACCTTGCAAACATGGAAAATGGCTCTGCACTACCGGAGGGTCAAAAAAAGTGACGCTCCAGTGGCGGTGAGGGCTTGTAAATAAATATACCCCAGGAGGTGATGAGTATCAAATCCTGCAGTGGCATACCTGTACCGCCCATTTGGAAAGCCAGAGCAGGCCCCTGTGACATAGGGAACACAGTGCGATGCTACATATCCCTTGACCTAAGCCTACAAATCAGACACAGGGCCGAGGGAGTCGCCAAACACCATGGAGAGACCCACTGTGAGGAGGACGATTTGGGAGCGATAGAACAGTGTCTGCTCCTATAACACATCAGTCACTGTGAGTTTCCTAAAGGTGAGACCTGACTCCCCTCAAGGTGTCCCCTCCCTCAGACCACATCCTTATGTACACACCCTGGAACCTCCCTCCGACCAACCAACACACCATGGAAAAATCCTCCCAAGTCCTCAAGAAAAGATCAAATGGAAAATTCTCTTACACCAGAACAATCTAATGATCCCTCCTCTTACCCATATGAAGCAGTCGCTGCCTCCTGGACACCTTCTTTAAGAGTGGACCCTAAGCAACTTTCTATCTAGGCCGTATACACCTTTCTTTGAGGTGAGTGCTATGCTGCCAATTTACAATTTGTTTGAACAGACCTAAGTTCGGGCTAAGGATATGGTGCATCCTGTGCAAACATGATGTGTACTCCAGCAGAAATAGGGAACTCATCCTCTTATTCATCCATTCATCCATGCATTCACACAGTCGGCATTCTATCCACCCTTTTATCCATCCTCTCCCTCTCACATCCCTTCAACGATTCCTCCAACCAGCCACTCACTTTTCCATCTTTTACACACTCCCCCACCTATTCATCAATTCATTCACCCAGTGGTTAGTCTTTCCATGTATTCTCTAGAACATTCAACCATTCATTAACTCTCACATACCGATTCATTCATACATCCCTTCAACCATCCATGCACTTAAAAAAAGCCAGACCGATTGGTTTTGTCACTGGTTAATTATCTTAAGAATGTCATCCCGATGATGAAAAACGTAGGATTGTGGTATGAAATTATCCAATTATCTCAATTTCTGGGCCACTTTCCCAAATGTCATAGAGTACTCTATAATAGTGCATTTAGTCTCAAAACATTTCCAAACAGCCTCGCTATAGAGTGTCACAACAATTAGAGGTAAGTGACATTGACAGTAGTAACCTTTTGGCCGGCCATGCTTGCAAACACATCGCTGTGTTTTATCTACTACTGACAATCTAGCCACCTCAATTATTTGGAAATAATGTTTCAGCACTTTCCGAAAGTGAGGGAATGAAAAGAATCCCTTTGAAGTAAATGACAACGTGCATTTTTTCACCGTATTCAACCAAAATCTTTTCAGGAACTCTTCAATGCACTCATACTACACGTAAGCTTTGGCATATTTTGAATTTATATTTTCTTATAACTAAAATTCAGAAATAGCAGGTACCTTTTGTGATGTGACGTGTATTAGGAGCATTCTTTTTTAATTGTGCATATGCTAAGAAAACGCAAGAACACTTCAAACCTTCGGAGGACTCTATGGTTAGTAGATTTCTGTAGGTATAATTCCTTCAGTGGACACACCATCTGTCATTATCGGTCCAAACTCTAGAATCTTAGTCATAACCTCAGACATATTGTGTACCCACCTTCAACTCCGTCTACTTCATAATTTAAAACTCTCATCATATCCATTGGGCAGGAGTTTCTCCCACTATGAGATGATTCTTTGTGTACATTACTGAACGCATCCTATTCATTGACGTCCAATGATCATGAGGCACAAATATGTTTACGTTATTTGTTACACGAGTTGCTTTTGTAAGGTTACCACATTTCTGTGTTTAAAAACACCAGTTTAGCATCATGTTTATTGTCTCCTACCTCAGGCTGGTCTCCCTTCAGTTCATCAGAAATGATATTCTTTCAGATGGACACCTACCTGTGAGATGTGTGGCACTCCCACAGATAGGAGGCTTGCCTAGAGCAAAACTCTGGTGAGAGAATATTGCTAGTTAGGTATTAGAGTAAAAATCACCTCTAACCTCGTAGTCCCAGGTGGAGAAACTGATAGCTAAATTTCAGTGTATTGGAGCTGTGATTTGTCGATTAGGGAGGATTCTTATGTACCTGTCTTATGAGTATGTTTGGGCAAAAGTAATTCTAAAATATTGTGCTGACCATTGCTTCGATTCTTCGTGAATTTAACACTTATATCCTTGATTTGATCAGACAAAGGAGTCTTTTTGAAGATTGTCATCACAAAGTTAAACTAAAGATAGTGTCACATTGCTGGAGCCTCAATAGGGGAGTTCATGAATCCTACCATTAGAAAGGCATTTAACTGATGCAGGCAGCCATATGTAGCATTTGCTAAAGGAAAAAGCTCAGTGGTGCCAATTGAGTTTAGCTGCAGATTGTAAGGTCTATATAATAAATCCCTAACTCTTATTCTATGTATGTATTTGACTGTGACAGTGGTATGGAATATTTATTTTAAAAAATGTGTCTACAACTTTTATTAAATTCCAAACAAAGCTTGCCTCATTTGTTTTTCTCAGAAAAGCAAAGAAAAATTGAGTTAAAGAGTGGTGAATTTCTTAGAATGTTCCTTTTAGGTCTGGACTTGAGAAAGCATTAGCCAGTCTTATGTAATTTTAAAAAACTGTAAGTGAAACAAGCATACATATATGTTCAAGCTATGTATCACTGCCCTATAGCTATATTACTTTACTCTAATATTCAAACAGTTCCTTCTCCATCCGCTGCGGCACAAGGCAGGGATGTCCCCATTCTCCCCTTCTTTTTGCTCTTTATATAGAGCCATTTATTCGGGCACTTTTGGCCAATATCATGATTCGTCCTTTGAACATTGGGCAGCGCTCGTTGAAACTCACTGCGTACGCAGACGATGGTGCTATCTTTTCAGAGGAGCCAAAATTGGCAATAGAGAGTATTAACACGGAGGCTAAGAGGTTTGGTCTCTTTTCAGGCTACAAATTAAACAGCAATACAACGCAGGTTCTTCTTAACTTTTGCCCGGAACTCCCAGTAGAAGGGACATGCCTGAATGCTGTGTATCTAGGGGTACGCATCTCGCCTAAAGTTGAACTTATTCACTCATTAAACTACGATTCTCTAATAGTTGTTATAACAAAGCAATTGAAATTGTGGCATAAGCTTCCAATTAGTATCTTGGGTAGATGTAACATCATTAAGATGAAAATACTACCTACATTTTTGTATTTATTTAGGTCGATCCCGCTTCGAATTCCTAATTTGTTTTTTAGTAAATTGGATGGGGTTTTGAGTAGTTTTATTTGGGGTTATAAAAAATCAAGACGTGCTATTGGCCTAATGAAGCTTCCCTACAATCAGGGAGGTTTAGAACTCCCTGATTTTAAACTGTATTATTGGGCTGCATTTGCTGGTCGGCTGCGCAGTCTCTTGAACTCAGATCAAGCGGATTTTTGGCATTGGTTTGTTCTGGGCTCAGAGAGCCGGATGTTTTTATACCGAATCAACGACCCTAATTATTTTAAACGCGTATGAATATCACTATAGGTGAGGTCAAGATTGCTTTTGATACTATCGCGCGCTCTGTACATTTGGTTAATTTACGATTGCAACAATTTCGGACAATTTGTGCACTCTATCATACCCCAGAGAGGATTGCTAGATGGTCTCAAGGTGGGGTTAGACAGGGAGGGGTCTACGGAGGGTCGCGCAGCAGCTGCCCTAAATTAGGGGTGGGTGGAATTTGCGTAGTCGCGCTACGCAAAGCTCCGCGAAACGGTAAAAAAATCTCCGCGAGCACGCACAAGTTCCGCGAACACGCGGAATTGCTTGTTCCGCCCGTTCGCGATGCTTTTTTCCTGTTCGCGAACGCTGTTTACGTGCTCGGGGAGAAATATCTTGCGAACACGCATTTTGAAAGCGCGAACAAGCAAAAAATTCCGCAAAGTCGCGGATCACGGAATTTTTGGCAATTTCACGTTCTCCGCGGAACGCGAAATTACCCAAATTCCGCAAATTCCGCGAGCGGAACGGAATTTACCGCCCAGGCCTACCCTAAATGTGGGCTATTTGCAGCTGATATGACTCATATGTTTGTTACGTGCCCAGCATTAAGTTTTTTTTGGGAGAAGATACAATTTGTAACTAAACTCCGACTCGGGGTCGATTATACATTTATGATAGCTGAAAAGATGCTTGGTTATAAGGAGGATAGTGGTCGGCACAGATCTATAACGGCAACTATGTTAGTTGCGGCTCGGCTGGCGATTGCTAGAGCATGGATTTCTTCCAAACCCCCCACCGTGACGGAATGGTGGTTAATTGTTAAGGAAACTGGGGAAAGAGAGAAGGCTTTAGCTAAAGCAAGGGGTATCCATGCTCTGCAAAAATACGGGTCTATATGGGGTTGCATTGAAGATTCATAGGCCAATTTCCTGATGGGATTTGCAGTTGTTCCTTTCTTGTCTTTCAGTTAATTGCTTGTTTACAACCATATCTTAATGTATTTCCACATTTTACCGATATCATATTTTGTTGTTACTACCTCTGTATAATCTCCACCTTTTCCTTCATAATGTATTTTGTGGATTTTGAATCTTTTTTTTTTTTTTGACTGCATTTTTTTTTTACAATAAAAAATACTTTAAAAAAAAAAAAAGAAAAGTGGATCCGCGCACCCTCCCGACTACGAGATTTATTCTAATTGGCTGTCAACACTCCAAACCAGGAAGTGTTGGCAGCCATCTTGTGCCTCGGTAACCGAGGCACAAGAAAACAGAAAAACAATCGCGAAAAACAAGAAAAGGGGGCAGGGTAGAAACACCCTGACACCCTAAGCCTGCTCAGGGGGTCCCACAAGGACCCCCAGGGCCAAAAAAAGCATTTTTCCCCCCAAAAAAATCGTCGAGATTCGCGCACCCAGCGCGAATTTCAACCGAAATTTTTTTTAAAAACGAAGCGCGGGCTACCGCGCTTCGTTATTATTTAGCCCCCGGGTGGGCCAAGTCCCGGGGGCATTCAATAATGTAATTGAGGGGGCCCAGGGAGGCCCCCACAGCCCCGGGGACCGCCACCCCCGGGTTTTCCATAAACATTTGGGGAGGCACACGGCCCCCCCGCAGCCCCGGGGACCGCCACCCACGGGGCTTCTTATTTTTAATGTGTGGGGGGCCTCCAAGGCCCCCCCAAGCCCCGGGGACCGCCAGCCCCCGGGGCTTTTATTAATTATAATCGCGGGGGCACACGGCCCCCCCGCTGCCCCGGGGCTTTTATTTTTTTAAATATTGACCTGTGTGGGGGGGCTTGAGCCCCCCACATGCCCCGGGGACCGCCACCTCCCCGGGGCACCAATATTCAAATTCAGGGGTCCGTAACGGACCCCCGAGCCCCGGGGACCACCACCTCCCTGGGGCTGTGCAATAGGTGGAAGGGGGGCCACACAGCCCCCCTCCTGGAGCCCGTGATGGCCCTGGGGACCGCCACCCCCCAGGGCCGGTTCCTGCAGTCGGTGCCCACCCCCAGGACACTGCTGTTTGCAATGACAGGGCGAGAGCCGCGCGGCTCCCGCCCTGTCATTGCAAACTGCTTTGCTTCATTGAAGCGAGAGCAGGGAAACCTGCTCTCGCTTCAATGAAGCAAAGCAGATTGCTTTTCCACAAGGGGAGCTGCATGTCAGCAGCTCCCCATGTGGAAAAGCAATGCCGGCTCCCGCAGGACACGGGGAGCCGGCGGGTCCGTGGGAGCATTGGGGCTCCCCCCACAGTCCCCAACGGATAGGGCCTGCCCCGGGGGATGGGGTCCCCGGGGCTAGAAGTGGCCCGGGAGGGGGGCCACGCGGCCCCCCTCCCCAAAATGTTTTTAAAAAAATAGTAAAAAAAAATAAAGTCCACGGGGCGCGTTTGCACTGTGGTGAAGGGAGGGGGGGGCCTGAGGTGATATGTGTGCAAACACGCCCTGTGGCGCATTTTAAGTTGGGGAATTAATTCCCCTTCAATCCTGAGGGCCCCTGGGGGCCAACTAGCCCACCAGGTACCTCCAGTAAGCGCCACAGGCCTGCGTTGCAGAGAGGTGGTCCAGGCCACGCCCCTTTTTACACCTCTCTGCAATGCAGCTCTGTGGCGCTTACTGGAGGTACCTCGTGGGCTAGTTGGACCCCAGGGACCCTCAGAAATCAAGGGGACTTTATCCCCCAACTTAAAACGCACCACGGGGCGCGTTTGCACAGTGGTGAAAGGAGGGGGCGGGACCTGAGGTGACATGTGTGCAAACACACCCTGTGGCGCGTTTTAAGTTGGGGAATTAATTCCCCTTCAATCCTGAGGGTCCCTGGGGGCCAACTAGCCCACCAGGTACCTCCAGTAAGCGCCACAGGCCTGCGTTGCAGAGAGGTGGTCCAGGCCACGCCCCTTTTTACACCTCTCTGCAATGCAGCTCTGTGGCGCTTACTGGGGGTACCTGGTGGGCTAGTTGGACCCCAGGGACCCTCAGGATTCAAGGGGACTTTATCCCGCAACTTAAAACGTGCCACGGGGCGTGTTTGCACAATGATGAAGGGAGGGGGCGGGGCCTGAGGTGACATGTGTGCAAACACGCCCAGTGGGGCCATTTAAGTTGGGGAATTAATTCCCTTTCAATGCTGAGGGCCCCTGGGGGCCAACTAGCCCACCAGGTGCTTCCAGTAAGCGCCACTGCACTGCGTTGCAGAGATGTGGTCCAGGTCACGCCCCTTTTTACACCTCTCTGCAATGCAGCTCTGTGGCGCCTACTGGAGGTACCTGGTGGGCTAGTTGGACCCCAGGGACCCTCAGGATTCAAGGGGACTTAATCCCCCAACTTACAACGCGCCAGGGGGCGCGTTTGCAGAGTGGTGGAGAAAGGGGGCATGGCCTTTGTCTACCTCTCACCAATCCCACTGCGTGGGGCTTACTGGAGGTAAAGGTAGGCTAGTTGGCCCCTAAAGGACCCCCAGCAGTGAAGGGGACTTCAATCCCCATCCAAGAGCACGCCAGGGAGCGCGTTTGTAGAGTGGTGGGCAAAGTGGGCGTGGCCTGGTGCGAGTACTTACCAGTGCTGCTGTGTGGGACTGACTGGAGGTAATAGTTTGGGAAGTTGGCCTCCAAGGATGTCCTTGGGGGCCAACTACCCCTCTTGTTACCTCCAGTAAGTCCCACACAGTGGGATTGCTAAGACGTCTTCGGAGGCCATGGCCCCCTTTCTCTACCACTCTGCAAACGTGCCTCGTGGTAGACTACGGGATGGGGGATGAAGTCCAATTTTGTCCTGAGGGAGTTTGGGGGCCAAGAATCCCTCCTGGTACCTCCTGTAAGTCCTACGCAGCGGAATTCCTGAGCGTTGGTTGGACGCCGAGCACCCTTTCTCCACCGCTCTGCAAACGCGACTACTAGTTAAAGTAGCATATTTCTGCACCTCTGACTTAGAGGTAGTTTTAATCCCCCTGCCCTATTATGTACTAGGGCCTTACAGAGGAGGTCATGCTAATCACAGGGGTACCCCAACGCATAGTGTTCCCTAGTGTATGTAGGTGTTTTCACTGTATTCTAAGTGTCTTTTAGCATAGCACTGGCTCTAGGCCTGGTTAGTCAGACTCAGTTACCACCAGTACCCGTCTGAAAAAGTTGTGGACACAGGATGATTTTGCAACAAGGCCTCTTTCTGCTCCTCTGTTGGTTCTTTCTGCACATGTCTTGCTTCTTCCTGCACTTTTGTTAGTCTTTGTGGACTTCTGTTGCTTCTTTCTGCATTTCTTTTGCTTCTTTCTGTGCGTTTTTCTTCTTTCTTCACATGTCCTACCTCTGTAGGCATAGTTAGAAACTAGCATTTAAAAAACCTTTGAAATTCACTTAAAAAACCATAGGTTTCAGGCACATTATAGTTAGAAATTAGCATTTAAAAAACCTTTGAAATTCACTGAAAAAACCATAGGTTTCAGGCATGTTATAGTTAGAAATTAGCATTTAAAAAACCTTTGTAATTCACTGAATAAACCATAGGTTTCAAGCACGTATAGTTAGAAATTAGCATTTAAAAAACCTTAGAAATTCACTGAAAAAACCATAGGTTTCAGGGGCGTTATAGTTCGTTGGACATTTCACTCGTACAAAACCATAGAAATTCCCCCGTTATAGTTAGTTCAGCTAACTATAACTCGCGCCCACAATGCACTGCTGATGACGTCACATATTACATCACTCATGACATGGTCAGTGACATCACTGATGACATCACTGATGATATCTCAAATGACATCACTGATGACATCACTGATGACATCATCCTGTGACTGTGTGTTTCTGTAAAGTCATGTCATGAATGATGTAATATGTGACGTCATCAGCAGTGCATTGCGGGGGCGCAAGTTATACTTAGCTGAACTAACTATAACGGGGGAATTTCTATGGTTTTATACGAGTGAAATGTCCAACTAACTATAACATCCCTGAAACCTATGGTTTTTTCAGTGAATATATATATATATATATATATATATATTATCTACTGGCGGTCGCCAGTAGATAGTTATAGTTAGGGCCTATTTTCCATAGGAAATCCGCAACATTCTATTTGAAATAACTCTCTTGCCGGTTGACGTATCTTTGCGAAATTTTCAAACTTTGTGGGGCGCTCCGGTCCGCTCCTACCCTGAAAGTCTCGGGGGATTCGTCAAGCGGGGCTGAGAAAAAGGGGGTCCCAAAACGCGTTTTCCCCATTCATTTTTCCATAGGAAACTTTAGACACGGCTACAGCCCGAACTGCTGAACGGAATTACACCAAATTTGGCAAAGAGGTAGTTCTTGGTTCAGAAAGAACCCTTTTGTTAAATGGTGTAAATCCGTTCAGTAGTTGCTGAGAAAATCAAAAGTAAAAGTACATATATATCTATGGGCACGGAGGATCCGCGCACCCTGAGCGCACCCTGCGCGCACCGTCCCGATCACGAGCTGCATGCTAATTGGCTGTCAGCTGGCTGTCAACATTCCGATTCAGGAAATGTTGGCAGCCATTTTGTCCCTCGGTAGAACCGAGGGACAGAAACAAGTGCGCAAAGCGCACAAAGGGAGCAGGGTAGAAACACCCTAACCCCCTAGGCCTGCTCAGGGGGTCCCACAAGGACCCCCTGGGCAAAAAAAGCATTTTTTTTTTTTAAATCGGCGGGATGCGCTTAGGGTGCGCGAATCCCGCCGAGGAAAAAAAAAAAATTGCAAGTGTGCAAACGCACAAAGGGGGCAGGGTAGAAACACCCTGACCCCCTAGGTCTGCTCAGGGGGTCCCACAAGGACCCCCTGGGCAGAAAAAAGCATTTTCTTTTTTTTTTAAATCGGCAGGATACGCTCAGTATGCGCAGATCCTGCCGATAAAAAAAAAAATAGAAGCGCGGTCTTCCGCGCGCTTCCCGTCCTGTCATTGCAAACTGCTTTGGATATTGGAAGAGAGAGCAGGGAAACCTGCTCTCGCTTCCAATATCCAAAGACAATTGCTTTCCACACGGGGAGCAGCATGTTAGCTGCTCCCCATGTGGAAAAAGCAATGCCGGCTCCCGTAGGACACGGGGAGCCGGCGGGACTGTGGGGGTTTGGGGACCCCCACAGTCCCCAACCAGAGGCCAGGCCCCGGGGGATGGGGTCCCCGGGGCAAGTAGTGGCCCGGGAGGGGGGCCACGCGGCCCCCCTCCCCAGAAATAATTAAAACATTTTTTTTTTTTTTTTTTTAAAAAGGCCTGCCCCGGGGGATGGGGTCCCCGGGGCAAAAGGAGGCCTGAGGAGGGGGGCCACGCAGCCCCCTCCTTAAAAATTAATTTAAAAGTGTGGCCATGCCCCGGGGGATGGGGTCCCCGGGGCAGGATTCGGCCACGGGAGGGGGCCACGCGGCCCCCTTCCCGTTTAATTAAAAAAAAAGAAAAGGGGTAAGGCCCTGGGGGATGGGGTCCCCAGGGCCCAAAAATAGGAAAAAGGAAGGGGGGCCACACAGCCCCCCTTCAGGAAAAAAAAAAAAAAAAAAACGATCGGGCCGCAGGCCCCGCCCCCTTCCTTCACCACTCTGCAAACGCGCCCCCTGGCGCGTTTGCAGATGGGGAAGTAATTCCCCTTCAATACTGGGGGTCCCTGGGGGCCAACTAGCCCACCAGGAACCTCCAGTATGCGCCAGGGGGCTGCGTTGCAGAGAGGTGTACAGAGGCCACGCCCCTTTATACACCTCTCTGCAACGCAGCTCTGTGGCGCTTTTTGGAGGTACATGGTGGGCTAGTTCGACTCCAGGGACCCTCAGGATTCAAGGGAATTAATCCCCCAACTTAAAACGCGCCACGGGGCGTGTTTGCACAGTGGTGAAGGGAGGGGGCGGGGCCTGAGGTGACATGTGTGCAAACAGGCCCAGTGGCGCGTTTTAAGATGGGGAATTAAATCCCCTTTAATCCTGAGGGTCCCTAGGGGCCAACTAGCCCACCAAGTACGCCCAGAAAGCGCCACAGAGCTGTGTTGCAGAGAGGTGCAAAAGGGGCGTGGCCTCTGAACACCTCTCTGCAACGCAGCTCCTGGCGCATACTGGAGGTACAGGGTGGGCTAGTTGGACCTCAGGGACCCTCATGATTCAAGGGGACTTAATCCCCCAACTTAAAACGCGCCACGGGGCGTGTTTGCAGACATGTCACCTCAGGCCCCACCCCCTTCCTTCACCATTGCGCAAATAATCCTCTAAAATCAGCCGAACTACGAATTCCGATTTACTCACCTGGTATCAGGAGAGACCTCAGTGCTGCATCTTTCAGCCCAGTACTGATCCTGAAAAGTAATTTTAACCGTACTTACCAGTAACTTGAATTTCCTTCCAAAGGATATCATTGCCTGCTTTTTGCTGAAAAAGTTTCTAAGTGTTGATTTTTGAAACATACAAATATTCCTCTAAAATCAGCCGAACTACGAATTCCGATTTACTCACCTGTTATCAGGAGAGACCTCAGTGCTGCATCTTTCAGCCCAGTACTGGTCCTGAAAAGTAATTTTAACCATACTTACCAGTAACTTGAATTTCCTTCTATAGGCTAACATTGACTGGTTTCACTTGGAAATTCTTCTAAGTGTGGAGTTTTGGAACTTTATAATATTCCTCTAAAATCAGCCAAAATACGGATTCCGATTTACTCACCTGTTATCAGGAGAGACCTCAGTGCTGCATCTTTCAGCCCAGTACTGATCCTGAAAAGTAATTTTAACCGTACTTACCAGCAACTTGAATTTCCTTCCATAGGCTAACATTGACTGGTTTCACTTGGAAATTCTTCTAAGTGTGGAGTTTTGGAACTTTATAATATTCCTTTAAAATCAACCGCACTACGAATTCCGATTTACTCACCTGTTATCAGGAGAGAACCCAGTGCTGCATCTTTTAGCCCAGCACTGACCCTGAAAAGTAATTCTAACCGTACTTACCAGTAACTTATATTTCCTTCCGTAGGAATCCATTGTCTGGTTTTCAGCAGAAAAGTTTCAAAGTGTCGATTTTCACAAATTACAAATATTCCTTAAAAATCGCCTGTATGACTTAAACGCATTCTTTCAACTGTTTACAGGAGATGCACCAGTGCTGGATCCAGGATCCAACACTGAGTAAGAAAAAGTAACGATAACACTACTTACCTGCTAAGTGAATTTCCTCCCATAGGATAACATTGGTGATTCTATGTGAAAAAGTTTCTAAGTGTCAACTTTTAAAATACAATAATATTCCTTAAAAATCACTACTGTAACCAAAACACTTTTACTCAACTGTTTACAGGAGATGTCCCAGGACTGAATCTAGGATCCAGTCCTGTGGTTAGAAAAGTAATCCATAAAGTAACTAATTGCATTTAACTAGAAATTCACATTGAGCTCAATGTAGCATTCTGTTTGAAATTGTGTTGCCCATTGCAACAACTGTAACTACTGTACTTAAAAGTCTATTGCCTATTTGCAAAGAATTTAAACTAAAGTAATTCATTCTGAGAAAGTATATTTTGTAATATAATGTATAATGTAATTACAATGTAATTTAATAAATAAAATATCTAAAAATAAATAGTTTTAAAAAATGTAGTAAATCAGTATCAAAAATATAAATATAACAATTAATACATTTAAAAATTGTCATTTACAAAACCTTTGAAATTCACTGAAAAAACCATAGGTTTTAGGGGCGTTATAGTTAGAAATTAGCATTTAAAAAACCTTTGAAATTCACTGAAAAAACCATAGGTTTCAGGCACGTTATAGTTAGAAATTAGCATTTAAAAAACCTTTGAAATTCACTGAAAAAACCATAGGTTTCAGACACGTTATAGTTAGAAATTAGCATTTAAAAAACCTTTGAAATTCAATGAAAAAACCATAGGTTTTAGGGACAGTTATAGTTAGTTGGACATTTCACTCGTACAAAACCCGTGAAATTCCCCCGTTATAGTTAGTTCAGCTAACTATAACTCGCGCCCCCGCAATGCACTGCTGATGACGTCACATATTACATCACTCATGACATGGTCAGTGACATCACTGATGACATCACTGATGATATCTCAAATGACATCACTGATGACATCATCCACGTGATCATCTGATGCACCTCCTCACACCCTAATATAACCTTTGATACACCCAATCTAAATTACAGACTGCCATTCGCAAAACTATAGACACTCCAACACCAATAACTACATACCCACTCACTGATTCTTAGGTCTACACACACACATCCACTCACTCACCCGTACAGTCACTCATACTTATGGTCACTCAGTACAGGACTATCATATGCACTCTTACTCCTATATAGACACTCACACACCACCACTCATCCATGAGGTACTCACACACCTAGTCAGTCATGCAAATAATTAAACACACTGCCATTTACTCACCTATACAGTTATACACACACTAGCTCACTTAATCATACAAATACTAGCACATTGTTACGCTCTTATACAATCACTGATACAAGCACACACTCATCCATACAGCCACTATCACAATCACTCACTCTCGCTTATAGCTATTTATATACTCCAACACACATATATACTGCCTTTCACATATGTAGTTACTCACACATGTACCACTGGGACATACATTCACTCAATAACACACTCTTACACACACTTACCCACCCATACAGTCTATCACAGATGCACTCTTGAAACCATCCACCCAGTGAATCACCCACTCACACATCTATGCACAGAGTCGCACACACCCCTCCCACACAAACACTCAGGCACCCATACAGATACTCAGACAACCATTCAATAACTCATATAGACACTCATGTAGCTATTCACAAACACATGCAGCCACTTACACAGCAACAGACAGACGGATACAGACATTCACCCAGTTTAGTCACTAACCCATGCATTCAGTAAGATACGTTAAATCACTCACTTATAGAGTCAGTCACGCACCTACTAAATCATCCATACAGACACTTACACACCCACTCATTCTTCAATACGTCTTTTCCTATATATATTAAAAATATTTAAACTTTACAGAAACACACAGTCACTGGATGATGTCATCAGTGATGTCATTTGAGATGTCATCAGTGATGTCATCAGTGATGTCACTGACCATGTCATGAGTGATGTAATATGTGACGTCATCAGCAGTGCATTGTGGGCGCGAGTTATAGTTAGCTGAACTAACTATAACGGGGAATTTCACGGGTTTTGTACGAGTGAAATGTCCAACTAACTATAACTGTCCCTAAAACCTATGGTTTTTTCAGTGAATTTCAAAGGTTTTTTAAATGCTAATTTCTAACTATAACGTGTCTGAAACCTATGGTTTTTAAGTGAATATATATATATATATCTTCAACAAAGTCACTCCATTCAAAAGTAACCAGAGGGACACAGCGGGGACACCAAAAGAAGTCCATTTATTAAACTGGTGGCATGACGCGTTTCGGCGGGTTTGCCTTTATCAAATGCCAATTTTTACCGGAAATCCGCCCCAACCACCATTTTGAATGTATTGTCATTCTCCCATTGGTGGGGGCCCAGCTGGCCCAAGTTCGTTAATTGAGCATTACTGCAGTCTCTGATGTCGGACTGCAGATCGCAGCAGGCATCACACCAGGGTGAGTATCTCTTAAAGGCCCCACTTGTTCTCATAGTGAGTGCCGATGTTACTGCCAAAGTGGTTGTGTGAAACCGATGAAATCCGGTATCCTTATAGCCATGGACCTCTTCTGGGTCCCCATATGCCCTGCCACATATCTCAAGTGTCAGCAGAACTGGAGACACCGATACAGTGATCGTGTCTCTCCGTGTAGTCACGGACTGCGGTTAGCAGCAGTACCTTGCTATCCTTGATTGCGGCGGTCACAAGGCAATCCAATCCCTTGGAGCAACAGCTTTTCTCTTGCCAATGCGTCTCGGACACTTGTAGGGTGGGTCCCCCCATGCGCGCCACTGGCCAGCACGCCAAATATCTCCAACAAAGTCACTCCATTCAAAAGTAACCAGAGGGACACAACGGGGACATTAAAAGAAGTCCATTTATTAAACTGGTGGCATGACGCGTTTTGGCGGGTTTGCCTTTATCAAATACCAATTTTTACCGGAAATCCGCCCCAACCATCATTTTGAATGTATTGTCATTCTCCCATTTGTGGGGGCCCAGCTGGCCAAAGTTCGTTAATTGAGCGTTACTGCAGTCTCTGATGTCGGACTGCAGATCCCAGCAGGCATCACACCAGGGTGAGTATCTCGTAAAGGCCCCACTTGTTCTCATAGTGAGTGCCGATGTTACTGCCAAAGTGGTTATATATACACAAATATCCAGAAAAATATTACAGTCCAATGATATTTTGGAGTTGATGCCGTACTGTGAGTCAGCTGTCTCATGGTGTGCTGTTCCAGATTAAACGGTGTCTGGATGTGCAGTGAAAGCAAAAAATATTTGCCCTTCTCCCAGTGTTGGAAACTCTAAAGTTGTATTCTGGGAAATCACTTTGGCTGAAGCCAGGGTTGGCATTATTTTAGCTGGTTGTAGAGGTCCTTGTGTGTAGAATATGACAGCCTGCCATATTATCTCAAGATTACATTTTAGGAAGTATTTGAGAGCAGAGGCTTGCTTCTTCTTATAACCATGGTCTGAGGGCCCATAGTCACCAAGTCTGTCTCCCTAGCCTAAGCTTTGAGTCAATGCATTAACGTCTCTGTGTCCTCTCGTCCCACTGTCAGTGATCTTTTTTAACTTTCAGTGCTTGCATCAGTGACCCTGTGTCCCTGAATCCCCATAGCTCAAAATCATTATTGTAATGCAAATCTCCCACTGTTAGGGTCAGTCACCATGTCTAATTGTTAGTGTCCAGATATCAGTGTCTACATTTCAGTTTGCCTATATCAGTGTCTATGTCCACATGTGTCCCCTTGTCAGGTTCAGTGTCCATGTATCAGTGTCCACTGTCAATGTCCCCATCTCAAGGTCATTGTCCCAGCGTCACTATTCCAATATCAGCATCCTAATGTAATTTTTACTGTCCCAATGTCAGTCTCTTATAGTATCTGAGACTTTGTCTCCAGTAGCAGTAATGGAATTTCCAAAGTCTGCGCTGCATTCTAGTGTCAGTTTTGATATTCCGGTGTTCCTTAATCAGTGTATCCTTACCGGTGCTCTTTTCTCAGTGCCCCAGTGTCAGTATCCATGTGTCAGAGCCCCTCTGTCGGCATTCTTGTACAAATGTTGGTGTCCCCATACCTGTGTCCACCATGACCACTTTTCAGTGTCACTATTGGTGCTCTAGTGTCAGTGATTCTGTGCTGAGGATCTTGCATTGTGCCAATTCCTAGTGTTCTTTTAAATATATTTTCATACTTCTCAAACAAAGAAACAGCAACTTAAGACTTACAATAACAAAACAGTGTATTTCAATTCCAACAGGGTCTTTACTACTTAAAAGCAGAGCTCTGCCATCACCATCACAAGATACTCCCAAAAAGAGGGGTGACATCCTATTTACAATTAACTGTTTCAGCTTTAACAGCTCAATGATAATAACAGCAGTCCATAATGCTTCTTTTTATAAAGCTGCAGGTCATGTGCTAAGATAATATTGATCTTATTAGTTCTCTCCTAGTATATACATCCTAATCTGCCTTCCAGTCATTCCAGGTTTTTTATTATATGCAGATCTTCGGCCACTGACAATTTCCCTAGTCAAATTGTCTAGTGATGGCCCCTCGGATTTCAGCCAAAGTATGACAATCCTTCTTCTGACCAACACTAAACATTTGTCCAAAGTATGTTGCATTGTCTCAATGATTTCTTCCTAATAACCTTGTCTCACTCTACCGGTGCTGACCATATATACAAAATCTGCTGCCTCTTCCCAGCACCCTGGGCACCAGCATTCCCTATCAGGATAAATGTACTGTAAGATTTTAAGGACCAGGAACACACCATGCAAGAACTTAAATTGAATAAACTTAAACCTAGTTTACAGGTGATCTTCTTAATCTGACATTAAATTGGCTCCCTTTCCGATTCTGAAATGGATCTGTTACAGTCTTCCTCCCATTTTGTTCTGATTGAAATTAGAGTGTTAAAAGTAACTGTCTGCAGAGAACTTTATGGATTGCTATTAGTTGTCTGGTCGAGATTAGTCCTAGAATCACCTCCAATGTCACTGCAATTGTGGGCTGTTGATGAAACCTCTCCCATGTTGTCCTTGTCTCATACATCAGTCTGGAAAACCCTGGAAATTACCCCCTTTGAATCGCATACTGCCCACAGGCTTTGTCAAACCAAAGGAAGCTTCCCTCTTTATATAATTAGCCCATTTCAGGGCAGATAAGGTAACTAGCATAGAGATGACTCATGTTGAAATGGGAATTTCCCCCGCCCTATCCTCTGTGTATAGGACTTTCAAATGTGGCACACCAGTTTAATTAGTTAAGGGTTTCTCTCTCCTGGTTGGCCTCATCAAGGCTATATCATATATTTATATATAATATATAAATATATATATAAATATATAAATATATATATATATATATATATTTATATATAATATATATATATATTCTTCCTTCCTTTCCAGATAGAGGCTTTTTCTTTTCATTAGGCACCTCCTCCCACCAGTTTGACAGTGATGTAATTGGGATGCAAGGTACTAAAAGTCTGATCTAGGTACGACCAGTCCTCCCAGTTTCTATAGACACTTTAAGGTACTCCGCTTGATCCCAAGACGTGTGTCTGGCAACTGTATTCTTGTCTTAATACTATCCATTTCTTTAAAGATTTCACCCAGAACCATGGTAATCATTCCCTGCAACACATAACACATACAAGCTTCTGAGGAACAAAACCATTTTAATCAATGAGACTCTCTTCAACAGGAAAAGAGACAATTTAGCCCAGAACTGTGCTGATTCATATAGCTTTCCTACGACATTTTCAATATTATATTCCAAAGTGGCTGTACCTCCCTGTGTGATCCATGTACCCAAATATTAGAACCCAAAACCCAATATTTTATCAGCTCAGCTACATATCGGGAAGCATGCGAGGAAGTCCACCATCTCACAACCCTGAAATATTTATTAAGCCACAACTACTGAGGTAGAAGGGGCAGGTTTGCCACAGTAGGACCTTGCAAATATATAAGTACGTCATCCACATATAGGAACACTACTAATTTAGATTTTTCTGTCCACACATCTGCCTCTGAAAAAGGGGCCACCACAGGCTTTATTACCAGGGAAGTAGTCAGCCCTATCAAGTTCTTCTAGTCAAGTTCTGTTGTTCAGAGACTTCATTCCCTGTTCTGACTCCAACTGTAGGTATGGTATATAGGAGCTTAATTGGGGGGAGGGTGGAGCTTGGCCACGGACAAAGATGGCTGTTTTTGAGTGAGCTCTGCAACTAGTCGCACTGCTGTTTTAACAATGTTGCACAATAGGGACTGTATCAGGCATGCATGACTAGATCTTTGAAGGAGAATTGGAAAAAAAACGAATTTGGCAATAAAAGCTCTTTGTTGGAGGTATCGCACCAGTACTGTGTTCAAGGGCCTTCGTGCCTTGCTCCCGCCGGAGACTGCTGCAATGCAGGCATCTACAAATTCTGGAGCTTATGGAATCCCATTGGTTTTCTCCATTGCCCATCCTGACAGGTAGAGGTGACCCAGAGAGGTGTCAGTGCTGCGATCGAGGCCACGGTGTGCAAGCCATCTCTCTCAATTCCCTGCTTATCAGTGGCGACATTCTGACTCCCTTACTCACTTTATTTTCCAGTGTCAGGGAGTGAAAGAATACAGGTGAATTTTGTGTGTTCCTTACTTGTCAATGCAGACTGCAGACTAGAGCTGGTGCACTTGACCTCTTGGGCCAAAGACTCAGTACTAGAGAAGCAACCTTCTGGCACACCCCTCTTTTGTTACTTGGGGAAAAGCCTCAAGCAGAGTTTGGTTGAATTCTAGAGGTGACATCTTGGTACCACACCCTTGAAATGAAACTGTAGCAGGAAATGAGAAACCAGCTTGTATAGCTCTATTTGTGGAACTGAACCAGATTCTCCCTCCTCCTCAATACATTTGCAAACTCAACTTTGTCACTCCCTCATGTGATGGTAAAGTACCCTCCCAACATGATGCTAATCGTGTGCCCTGCCAATTGTTTCTCATTAATGTACCACAATGGAAAGTACTTTTACAATGATAGTCATTACAGTGCATACTTTTTATGATGTGCTGCTGTAATTTTGAAAAAAAAAATATATTGATCATCCAAAATACAAATTTTGTAAAAAAACATCAGTTATAGTTAGGTCTGCTCTTCCATAGATGGGGCGTTTTTTGGTTTGCTAATAATTTTGGCCCAGTTTGACAAATCTCCACAAAACATTTTTTTTAAATGTTCATCCACCACAGCTCTTTCTTGAAACATTTTGGGGTGATCCTTCAAGCGAGGTGTTAGAAATGGGGGTCTCTAGTTGGCAAAGGTAGGTACCTTTGTCCAAATATGGACCCTTGCTTCTAGTCAGGGTAAGGGGGATACACACTTTAGATAACCCCTGCTCACCCCCTGGGTAGCTTAGCACGAGCAGACAGACTTATCCCAAAGGCAATGTGTAAAGTATTTGTACTCAAAACACATAGTAATACAGTGATAATACCACAAATGGACACCACGCCAGTTCAGAACTATAAATCATCGTTATCTAAACTACACGAAAACGACAAAAATCCAGCATACATGTAATAAGAATATGACTTTTCAAAGGTTTCAAACAACTTGGTCAATAGAAAACTATGGATGTGTGATTTCTCACAAAGTACCTGTAGGTGCGTAAAAATTCACAAGGCCAAACAGCCGCTGAGATGGGAAGCTTCGAAAACAAAGAGATGCGTCGGTTCCTGAGACCTTAGGGAGGCGATGAGACAGTTCTGCTGCACGCTGGAGAAGTGATGCGTCGAATCTGTTCTGTAGGGGTAAGGGATGCGTCGACTCCGAGACGAATCTGGTCCGCAGGTGATGCGTTGGGAAAACGTGTCGCACAGTTGCGATGCTTGGAAATCTGTGATGCGCCTGCGATCAATGTGGCGGCATCGAGTGGCGCTGGGTCGGTTTCTTCAGCCGCGGTCCCATGATGCGTCGGTTCTTGCAGCGGCGACTTGTGCTTCAGCGGTTCGGCAGCCGCACAGCAATGCATGGAGATTTCTTCTCGCACAGCGGTGCTGCATCGGAAAAACAGCAGCAAGAAGAGCGATGCATCAGTTCTTTAGGCTTCTTCCAACTCCCAGCAGCTAGCACAACCTCCAGAGGCCCAGAACTGGAACAGGCACCTCCTGGCAGGTCTGGAAGTGTTTGTGTCCCTGAGACTTCAGAACAGGAGGCCAGCAAACTAAGGGCCCTTGGAGATCTTCTTCAAGCAGGTTCAAAACAAAGTTCCAGTCTTTGTCCTCTCCTTGGCAGGAATAGCAACTGCAGGCCAACCCCACACAGCACACAGCAAAGGGGCAGTACTCCTCCTTACAGCTCTTCAGCTTTTCTCCTTGGCAAAGGTTCCTCTTGAGTCCAGAAGTAATCTAAAGTTCTGGGGTTTTAGGTCTAATACTTATACCCCAAAATGTCTTTGTTCTCTTTGTGCAAGGGTCTCTGAGCCCAGTCCAACCCAGTTCTGTCCTCACTGGTGCAGTATGACCACAGGGGGTGGAGACAGCATTGCGCAAGAGAGAAAGACCCTATACAGGTGCAAGAAAATCTCCTCCCACTACTCTAAATGCAGCCGAGCTCTATTCAGCTCAGCTCTGATTGATCCAGGAAGGGCCTGCAAAACCTCAACCCCACAGTGGCTGTCTACAGTGAATGCACATCCCCAGGCCCTGTCACTCCAAAACCAGACAGTCAATACACAAACAGGCAGAGACACACAGAATGGTTAAACAAGAAAATGCCTACTTTCTAAAAATGTCATTTTCAAACACACAATTTAAAAACCATTTTTACTAAAAGATGTGTTATTAAATTCTGAGTTCAGAGAGCCTAAACTTTATTTCTCTATCTTGTCCCAATGGGAAGTTATACTTGTAAGATGTTACAAAGTATTTCCCATTCTATCCTATGGGACAGATAGCCTTTTATTAGTGAAAAATGAAATTGGCAGTATTTCACTATCAGGACATGTCACTCACTAGTACATGTCCAACCTTTCACATACACTGCACCCTACCCAGGGGGGTACCTTGGGCCTACCATAGGAGTGCCTTACATGTAAGAAAAGGGAACGTTAGGGCCTGGCAAGTGGGTACACTTACCAGGTTGACATGGCATTTAACAAACTGCACACATACGCTGCAGTGGCAGGTCTGTGATACCTTTTCAGGGCTACTCATGTGGGTGGCACTATCAGTGCTGCAGGCCTACTAGTTGCATTTGATTTACAGGCCCTGGCACACTCAGGGCACTTTACTAGGGGCTTACCAGTAAATCAAATATGCCAATCAGGGAGACCCAATTGTAAACACAGGTTACACAGGGAGCGCTTGCAATTTGACACTGATCAGCAGTAGCAAAGTGCCCAAAGCATCTAAGCCAGCAAAAACCAAATCCAGCACAGCATCAAAAATACAGGAGGTAGAGGAAACCATGACCAAGATGCCAAGTCTAACAAGAGGGCTGCGAAAAAAGGAGGGTCCCAAAACATAAATTCTCCATGCATTTTCAATAGACTTCTTTAAGACAGGTTTTAGCTAAATTTGCTGAACGGAATTACACAAAATTCAGCAAGAATGTAGACCTTGGTCCGCAGATTGTGCATTTTTTATTTGGTGTAAATCTGTTCAGTAGCTTTTGGGATATTAAGAGTAAAAATAATGGTATATTTTGGAAGATGGGCTCGATAGAGGCCCATGAGCGTCCAGCATCAGCGCAAAAAATAAATGGAGCCCTGTGATTGTTAGAGAGACTCACTTTTTCCCTTGAACCTTAACACTCTCTCTCCCTTCCACGAGTCTTGGGAGAGTGAGTGCTCTGATTGGCTGGCTGTTGGAATGTTGGAAATTAAATGGCCACTATCACTGTTTGCTGTGAAAAATTAGAGGTGTTGTGGAAATGAAGTATAAAAGCTATATGAGGGGGCAGCAGAAAGCCATGCTGTCCCCTAGATTTAGAGAGGAGGTATCTAAGGGATAACTACTGTGAGGAAATTAAATATATCTCTTGTGGGATTTGGCGGGGGTATGCCCAGACGTGGGTCCCTTGCTCACTTTGCCACTGGATTCAAGCAAGCCTGGCTGATGACGGCTGAAATGCCAGAAACCGGTCCTAGGATGCTTGTTTCCGGTCCAGGGAAGACATGGCTTGGCAGTTCGGGCTGGACTGTTCCCATGAGGCACAGGGTCAGACTGATTTGCATATGGCCATGTCTGAACTGGGGTGGTGGAGTGAGCTAAAGAATGATGATGATTTAACCCAGATCAGTTGACTGGGGGTGAGTGTTTGATTGGCTCAAGCGTTCCGTCCATCATCCCCTTTTGTATCGCTTTGGTCGCCCTAAGTTGGCGGGGGTATGCCCAGACGTGGGTCCCTTGCTCACTTTGCCACTGGATTCAAGCAAGCCTGGCTGATGACGGCTGAAATGCCAGAAACCGGTCCTAGGATGCTTGTTTCCGGTCCAGGGAAGACATGGCTTGGCAGTTCGGGCTGGACTGTTCCCATGAGGCACAGGGTCAGACTGATTTGCATATGGCCATGTCTGAACTGGGGTGGTGGAGTGAGCTAAAGAATGATGATGGATTAAACCCAGATCAGTTGACTGGGGGTGAGTGTTTGATTGGCTCAAGCGTTCCGTCCATCATCCCCTTTTGTATCGCTTTGGTCGCCCTAAGTTGGCGGGGTATGCCCAGACGTGGGTCCCTTGCTCACTTTGCCACTGGATTCAAGCAAGCCTGGCTGATGACGGCTGAAATGCCAGAAACCGGTCCTAGGATGCTTGTTTCCGGTCCAGGGAAGACATGGCTTGGCAGTTCGGGCTGGACTGTTCCCATGAGGCACAGGGTCAGACTGATTTGCATATGGCCATGTCTGAACTGGGGTGGTGGAGTGAGCTAAAGAATGATGATGGATTAAACCCAGATCAGTTGACTGGGGGTGAGTGTTTGATTGGCTCAAGCGTTCCGTCCATCATCCCCTTTTGTATCGCTTTGGTCGCCCTAAGTTGGCGGGGGTATGCCCAGACGTGGGTCCCTTGCTCACTTTGCCACTGGATTCAAGCAAGCCTGGCTGATGACGGCTGAAATGCCAGAAACCGGTCCTAGGATGCTTGTTTCCGGTCCAGGGAAGACATGGCTTGGCAGTTCGGGCTGGACTGTTCCCATGAGGCACAGGGTCAGACTGATTTGCATATGGCCATGTCTGAACTGGGGTGGTGGAGTGAGCTAAAGAATGATGATGGATTAAACCCAGATCAGTTGACTGGGGGTGAGTGTTTGATTGGCTCAAGCGTTCCGTCCATCATCCCTTTTGTATCGCTTTGGTCGCCCTAAGTTGGCGGGGGTATGCCCAGACGTGGGTCCCTTGCTCACTTTGCCACTGGATTCAAGCAAGCCTGGCTGATGACGGCTGAAATGCCAGAAACCGGTCCTAGGATGCTTGTTTCCGGTCCAGGGAAGACATGGCTTGGCAGTTCGGGCTGGACTGTTCCCATGAGGCACAGGGTCAGACTGATTTGCATATGGCCATGTCTGAACTGGGGTGGTGGAGTGAGCTAAAGAATGATGATGGATTAAACCCAGATCAGTTGACTGGGGGTGAGTGTTTGATTGGCTCAAGCTGCTCCGTCCATCATCCCCTTTTGTATCGCTTTGGTCGCCCTAAGTTGGCGGGGGTATGCCCAGACGTGGGTCCCTTGCTCACTTTGCCACTGGATTCAAGCAAGCCTGGCTGATGACGGCTGAAATGCCAGAAACCGGTCCTAGGATGCTTGTTTCCGGTCCAGGGAAGACATGGCTTGGCAGTTCGGGCTGGACTGTTCCCATGAGGCACAGGGTCAGACTGATTTGCATATGGCCATGTCTGAACTGGGGTGGTGGAGTGAGCTAAAGAATGATGATGGATTAAACCCAGATCAGTTGACTGGGGGTGAGTGTTTGATTGGCTCAAGCGTTCCGTCCATCATCCCCTTTTGTATCGCTTTGGTCGCCCTAAGTTGGCGGGGTATGCCCAGACGTGGGTCCCTTGCTCACTTTGCCACTGGATTCAAGCAAGCCTGGCTGATGACGGCTGAAATGCCAGAAACCGGTCCTAGGATGCTTGTTTCCGGTCCAGGGAAGACATGGCTTGGCAGTTCGGGCTGGACTGTTCCCATGAGGCACAGGGTCAGACTGATTTGCATATGGCCATGTCTGAACTGGGGTGGTGGAGTGAGCTAAAGAATGATGATGGATTAAACCCAGATCAGTTGACTGGGGGTGAGTGTTTGATTGGCTCAAGCGTTCCGGTCCATCATCCCCTTTGTATCGCTTTGGTCGCCCTAAGTTGGCGGGGGTATGCCCAGACGTGGGTCCCTTGCTCACTTTGCCACTGGATTCAAGCAAGCCTGGCTGATGACGGCTGAAATGCCAGAAACCGGTCCTAGGATGCTTGTTTCCGGTCCAGGGAAGACATGGCTTGGCAGTTCGGGCTGGACTGTTCCCATGAGGCACAGGGTCAGACTGATTTGCATATGGCCATGTCTGAACTGGGGTGGTGGAGTGAGCTAAAGAATGATGATGGATTAAACCCAGATCAGTTGACTGGGGGTGAGTGTTTGATTGGCTCAAGCGTTCCGTCCATCATCCCCTTTTGTATCGCTTTGGTCGCCCTAAGTTGGCGGGGGTATGCCCAGACGTGGGTCCCTTGCTCACTTTGCCACTGGATTCAAGCAAGCCTGGCTGATGACGGCTGAAATGCCAGAAACCGGTCCTAGGATGCTTGTTTCCGGTCCAGGGAAGACATGGCTTGGCAGTTCGGGCTGGACTGTTCCCATGAGGCACAGGGTCAGACTGATTTGCATATGGCCATGTCTGAACTGGGGTGGTGGAGTGAGCTAAAGAATGATGATGGATTAAACCCAGATCAGTTGACTGGGGGTGAGTGTTTGATTGGCTCAAGCGTTCCGTCCATCATCCCCTTTTGTATCGCTTTGGTCGCCCTAAGTTGGCGGGGGTATGCCCAGACGTGGGTCCCTTGCTCACTTTGCCACTGGATTCAAGCAAGCCTGGCTGATGACGGCTGAAATGCCAGAAACCGGTCCTAGGATGCTTGTTTCCGGTCCAGGGAAGACATGGCTTGGCAGTTCGGGCTGGACTGTTCCCATGAGGCACAGGGTCAGACTGATTTGCATATGGCCATGTCTGAACTGGGGTGGTGGAGTGAGCTAAAGAATGATGATGGATTAAACCCAGATCAGTTGACTGGGGGTGAGTGTTTGATTGGCTCAAGCGTTCCGTCCATCATCCCCTTTGTATCGCTTTGGTCGCCCTAAGTTGGCGGGGGTATGCCCAGACGTGGGTCCCTTGCTCACTTTGCCACTGGATTCAAGCAAGCCTGGCTGATGACGGCTGAAATGCCAGAAACCGGTCCTAGGATGCTTGTTTCCGGTCCAGGGAAGACATGGCTTGGCAGTTCGGGCTGGACTGTTCCCATGAGGCACAGGGTCAGACTGATTTGCATATGGCCATGTCTGAACTGGGGTGGTGGAGTGAGCTAAAGAATGATGATGGATTAAACCCAGATCAGTTGACTGGGGGTGAGTGTTTGATTGGCTCAAGCGTTCCGTCCATCATCCCCTTTTGTATCGCTTTGGTCGCCCTAAGTTGGCGGGGGTATGCCCAGACGTGGGTCCCTTGCTCACTTTGCCACTGGATTCAAGCAAGCCTGGCTGATGACGGCTGAAATGCCAGAAACCGGTCCTAGGATGCTTGTTTCCGGTCCAGGGAAGACATGGCTTGGCAGTTCGGGCTGGACTGTTCCCATGAGGCACAGGGTCAGACTGATTTGCATATGGCCATGTCTGAACTGGGGTGGTGGAGTGAGCTAAAGAATGATGATGGATTAAACCCAGATCAGTTGACTGGGGGTGAGTGTTTGATTGGCTCAAGCGTTCCGTCCATCATCCCCTTTTGTATCGCTTTGGTCGCCCTAAGTTGGCGGGGTATGCCCAGACGTGGGTCCCTTGCTCACTTTGCCACTGGATTCAAGCAAGCCTGGCTGATGACGGCTGAAATGCCAGAAACCGGTCCTAGGATGCTTGTTTCCGGTCCAGGGAAGACATGGCTTGGCAGTTCGGGCTGGACTGTTCCCATGAGGCACAGGGTCAGACTGATTTGCATATGGCCATGTCTGAACTGGGGTGGTGGAGTGAGCTAAAGAATGATGATGGATTAAACCCAGATCAGTTGACTGGGGGTGAGTGTTTGATTGGCTCAAGCGTTCCGTCCATCATCCCCTTTTGTATCGCTTTGGTCGCCCTAAGTTGGCGGGGTATGCCCAGACGTGGGTCCCTTGCTCACTTTGCCACTGGATTCAAGCAAGCCTGGCTGATGACGGCTGAAATGCCAGAAACCGGTCCTAGGATGCTTGTTTCCGGTCCAGGGAAGACATGGCTTGGCAGTTCGGGCTGGACTGTTCCCATGAGGCACAGGGTCAGACTGATTTGCATATGGCCATGTCTGAACTGGGGTGGTGGAGTGAGCTAAAGAATGATGATGGATTAAACCCAGATCAGTTGACTGGGGGTGAGTGTTTGATTGGCTCAAGCGTTCCGTCCATCATCCCCTTTTGTATCGCTTAAGTCTAACAAGAGGGCTGCGAAAAAAGGAGGGTCCCAAAACATAAATTCTCCATGCATTTTCAATAGACTTCTTTAAGACAGGTTTTAGCTAAATTTGCTGAACGGAATTACACAAAATTCAGCAAGAATGTAGACCTTGGTCCGCAGATTGTGCATTTTTTTATTTGGTGTAAATCTGTTCAGTAGCTTTTGGGATATTAAGAGTAAAAATAATGGTATATTTTGGAAGATGGGCTCGATAGAGGCCCATGAGCGTCCAGCATCAGCGCAAAAAATAAATGGAGCCCTGTGATTGTTAGAGAGACTCACTTTTTCCCTTGAACCTTAACACTCTCTCTCCCTTCCACGAGTCTTGGGAGAGTGAGTGCTCTGATTGGCTGGCTGTTGGAATGTTGGAAATTAAATGGCCACTATCACTGTTTGCTGTGAAAAATTAGAGGTGTTGTGGAAATGAAGTATAAAAGCTATATGAGGGGGCAGCAGAAAGCCATGCTGTCCCCTAGATTTAGAGAGGAGGTATCTAAGGGATAACTACTGTGAGGAAATTAAATATATCTCTTGTGGGATCATGAATAGTAAAAAAGGAGTAGATGAGTTCTCAATACACTCTATTAGTGGAATTACATAATGTGGTCCTTGTTTTTGAGAAGAAGTGTGTAACAGATAAGTACTGTGATGATTAGACAGCTTAATATATATTTTTTAAATTTTGCAATCTCGAGAGACTCTTGTGCGATCGTCCAAAGTAGGAAGGATGTTTGAATGCACTCTGTTATGCAAACTTATTACTGTATAAGGGAGTCTTACTGGAGATGGTGTTTATCAGACCCTACTATTTATGGTCATTGGTCTGTGAAGTGTTGTTAGTAGAGTTAAGGCTCATCCAAACACCTTACTACACACACCCATCATCTGAGAAAGAGGTTTAGAAGCAGAGCCCACTCCCTCCCCACACCCTACTATGCACACCTATCATTACAGAGAAACTTCTCAACAGAGAGGCCAGTCCTACGCACACCTGCCATCTGAGAGAGACAGCGTGAAAAAAGAGGGCAGACCCTCCCCACATCATACTATGCACACCTGTCATCTGAGATAGAGGGCTGAAAGGTGAGCCCAGTCCCTCCCCACACCCTACTACGCACACCTATTAGAGAGAGAGGTCTCAACAGAGGGGCCAGTTCCTCCACACACTCTACTATGCACACCCGTCATCTGAGAGAGAGGTCTCAAAGGATAGGCCAGTCTCTCTCCACACCCTACTGTGCACACTCATCATTACAGAGAGAGGTCTCACCAGAGCGGCCTCTCCATTCTCACACTCTACTATATACACCCGTCATCTGAGAGAGAGGTCTGAAAGGAGAGGCCAGTCCCTCTTAACAATCCACTGTGCACACCCATCATTATACAGAGAGGTCTCACTAGACAGGCCAGTCCCTTCACACACCCTATTACGTACACCCATCATCTGAGAGAGAGATCTAAAAGGATAGGGCAGTGTGTCCCCACACCCAGCTACACACACCTGTCATCTGAGAGAGAGGTATAAAAGGAGAGGACAGTCTCTTTCCACACCCTACTACACACACTTATAATTACAGAGATATGTGTGAGCAGAGAGGCCAGTCCCTCCACATACCCTACCATGTCTACCCTTCATCTGAGAGAGAGGTCTGAAAGGATAGAGCAGTCCCTCTACACATCCTACTATGCACAACCGTCATCTGAGAGGGAAATCTGAAAGGAGAGGGCAGTCCCCCCCCACACCCTACTGCGCACACCCATCATCTGAGGGAGAGGTCTGAAAGGATAAGGCAGTCCCTCTTCACCCTTAGTATGCACACCTGTCAATACAGAAAAAGGTTTCAGCAGAGAGGTCAGTCCCTCTACACAACGTACTACTCACACCCATCACGGCGAGAGTAATGACACTTCAAAAAAAGATTACTGGTGACATGTCAGATATCAGAGTTATAATAACTGAGCAAATAAGAAATTTATATTGAATATTTTTCGATTTAATACTTATGCACATTTTACAAAGGTTTTGCGAACTGTGACGCATTTCCTGTTTTGTTACAATAAAAAAAATATTATCTTACTTTACTTTACTTTTATTAAAATAATGTCAGAACGCAACATATATTATAAAGTCATTCTACGATACAGACGCTCACAAAAATAATTCATTTACTTAAAAAACTCTAGTAATTTACTAATAAACACAAAGGTTAAAGTGACGTTAGAGTTAGGTGTAATAAAAATATCTGTTTTCGTTTTCAAAAAACACTTAGAAATTCACTGAAAAAAACAAAGGTTAAAGTAACGTTATAGTTAGGTAGATTTCTCAGTGACAACATCAACGTTTTGAACTATAAAAAACAGAGACATTCACAAGTTATATTTAGCAGAGCTAACTATAACTTGCCCCCTACCATGTACTGCTTATGACCTCACATATGGCATCACTCATGACTTGTTCTATGGCATCACTGATGACATCTCAAATTACATCACTGATGATATCACAGATGACGTCATTCAACCTTAAATTTCCCGGTTATTGCTGTATAAATTGCTATGGCTTTATACGTACCATAGTTCACATTAACAATCAACTACAGATATATGGGAAGCCCTCATTGAGTATGGTGTTAAATCTATATATAACTGTTCAGACAAAGTCAAAATAGTGAATGCCAATTCAAAATAAATGCCTGCTATGGACAGCTTTTATCTGTATCAAACCACCGACACACACCAAACCTACATTAAGAAATGAAGTTGAAATCAGTAGAGAACTGAGTACTGTGAACAGTGCTTACTCTATAGAGAGAGTTTACCTTATACCATACTGTTTGCAAACACTGAAACTTTCATAAGAAATACACCACAGACTGTTACAAAATATCTACTAAAAACAGTGCACACTCTATGTGACAGCTATCAAAAAAGATACTATTCGCTAAAACTAACCAAGATCTGAAGGTGCTAAATGTCCTACTTCAAGCACATGTACATAGGTTAGTACCTGGTGTACAAAGTCTTCTATGTTAAGTAGAAATTGTCATGCTGAGACGATTCTTTTCAATTTCTTTTTACAATACTCAGTGTGTAGAATCTTTGCCCTGCCGACAACATTTTCTACAGTGCAAAAATACTCATGTAGAACATAATGAACATAATGAACACATGTCTACTGTCATCTGAACACAGAGTTACTCTTGAATACAAAGAATTATAGCGTGTTTGTTAGACCTTGCATCTTTAGGGTGATCTTCCCCTGGACTTTTTGCCTTTTGCCTCCATGATTTGCTGAATCCTTTTGTTGGCCTTAGGACTCTGAGCACTTTACCACTGCTAAACAGTGCTAAAGTGCATGTGCTTCTCCCCTAAACATGATGACATTGGTATATACCTGATTGGCATATTTGTTGTACTGGTAAGTCCCTTGTAAAGTGGTATACCATATACACAGGGCCTGTACATTAATTGCTACTAGTGGGCTGCAGCACTTATTGTGCCACCCACAGAAGTAGCCTTTCAAACCTGTCTCAGGTCTGCCACTGCAGTGTCCGTGCATGCATTTGTACTGCCACTTCGACTTGTCGTTTGAATCTACTTGCCAAGCAATAAACTCCCATTTTATTACATATAAGTTGCCCCTAAGGTAGGCCCTAAGTAACCCTATGGGTAAGGTGCCATTTAAGAAAAAGGTAGGACATGTGTATTTAGTCTTTACATGTCCTGGTAGTGACAAACACCCAAATTCGTTGTCCACTACTGTGAGGCCTACCCCTCTCATAGGCTAACATTGGGAATTCCTTAATATACTTTTAAGCTGTAATTCCTGATCAAAGAGAAGTAGCTTTTTCATGTTTCATATCTTTGGAATGGTAATGATAAATCCTCCTTACTGGTTGGTGAAGTTGGATTTAACATTACTGTTTTAGAAATTCCACTTTTAAAAGTGAACATTTCTCTGCACTGACTGCACTATGTGCCTGACAGCCTGTCTCCAATTCATGTCTGGAGTGGGCAACAGCTACACTTTGTGCATTCCCTCTAGGCAAACACAGGAAGGTTAGGCTCATCTGCATTCTGAGCACTCACCTGCATTCATCTGCATTCTGATGAGTCTTCCTGGGCAGGGAGGAATGGGAGGGGCTGACACTTACACTTCAATAGGTAGTGTCCTGTCCACACACAAAGCACTGATGTAGCCCCCACAGATAGCCTGGCAGACAGGACTGGTTTGAAAGGGATCCTTGCGCACTCCAGAGAGCTGCTTTAAAGTCACCCCCTACATCAGAGAATTTTGGGTATAAGTACTGGGTCTCTGACCCACCCTTGAAACAGACACTTCTGGATATTGAACTGAAATTCTGTCAGAAGTACTGCTGTGCTGCTTATAGGAGTCATACCAGACTGCTTTTCTGGAAGGACTGCTTTTCTGCTTGTTGCCCTGCTGCCTGCTGCTTCCTGACTCTGCCGAAGGAGAACTGGACTCTGCCTTCCCTCCAAGTGATCTCCAAGGGCTTGCCTCCTGTTTTCTGAAGTCTCAGGGACACAAAAGACTTCCTGCAATTCTGCTGGTGCTGCTGGTCTCTTCTTTCTGTGAGCCCTACCCGTGCCTGAGGTGCCCTCTCCATGTTCTGGGCATCAGAAGTAGGTTCTGCAATTGTCTTCCCACAAAATTGATGCATTATTACCACACTGTCGATCAGAACCCACTCAGTGCTCTTCGACGCCAATGCAGTGCTGATACAGAGACAGCCCTACACGGCTCGATGACGACACAGGATCTGACTGCGAGGTTCGACGATGACTCAGCACCGATTCGAGGTCCCGACCATGAGGCTCGAATTCGACACTTCGACCCGCATGTGTGAATCAGAACCAATGCATTTCCTTCACTGCATGCAGAAGATCGACGCATTTCATTGCTTGTGACCAGGAAAGGTACTTTGTTCACCGAGGCCTGCCTGGGTCCTGCGATTCCACGAGATTAGCCCAAACTTTGACTTTGTCCTGGTCCAGCGCAAACTAAAGTAGCCTTTTTAGTGCTACTTGCTTCAAACCTCTTTACTGCATTTGTTCCTTCAAAATTCAATATCTCAATTTCCATACATTGGATTTTTGTCGTTTTGGTCTTGTTTTGTTTATAACATAATAATCTATTTTTGTGAGCCTGTGTGTGGAGTCTTTTTGTAGTGAATGTTTTGTGTTACTGTGTGTTGCACAAATACTCTAGCAAATAATCAAGAGGAGTCACTGTTTAGGTAAAAAGAATATAGTGTCAACCTCGTAATGGAAAAGAACATTTAAAAAAAAAAAAATAACTCTCACTTACCAGGGTTTCTCCTTGGTGGCATGCTTCAATCTAGGGTTCTTCCCTAACCCGCTACGGAAAGGGGCGTACTGCGACCGACGGATACGTGGGAGCACTGATAGTGTCTATGCCTATACAGAATGCATAAATATTGGAGTGGGGGTTTGTTTATATATAAAGACTAAGTTAAAAATATCAGGCTAGTAGGAACATTTTTTATTTATTGGATCCCCTAGTCGATATGGTTAAAAAGTGGGGACGATGAGAGACTGCTGGGATGATGTCCCTAAGTTTCTTGGGTCGACTAGTTTCAAGCCCTACCACAAGGCTATTCATCAGGACCTAAGGGGGTTACTCCCTGCAACCACTCCTTTAGTCATCAAAATATTGTATCATCAAATGAGAGTAGAGATAAATACAAATTTAAAAAGAATACATACAGCACCTAGTTGGTCTGTTCTTATGTTTTCTACAAGGGTATGAGAAAAAAAAGGAAGAATTAAAATTATACACGGCACATGGGCCTCATTATAGCCTCTCTGTTCTTCCTCTAACTCCCCTTTTTGATGTTTTGACACAAATACTCTACACATTGCCTCTTTAGATAAGCCTGACTGCTATGTGCCAAGCTACCAGAGGGTGAGCACAGGTTATCTTTTAGTGTGCATCTAGCTTACCCTACCTAGAGTGGTGGTTCCTGCCTGGCCTGGGTGCATACTTCAGCCAATCAGGAATCCCATTTCTAACAGTGTTCAATACCTCTACACAGCTATGGAGGACATCCTCTTTCTAAATACTTACACCCATTAGCTGGATGCAAACTGTACAAAATTAAGTGGAAAAGTAATATGGTAGTTATATGCCACAATCTAAACTAGAAAAGAAACTAGCACACTCTCTGGATGATGTCATCAGTGATGTAATCAATGATGCCATTTGAGACGTCATGAGTGATTTCATAAATTACGTCATAGAGAATGTCATGAGTGATGTCATATGTGAGGTCATAAGCAGTGCATGGCGGGGCGCAAGCTTGGCTGCAACGATCACTAAACTAGAGCTGGCACTGAATACATACACCTTTTGTCTGTTGGCATAATGCAGTCCCATGGAGCCCCTATTTCAGCCGAAGGCCATTGAATAGCTCTGAAAAATGGGTGTCTCATGAGCCCCTTACCCCATTCAACAGGGGGCATCATTTTGCATTTCTCTGTACATCTGTCTGAGGTTACCAAGATGCCAGCTTAGAGATGAGATGACATCATAGCCAATACAAATTCTTAGACAAAATCAGGGTACTACTTCGTGTTTCCTTTAGGAACTACACTAAGGGGCCGATTCCGATCTCGGACGGTAGGGCTCCGAATTGGATTCGGCTTAACCGGATCCGATTCGGAGCCCTATTTCCCGACCGATTCGTACGCGCGTCCGGGCGAGCGAGTACGATGCGAAATCGCCGACCGACTCGTCCGGGCGTCCTGACCGCTCCGACCGACTCGTTCCCGGGTCTAACCGCACCGACCGACTCGCTCGGACTCGACTCGCACCGCGCAATGGAGACGTTCCCGGCCGGGTAAGTACGATGCGCGCTGCGAGCAGTCCGACCGAGCCGCGCACTCCGGCTCGTAAGAGCAGTCGAAGCCGTACTTTGGAGGTCCGTGTCAGACCCCCTGTATGCGTAGCCGCGCGAGTCGCACACAGGGGGACCCATGGGTCCCCCTACCTGTGCGTGTACGGCGCGAGTCGCTTCGCCGCGTACACGCTGTAGGGGCGCCCTTGTCCGCCTCGCACCCATTGAGTCAATGGGAGCCCGCGTGCTGCGTTGTATGACCGGCTCCCATTGACTTCAGTGGGAGTCCGACTCGACTCGAGTCCGATGGCATACGTGCGCATCGTACTCGTTCGGTCGAGCTGCACGGGTCCGATTCGGTCGGAAATCTCTCCGGGTCCGGCTCGGTCGGAGAGATTTCCGTCCCAGATCGGAATCGGCCCGTAAGTCTTGAGTAATTAACTACATTACAATAATTAATGCTTTTAGAACCGCATACTGCTGAAGATAATAGGAATGACACAAAGGTACATGAACGTTTTTGCTGGAACTGAAGAAAAAGGCAGTTGTCATGGTAATGTAATTATTCATCATGAAATGCTAAAGCACTGGCTTATTTAACCTTCCTGACTACTATCCCTCCGGCAGTTTCAAGATTAGATGCATTTCGAAAAGAGGAAATTCAGTGAATGACGTCAGTCTCGTCATACACAGCTCCTTGGGATGCCTTACGCCTAATCATCAACTTGACTCATAGACATCAAACCAACTTCTCTTACATTCAAGACGTAAGATCAAGTTATAGAACAGCAAGACAACGAATCGCAAACCATTCTAATGTGTAATCGTCTTATGTTTTAATTAGTGAGAAAAGACTGGCTGATACTTTCAAAATCCCTTGATGATGGTATGGATCGCCTTTAATTACGTGACTAAACATGATTTCAGTCCCGGGAATTTAGAATAACGTGGGAATTCTGTATTAGTTCACAGACCGTATCACCAAGAAAAGGGTATGGTAACACAAAGCAAAAATGTGCTAAAAGGTGTACGACAGTAGGTGTTATATTTGTACCCTCAGTTCTGCACATTTTACCACTTTGGCTCTAAATACCTGAATAAGTTAGGGCTAAAATTGAGATAAAAAGCCTGTAAAATGTCTTAGTAGTGTTAAAATCTACATCCCACTATGTCAATACTTTATAAAACAAAAGCATTCTAGGTCCAAATCCTAACATATTAGTTGACTATTGAAGAAATATAATTGAGAAAATGTAGAAAACAGCATTCTAGCGATTCGTAGCAGCCTTTAGAACTGTTAGAAGTTTCGAAAAAACTAAATTGGCGAATATCTCAATTGAGGAGCTCCTAGGGCACCAACACAATGACCTCCTCCCTCCCCAACAACCTGCTTGACAATGCAGCGTTTGCGCCAGCCAATCCTGTCTTCAGTGAAGGCGGCTCCACTAACTCCTTTAATATTGTACATTTTTAAGTCCAATTACTCTAGAGCTCACATCACACAGGCACAATATACAGCTGACAATGCAGAATGTAAGGTAACAGAGGTTCGGTGAGGCTTGCCACTCATATGCCTTTATGCCCTTTCAGAAACCAGGGTAAAACTGATGCAACAAGCACTGGCAAAGCCAATAGCTCTGGGGTTGACAGCTAGCCTTTTGGCTTTGCCAATGCTTCTTTTGTTTTGATTTAAAAAAAAAATTTTAACTAAAAGCAAGCATATATCGTTTGATCTCAAAGCACATATTGCCATAATTGTCCCTGATACTGAAAGGAACTGAATTGTGCGTGGATGTGCTCCTTGTGCAAGGGCAGAATCTGGTCGCTCTCAGTGAAGTTAGTCAATGGTTGAAATGGAGTGGCCTCCTACCAGGCGATGCTCTAGTGGGTAAAAGACAAAAAGCAAATTATACAATAACTTACCAATAGATGCATTGATCTGGCGGAAAGCCACAATTAACTAAGTATGTGACATATCTAATTGTGGTACAATCAAAAGGTCATGGCTAACGCCAGGCCAAAAAGCAAGAGCCCATCTCAAATGCTATCCCAACTTTTGATTGGACAGAAGCCCCTAAGCCTGACTGGAACAAGTAAAAGTTTTCAATTAGGACAGGATCCACTTGTTCCTTTGCATCATTTGCAGGATGTGGGAGTGTAAGGGTGCATGGAGAATGGGACATCAGGAGGGAGTGCCATGTCCTAAGTTATATCTTTCACCTACAAGGGCCGCTGGGGCTTTCCCATACCGCTGCCTGTTTTATATTCTCAACTGTCCATCGCACAAGCATTCAACCCTCCGCCTCCAACAAGCAGTGTCCCATAACCTAATTCACCCACATTCCTTCCTGTGCTGAATCCCTTCCTTAATTCTTACCCTGTGGCTCCACCCTCTGCCTGTTCCTCGATCTGCTCCTCTCCCTGTTGCACCGCTCTCTGCCTGCTCCTTACCCTGCACTCACCTCTTTCGCCATGAACCTCTCTCTGCCTGTACCTCTCTTTGCTCTCACCACTCTGTGCTGCCTCTGCAGCCGTTTCTTCAAACTACACTGATGTCCTCTTCCGGTTCTGTATCCCTCAGTGCACAGTATCCAGGGTTATTCACATGGGGTCAAAGGCAGAAAGATTGATTTATTGACAGGTCCATCCACTTCAGGGACGCGAGAGTTTCTCAGATTGTGTATTAATGAGTACCTGGAGCTAACTGAAAACTGATCATTACAGTTTGGGGCATTAACCAGTGTTTATTTTTGATCTGTGAATACAAGAGGAAAAGTTTAAAACTGTTGAATAACTAACATATTTTATGGAGGATTTCACAACAGGTTGTATATATGCATTTTATAGCGAGCTTTATATATTGGGCAGTTTAATACCAGTCCGCAGTGGCTTACATATGTATCTGCTTCACTTTATCTACATTCTTTATGTTGAAATTATTTCTACGGAATAGAACTACTGTACACAGCACCATAAACAGTGTCAAATCTATGGTAATGACAGATAACATTATTCCAGTGGAAGTTCTATTGTACTATGGGAAGTGGAGGGTTAAGCATTCAGGGTTTGATTCATAAAGGTAAACTTACACTTTTGGGTACGTTTATTATTTTTTCGATTCACAAAGGTATTTTATTAGAGTATCTTTATGACTGAGGAGTCTCCGCACACAAAAAGGTCAGTCCTGTCTTTTTAAGTAGAGATACTGCAGTCAGAAGATTCTACTAGTAAAATACTTTTGTGAATAACAAACAGTCATACACTTACCCAGAAGTGTAACATTACCTTTGTGCATCAGGCCACAGTATATGTTTCAGGTGGAAACTCTTGTGTCTTAGTGAAGAACCTTTTCTTCTACTCCAGACAATACAGTAAAAAACGATGAACCATGATGCATATGATGGTTGCAACGCAAAAAAATATACGCTGATTGATAAAAAATATTACAAATATCTTCATGGGTGAATGATGCATGGATGGATGGGCTACAGTCATACCCAAAAGATGTGACTGTGGAGAAGGAAGCAAGAAAGGATAGACATGCATATGGTGGAGGGTGGACATATATGCAGATATTTGCAAAATTAATTTTGTTCATAGCGGTTTTACAAGGCTTAACTAGAGCACCTGTCCAGGTGCACGTGGCAATGTTACAGACAAAGCAGCTATTTTACATGATGACAAGATATTTTAAATCATTGGAAGATGCACAGTATTTTGTTTGATGGGCAAATCCATATCTGGTCAAAGGTACTCACCTAAAGTCACATAGAAAGACAGAGTAGATCTATGGCAGAGCCAGGTAAGGAGGGAAGGGCTGGCGAAGAAATGCACCTGATGTTATACAGAGACTCAGTGTCATCTGGGGTTAAAGGATGCCCTGCTAGATAAACAAGCATTTGCAATACAATCGGTCTCGCTTTTGGGAGACCGATTTAACTATGCAGCACATTATTGTGGGTACAGCAACATTTACTGTTCTACTGCACACGAATCAGTGAAAGGTTGCAGTACCACAGGCAGTCACTAGGTGTCCCCTGGGACCTCCTTTGGCAACATAAGGCACTGCACCAGGCAACATGGTTCGAAAAAGGATATGGTGCAGTAGCCAGAGCTGCCGACTGGGGAGCTGGGATCCGTGTTCGAGTCTGGTGTTGGCTCAACATCCTGTGATTATGGGCTGATCCTTTAATTTCCCCCGAGTGCCTGGTTCCTTGCACTATATAAATGAAAGCTACTCATTTAAAATAACACCAAGAAATTAATGAAGCGGTCTCGGAGGTGGGGGTGTGCAAGCAGTGTTGTGAGGGTGCAGCACCACAGGCTGTCACTAGGTGTCCCTTGGGACCTCTTTTGGCCACATAAAGTACAGTTCCTGCAACATGGATAGGGAAATGATATGGCGCAGCGGTGAGAGCTGCTGACTGGGGAGCTGGGAATCCGTGTTCAAGTCTGGTGTCGGCTGAACATCGTTTGATTATGGTCTGATCCTTTCATTTCCCCGAGCGCCTGGATAGCTGCGAAATATAAATGAAAGGTACTGATTTAAAATAATGATAAGAAATCAATGCAGCGATCATGGAGGTGGGGGTGGGCAAGCAGTGTTGTGTGAGATGGTGGGGGGAGACGGCCAAAGGAGATTAAATGAGGGCACTGCACTGCAAATCTAGCGCAAATTAACCAAATGAAAAAGCATGCAAAACGAGCAGTGGCCTCGGAGGGGGCCTGCGAGCAGTGTTGTGGGAGGGGTGAGGGGGAGGCAAGGGGAGATTAAGGGATGGCAAGCAAATTAAGCTGACCAAAGTTTCATCACACAAGTAAACAGAAGACCTAACAAGCAAAGAGGCAAGCCACCCAAAAAAGAGTTCTCTCAAAGTATAAATAACCTGAAGAGTAAGAACACGTATAACAGGGACAGTCCTCATGGGAGGATACAAAATTCCAAAAGGAGGGACTACTAAGTGTATTCACCAATGAGAAGCCAGCATTTCTAAAGGACAGCAATAGGAACCAATGAAAAAGATGGGCGTTTTTTGAAGCCCATATCCTAGATACAGTATGTCTCGAAGAGACAGCGTATGCGCTGCCTAGGTGAGGTCTAAAAACCTAGGAGTCTGGATGGATAACACCTTGGCCTTAGAGACCCAAGCCAAATCTGTAGCTAGCACTTGTTTTGGGCTCTTGAGAAGCCTTAAACCCATCCTGAGGCATTTTGACCCACAAACTACAATTTAAGTGGTAATTTTGTCATGATTAAATTACTGCAACATTCTGTACCTAGGAGCCAAAGAATCTGTCCCAAAAAGACTCCAGCTGGCACAAAACACCACAAATAGGCTGTTATTCTCTCTCCCCAAATGTTGCTCTGCCTCTGGCCTTCTTCGTAAGTAGCTTTGGCTCCCTGTGGACAAGTGCATTCACTTCAAGACCCTGTGCATCGCCCACAAGACCCTGCACTTCCAAGAGGCCCGCATCCTTCAAAACCTCAAATCACCATACCTGACCTCGCAATACTTGTGCTCAGTCGACCTCAGCTTGGCCATTGTTCCTTGAGTTAGCAGAGCAAGAGCGGGAGGCCACTCTTTCGGTGCTCTGGCTCCTTCTTTCTGTAACTCATTGCCTCTCTCCCTCAGGATCACCCAGAATCACCTGCTTTATAGGAAATCTCTTAAGACATGGCTCTTTTCCACCTAGCCCCCCCACCCCTCATGTGGCACCGGCAGTTTTAGCTCGTATGTACTCTGGGTTCAGGTCTGGGAAGCCCCGTTGTTGGGGCAGCTATGCGCTCTACAAGCACCTATAACATAACATAACATCTGTCTGAGATTTATTACCTAAGCCGCACTGTGCTGCCTTCAAGTTCCTGGCCTTCTACCTATTAGGTCCCCATTCACAGGAACTACTACCCAACATTCGGGCCTCCCACTCTATTCAAGAGTTTGAAATTGCACTGAAAATACATATGTGGTAAGATGAAAAGGAAGAGGAGAATTACCCAGTTTGCTACAAATATGTACATGAATGCATTTTTGTTCCTTTAGCTAGTGATACAGCATTGCCCTAGACATATGTTTTCTCCACCAGTCAGGTCCCTACAATGTCTCAGTTATTCCAGCCTTATACAATTACTTTTATTAACGATTTAAACTACCCTGCATGTATTGATTATGTACCACCATTGTGTGTAAGTACAACATGTCTGATTGAAATATTATTGCTGCTTATAAATAAATACATATATGAATATATTTTTGATTGTTTAGATAAAAGAGGTGAAGGGAAGCTGGAAAGTCAGTACAGATACATACTTAGGGAAGGGATCTAGGGCTTCTAAAGACAGAGGGCCATTCATGTTTTTCGTTGCTGTGGTGTATTAAGGAAACTGAGAATTAATGTTGCTTCATAGCTCACGCTATGGCCAGTAGGCTGTGGCAAGTAATTCCCTTACTCCATAAATGAGAGCCCGGCAAAGTACTATTATTTATTGAAGAGGCAACTCGAAAACCTCAGCAATTTTGTGGACAATTGTGTACCGGAAGTGTGCTCTGCTGGCAGTGAATCTTCCTCTTCAGGAAAATTTAGATCTTTTGTATTCTGGAGGTACAGCAAGAGACCCATCTCTAAATGCTCTACTGCAAGCAAACTGGCAACGCAGCATCTTCTTCGTCCACATCCCCTACTTTGAGAAAATAAGTGCATTTGAATAAGAACTAAAAGGACAGAAAACCTGGAAAATACAATAAATCATTACCTCTGGTCACCTTTTTGATGGTAGCAGTTTCAAGTATTCCTTGACCATTATTTTGACTACACGCAGAATTAAATCTGTCAGAGGAGTCGGCACAAGTACCGACTCTGTGCCCGGTGCTAGCCCCAATTTTGATGCTGCACAAGCCAAATATGGCATGCTAAGCTTAACTTGGAAACCAGAAAAGGACATCAGAGGTTTAGGCCCATGATGGCTGAGTCTGTCAGGTTCTGAAAGGAGTTAGCTGGCCTTGAAGAGGAGGTTTGAATATAGGATTTCCAAGATTGTGAGGGAGATGTTGGTCTTCTGACCGAAAACGACCACCATAGCATGCTGAAAAGCCATAATTTCTCCAGAGAAAGTGAATTCGGCAATAAAGGTGCATTGGCAGAGTAGGACCAAGCAGGCTCTATGCTGTGGGAACATAGAGCACATGAAAGTTGGTAAGGGATGATGTGACATGTCAAATGTTGAGAGATCCCAAACAAAGCTTGTGCAAATGGCACAGTATTTTCAACTTCACTCTGGTGGAGATGGAGAGCCAGTGCAGAGAATGCAATAGAGGAGTAGCATGGGTGAACATGCGAGGACATGTGACTAATTGCTCTTCAGCAGTTTTTATGAAGATACAGCAAATTACTACAATAGAGCTTGGAGCTAATTATGCCTGCAGCAGTGGATTTTTTTCCATCAGATATAAGATAAAGCAGTATTTCCTCTTGGTGTCTTACCTGAAATCATGTAGAGGTAACACTTAAAATTAGTGGCAAGCTCGTCCCTACTAGAAAGCAGTGGAAGAAGCAATAGGACAGTAAAGAAAAATAAACAGTGCTGCAAATATATTTATCAAATTGACCCACGTGGATAAGTGGGTATCTGCCCTGGAGTCCTCGCAACTGAATCCAGATAAAAGTGTAATGTTTTTATTGAAGTCGCCGTAAAATCTTTGCCTCTTATGGAATGTGCCTTGAGTTTACCAGGCAAAGTTTCATTTGCTTTCTGATAGCTCATGATTATGCAGGTAACAATCCATTTAGAAATCAATCGTTTACATGTAAGCAGGTCTGCTACAATGAGACTAATAATAATAAACAGATAGTTTGAATTCCCAATCACCCTAGATTTATCTAAAAAAAAACAGAGTACTCTTCTGAAAACCAGCAGGTGTAATAATCTTTCATCTGGAAAGGTTGTGTTCTTATAATCTACTGACATATAAATTGTCTGGTTAACACTGTAATAATCCACACTAAATCAGATGAAAAGATGGATGTGCCATCCCCACTCGATGCGAAGAAAGTGCTTCCTACCTGATCTTATTTCCTTATTGTCTTTCCTTTTTTAAATATGCAGTAACGTTAGCTTTACGGTTAATTTTGAACATTTATAATCCCAAACTGTCCATTTTGTTAAAAAATGAATAATAAATTAAATTCTGCAAACCTAGCCTTTAGATAGGCTAAACCAAATTTCTGTACTTAAATTGCCAGGTTTAAACATATTCTAAAGTGCCCTTAAGCCGGACAATTCAAATACTTATGACTTGAATGAAGATCCCATAATGGACAGTGTTAGACTTGGCACCATTGGCGTGGGTCTCCTTCCATTTTTTGCTGTTGCCTCTTATGTTTTTGCTGGTTTTAGATGCTTTTGGGCACTGTGCCACTGCTGTTCAGTGCCACAGTGCAAGTGCTCCCTACTGTAAATTGATGTGTTGATTAGTGACTCCATGATTGGGTTATTTGATTTACTAGTACAGTGCACCATGGGTGCCCAGGGCTTGTAAATCAAATGCTGCTGGTGGGCTTGCAGCACTGGTTGTGCCACCCACAGAAGCAGCTTGTAAAGTGTGTCTCAGGCCTGCCATTGCAGAGCCTGTGTGCAGTCTGTGACTGCCATGTCGACTTGGCAAGTGCACCCCCTTGCCAGTCCCTAAACCTTCCCTTATCTTCATATCAGACACCCCTAAGGTAGGCCCAAGGGCAGGGTGCATTGTAAGTATAAGGTAGGACATGCCCTGGAGTGTGTGGCATGTCCTAATAGTGAATTACAGCCATTTTCGTTTTTCACTATTGCAAGGCTACCTGTTCCCCATAGGCCAGAATGGGCAGTTTGATTATTACACCTTATAATCCTAACTGACCCAGGGAACATGGTAGAAAAACGAATTTAGTATGCCTGAACTCAGAATGATAAAATACATCTTTTAGTGAAGTTGGTTTTAACATTCTGTGTTTGAAAATACCACTTTTAGAAAGTAGGTATTTTCTTGCCTAACCATCCAGCTGCCTCTGCTCAGGTTGTGTATTGTATGTCTGGGTTTGTGAGTGACAGGGGCTGGGGGATTCCAGGAGGCAGGGTGAGTCAGCACTAGGCTGAATAGAGCTGCCTGAAGGAGGATGGGTGGGAGGAGTTGCACCTGGGTTTGAATAGGGCTGTGCCTGCCTTCCACAATGCTGGCTCCACCTCCTGCCGGGCGTCTGATGGCTCTGCCCCTCACTCTCAAAGGAAAGAAGGAGTCATGTACACAAAGTGCTCCAAGACTGACCAGAACTGGTTTGGACTAGGCATGGGCCTCTCTGCCTTCAGAGAACAAAGGATTTCTGTGTATAAATACTGGGGCCCAGACCCCATGAAATTAGATCACTTCTGGGAAATCAAGAAACCTGTTGCCAAGGGGAAGAACCGGAGAAGCTGAAGGAAGAGTACTGCCCCTTTGCTGTTTTGCTGATTGGGGTTGGCCTGCAGTGGTTGCTTTCTGCCAAGGACAGGAGAAAAGACTTTGCTGTGCTTATCATCTTGAAGAAGAGAATCTCCAAGGGCTTGAACTGAGCTTGCCTCCTGCCTGAAGTCACAGGGACACAAAGACTTCACCCCTTCTGTTTGCCTGCATCTGGAACTGCTGTTTTAGCTGCTAACAGAGGGAAATTGCAACACCGACGCCGGCGAGCGACGCCGTAACCTGCACCGAAGCTGTGGGCACCGCTCGTGAAGAGCACGACGCACCGCCCGACTTGCACCGTAGGCCCGACGCCTGCCGACGCTGTGCGACATCGACTCCGAAGCCGCCATCGAGGCCGCTGCCTGCACCGTAGCCGAGGACACCGCTCGTGACGCTCACGACGCACTGTCCCGACTCGCACCGCAGCCCCGACTTCACCGACGCCAGGGCTTCATCATTGCGGAGCCGATCCTCGACGTGGGTGACCCCCGAATCCATCGACGCCGCACCATCGTAAGGAACCGACGCCTCACCGCCATCCATGACGTCACCTCCCCGACACAGTAAGGAACCGACGCCTCACCTCCCCTGCGCTGCAGTAAGGAACCGAGACATCACCTCCCCTGGGGTCGTAAGGAACCGACGGCGCCGTGGCCAACGAAGCATCACCTCCCCGACGCCGTGCAGCGTCTTTGTTTTCATCGAATTCCAGGTACTGTTCTTTGTGGGTCTGCTCGACACCGGGCCCGACGCCGCGCACCTCGCGGTCGGCGCCGTACTTTGGGATTTCCACCGGTCACGACGTCGTGATAACTCCAAGTGGAGTTATTTGTTGCTACAAGCTTTATTTGATTGACTATCCTATTTTTGAAGATAACGTGAACTGTCTCTATCATTTTAAGTCTATTTTAGATTACAGTATTGTGGATTTTTGCTATTGGGTCTTGTGTTAAGTCTACATAAAGATTACTTATTTTTACATACAACCTGTGTGGTGTCCATCTGTAGTGTTTTCACTGTATTACTGTATGTGTTCACAAATGCTTTACACTCTTCTGAAAACCAGCAGGTGTAATAATCTTTCATCTGGAAAGGTTGTGTTCTTATAATCTACTGACATATAAATTGTCTGGTTAACACTGTAATAATCCACACTAAATCAGATGAAAAGATGGATGTGCCATCCCCACTCGATGCGAAGAAAGTGCTTCCTACCTGATCTTATTTCCTTATTGTCTTTCCTTTTTAAATATGCAGTAAAGTTAGCTTTACGGTTAATTTTGAACATTTATAATCCCAAACTGTCCATTTTGTTAAAAAATGAATAATAAATTAAATTCTGCAAACCTAGCCTTTAGATAGGCTAAACCAAATTTCTGTACTTAAATTGCCAGGTTTAAACATATTCTAAAGTGCCCTTAAGCCGGACAATTCAAATACTTATGACTTGAATGAAGATCCCATAATGGACAGTGTTAGACTTGGCACCATTGGCGTGGGTCTCCCTTCCATTTTTTGCTGTTGCCTCTTATGTTTTTGCTGGTTTTAGATGCTTTTGGGCACTGTGCCACTGCTGTTCAGTGCCACAGTGCAAGTGCTCCCTACTGTAAATTGATGTGTTGATTAGTGACTCCATGATTGGGTTATTTGATTTACTAGTACAGTGCACCATGGGTGCCCAGGGCTTGTAAATCAAATGCTGCCGGTGGGCTTGCAGCACTGGTTGTGCCACCCACAGAAGCAGCTTGTAAAGTGTGTCTCAGGCCTGCCATTGCAGAGCCTGTGTGCAGTCTGTGACTGCCATGTCGACTTGGCAAGTGCACCCCCTTGCCAGTCCCTAAACCTTCCCTTATCTTCATATCAGACACCCCTAAGGTAGGCCCAAGGGCAGGGTGCATTGTAAGTATAAGGTAGGACATGCCCTGGAGTGTGTGGCATGTCCTAATAGTGAATTACAGCCATTTTCGTTTTTCACTATTGCAAGGCTACCTGTTCCCCATAGGCCAGAATGGGCAGTTTGATTATTACACCTTATAATCCTAACTGACCCAGGGAACATGGTAGAAAAACGAATTTAGTATGCCTGAACTCAGAATGATAAAATACATCTTTTAGTGAAGTTGGTTTTAACATTCTGTGTTTGAAAATACCACTTTTAGAAAGTAGGTATTTTCTTGCCTAACCATCCAGCTGCCTCTGCTCAGGTTGTGTATTGTATGTCTGGGTTTGTGAGTGACAGGGGCTGGGGGATTCCAGGAGGCAGGGTGAGTCAGCACTAGGCTGAATAGGTCTGCCTGAAGGAGGATGGGTGGGAGGAGTTGCACCTGGGTTTGAATAGGGCTGTGCCTGCCTTCCACAATGCTGGCTCCACCTCCTGCCGGGCATCTGATGGCTCTGCCCCTCACTCTCAAAGGAAAGAAGGAGTCATGTACACAAAGTGCTCCAAGACTGACCAGAACTGGTTTGGACTAGGCATGGGCCTCTCTGCCTTCAGAGAACAAAGGATTTCTGTGTATAAATACTGGGGCCCAGACCCCATGAAATTAGATCACTTCTGGGAAATCAAGAAACCTGTTGCCAAGGGGAAGAACCGGAGAAGCTGAAGGAGGAGTACTGCCCCTGTGCTGTTTTGCTGATTGGGGTTGGCCTGCAGTGGTTGCTTTCTGCCAAGGACAGGAGAAAAGACTTTGCTGTGCTTATCATCTTGAAGAAGAGAATCTCCAAGGGCTTGAACTAAGCTTGCCTCCTGCCTGAAGTCACAGGGACACAAAGACTTCACCCCTTCTGTTTGCCTGCATCTGGAACTGCTGTTTTAGCTGCTAACAGAGGGAAATTGCAACACCGACGCCGGCGAGCGACGCCGTAACCTGCACCGAAGCTGTGGGCACCGCTCGTGAAGAGCACGACGCACCGCTCCGACTTGCACCGTAGGCCCGACGCCTGCCGACGCCGTGCGACATCGACTCCGAAGCCGTCATCGAGGCCGCTGCCTGCACCGTAGCCGAGGACACCGCTCGTGACGCTCACGACGCACGGTCCCGACTCGCACCGCAGCCCCGACTTCACCGACGCCAGGGCTTCATCATTGCGGAGCCGATCCTCGACGTGGGTGACCCCTGAATCCATCGACGCCGCACCATCGTAAGGAACCGACGCCTCGCCGCCATCCGTGACGTCACCTCCCCGACACAGTAAGGAACCGACGCCTCACCTCCCCTGCGCTGCAGTAAGGAACCGAGACATCACCTCCCCTGGGGTCGTAAGGAACCGACGGCGCCATGGCCAACGAAGCATCACCTCCCCGACGCCGTGCAGCGTCTTTGTTTTCATCGAATTCCAGGTACTGTTCTTTGTGGGTCTGCTCGACACCGGGCCCGACGCCGCCACCTCGCGGTCGGCGCCGTGCTGGGATTTCCACCGGTCACGACGTTGTGATAACTCCAAGTGGAGTTATTTGTTGCTACAAGCTTTATTTGATTGACTATCCTATTTTTGAAGATAACGTGAACTGTCTCTATCATTTTAAGTCTATTTTTAGATTACAGTATTGTGGATTTTTGCTATTGGGTCTTGTGTTAAGTCTATATAAAGATTACTTATTTTTACATACAACCTGTGTGGTGTCCATCTGTAGTGTTTTCACTGTATTACTGTATGTGTTCACAAATGCTTTACACACTGCCTCTTAGATAAGCCTGTCTGCTCGTGCCAAGCTACCAGGGGGTGAGCAGGGGTTATTTTAGGAGTGTATCCCCCTTATCCTGACTAGAAGCAAGGGTCCCTATTTGGACAAAGGTGCAAACCATTGCCAACTAGAGACCCCCAGTTCTAACATTGCTGGTCAGCGGTGAGGATTTGGACTTGCATTTGTGATTCATATACAGTGATTGGTGTACACTACTAGTGAGTGCAGACCAATACGCGACCACATACATTTTGATAGGACTTTTTTCCTTGGAACCTTTATTTTTGTTGAGAACTGCCAATTTTCACAATGAGCAAAAGAGGATCCATTGCACCTGCAGATATTGAATTTGAAGAAGATAGGGTTGATACCTACACTGTGCCAGAGCTCAAAGCCGTTTGTAAAAAGTTTAAAATCTCTATGAGAGGCCTCACCAGGAAGGAGGAGCTTCAAAAGGCGCTGAGGGCCTGGTTGGAAGCACGGAATGCCGGTGGGCAGCCCGAGGAGCCTGTGGAGGAGGCAGAGAGAATTTAGATGAGCAGCTTGAGGGGCCATTAGGCTTACCCGGGAGGAGAGTGCCTTCCAGGGAGGGCAGCAGTGTTGCTCAAAGGGCCTGTCTCCAGAGGAGCTGGAGGACAGGGAGAAAAGCAGGATGCATGAAATGGAGATGGCCAAACTGAAACAGGGAAGCCATGATAGCCTTGAGCACAAGAAATTGGAGTTAGAAAGTAAGAGGTTGGCCATGGATGAAAGGAAGATGCTTTTAGAGCATGAGAGAGTGGTGAGGGAGCTAGAGCTAAAGGCTAGGAGCCTAGAAATCACTCCCTCTGGTGGCAGCACACCTCCAGTGCCTGTAGAAGGAAGAGTGTACATCCCCAAGGAGGTTATTAAAGATTTCATGAAGGGGGAGGACATTGGGCAATGGTTTAAAGCATATGAGATCGCCATGACATCACACCGGGTCCCTGAGAAGGATTGGGGAGCGGGGTTAGGGGCCGCTTTACAGGTGAGGGAAGGGAAACCTTGCTAGCCTTGCCCACAGAGGATCAGATGTCCTATGCCCACCTGAAGGAAGCTTTAGTGGCAAGGTATGGGTTAACTCCAGAGCTTTATAGGCAGAAGTTTAGGAACTGCAAAAAGCTGGAGTCTAGTACCTGGGTGGAGTATGTGTCTTATTTTTGCAGAGCATTGGATGGATGGGTGAAGGGTAGCAAAGTAGATGACTTGCAGGGGTTCTATGATTTAATTGCATGGGAGCACTTGTCCAGTAGTTGTTTTCCAGAGCTACGCCAGCACCTTGTTGACAGTAAGCTGACTAATCCTAGGAAGCTTGCTGAGGAGGCGGACCGCTGGGTCAGTACCCGGGTCCACAAGGGTCTTGTGGGAGACTCCGCCAAAGGTGGGCAGGGTCCCCAGCAGAAGAGTGGGGGGGACAAGGGTAAACAGAAGTAGTTCCAAAAAGGGCCCCAAAGTAAACCCCAAGGGAACCAAGATAAGGGTTCCCAGCCTCCCACTGAAAAAAGACCATGGGTCCCAACAGATAAGTCTGTTCAGAAGGGGCCCAAGGCATGTTTTAGTTGTGGTCAGGTGGGTCACTTTGTAGGAAATCCCAAGTGCCCCAATACCGTGACCACTGCACCCACTGGTGCACCACCCCGGCAGATGGCTAGTGTAGCCCTGGGAGAGGAGTTGGGTGCCCAAGGTGGGTGGGGTCCCGCAGAGATGTCCCTGGTCTCTTTAGGAGACAGTGAGATGGTCCTAGGACCCAGCTGCCTGATAACACTAAAAATACAGGCAGTGGGTGACCATCAATGGCCATAGGGTGGAGGCTCTGAGAGACACCGGGGCCAGTGTGACAGCTGTCAGTTGTCGGCTGGTGTCTGAGGAGCAGGTGGTCCCCAACGTATTCTACCCGTAGTTGCCGCTGACAACTCAGAGAGCCACTGTAAGGTGGCCCAGGTTCCCTTTGAGTGGGGGGGGGTCTCAGGTATCCTTCAAGTAGCTGTGAGGCCAGCCATGCCTGTTGACTTTCTGCTAGGCAATGATTTGGAGAGCTCCCCTTGGGCGAAGGTGGAGCGGAGGTCTCATTTGGAGATGTTGGGTCTGCCAGAGTGGGCGTGTGTGACCACTCGGTCAATGGCAGCCGGTAAGGATATTCAAGAGGACCTGGAGCCTGGAAGAATGGCCCAGGTGCCTGCCTTAAAGAGAGGAGGCAGGGGGCACGGGAAACCGGCCCCCGAAGTTCCCACGGTCCAGGAGGAGGCAGACCTTGAGGGGATGCCCTGGAACCTACAGGGGAACAAGTGGCTGAACTGGGGGACCTGCCTGAGCTGACCCATTGGCAGCAGGAAGGAGGCCCCTCCAGGGAAGAGTTCTGCGAGGAGCAGAAGAAGTGCCCTTCTCTTGAGGGCTTGCGGCAACAGGCTGCAAGCCAGGCAGCAGGTGATCAGTCTGGATCACACTGGATCTACTGGGAGAATGGTCTCCTGTATAATGAGCCTAAGGTTGCTGAGCCTGGGTCAGCCCGTGTGCTGGTGGTACCCCAGTGCTTCAGAGCCTTCCTACTGGGTCTGGCTCATGATGTGCCTTTAGCAGGACATTTGGGACAAGACAAGACCTTTCAAAGGCTTGTCACCCACTTTCATTGGCCCCAAATGCGCAAGAGTTCAGATACTCATTGCAGGACCTGTCAGACTTGCCAGGCAAGTGGTAAGAGTGGGAGGAAGCGCAAGGCTCCTCTCCAACCTTTCCCTGTTGTCAGCACCCCTTTGAGAGGGTGGGTATTGACATTGTGGGGCCTCTGGATCCCAAGACAGCCATGGGCCACAGGTTCATCCTGGTCTTGGTGGACCATGCCACCCGGTACCCGGAAGCCATCCCTCTTCGGACAGTGACGGCCCCCGTGGTGGGACGTGCACTGATGGGGATTTTCTCCCGCGTGGGGTTCCCCAAGGAGGTGGTGTCTGACCGTGGTACCAACTTCATTTCCAATTATATGAAGTCCCTGTGGCAGGAGTGTGGTGTAACCTATAAGTTCACCACTCCTTACCACCCCCAAGGTAATGGGCTGGTTGAGAGATTGAACCGGACCCTTAAAGGCATGATTATGGGTCTTGAAGAACCCATGAGGCGTAAGTGGGACGTCCTCTTGCCATGCCTGCTCTTTGCTTACAGAGAGGTGCCCCAGAAGTCCTTAGGGTTCAGTCCCTTTGAACTGTTGTACGTCCATCCTGTAAGAGGATGTTAGAAATGGGATACTCTAGTTGGCAAGGGCTTGCACCTTTGTCCAAGTAGGGACCCTCCTTCCTAGTCAGGGTAAGGGAGTTACACTCTAAAATAACCCCTGCTCACCCCCTTGGTAGCTTGGCACGAGCAGTCAGGCTTATTCTAGAGGCAGTGTGTAAAGCATTTGCACATAACCAACAGTAATACAGTGTAAGCACTACAAACTGACACCACACCAGTTTAGAAAAATATCCAATATTTTTATATACTTTAAAACAAGACCAAATACGATAAAAATCCACAATACAAATACTTTAAAAATGTATGCTTGATAAGGTAACTTCTTCTTTGCAGGAATAACACAAAAGCAAAGTTCAGTACGAGTCGGTAGCCCCGTCCGGGTCTACCGCGATGCTGAAATACACAGAGTCCAACAGTTCCAGCCGACCGTGTCGCTACGGGCCAGCAGAGTCGTGAACAGACTCGGTCACAGTACCTTTTCTCGTTGTGGCGGGCATGGAGCATGCGAGCCGGTCGGCGTTCGTCGCGGTTGCGGTGCAAAGCGGAGCGGTGCAAGGTGCGGTGTCCCTCGATGCGGTGCAGGCAGCGGCTCGATGAGCGTCGTGCAGACGGAGTCGGTGAGTCCAAGGCGTGCGGTGCAGGGCGAGACGGTGTACGATGCGGTACTGACAGGTTGCGATGCAGGGGACCATGCCGGAGTGCGGGAGCTGGCGTCGGACAGCGGTGCGAGTCGGAGCGGTGCGTCGCAAACGTGCGAGCGGTGCCCCAAATGCGATGCGGTCACGACTGTTGAGCCAGTTGCAGCGACAGCGTCGGTCTGGTCCGGCTGGCACAGTGAAGCGATGCGATGCGAACTGCGGTGCCCACAGGTCACGGTGCAAGCAGCGGCTCGGTGGCGATGGCGTCGGACGTCGTCGTCGGTGAGACCAGGGTTGCGGTGCGAGATGCGGACGGTGCGGTCTGCGGTGCAAACAGGACACCGGGCCAGCGATGGAGTCGGTTGACGGAGTCGGTTGCGGTTCCCTTCCTCTGTGGCAACTGAAACAGCGGTTCCAGAAGCGGTACCCAGAGGCTTGTGAAGTCTTTGCAGTCCCTGAGACTTCTTAACAGGAGGCCAGCTCGGTTTCAGGCCCTTGGAGATACTCAGCACAAGTTTGTAGAAAGTTCAGTCCAGTCCTTTCACTGCCCAAGACAGAAGCAGCAACTGCAGGCCAACCCAACAAAGCAGTCAACTCAGCAAAGGGGCAGTACTCCTCCTAGCAGCTCTCCAGCTCTTCTTCTTGACAGGTTCCTTGATTCCAGCGAGATCTAAATTCATGGGGTCAGGGCCCCAATATTTATATCCCAAATTCCTTTGTTCTCTGAAGGCAGAGAGGCCTTTGCCTGGCCCAAACCAGTTCTGGTCAGTCTTGGAGCACTTTGTTGACAAGCCTCCGTATTTCCTTTCAGGGTGCAGGCCAGGGACATCAGACGCACCACAGGAGGTGGAGCCAGCATTGTGGAGGGAAGGCCCAGCCCTATTCAGGTCCCAGGTGTACTCCTCCCACCCATCTACATGTAGATCTGGCTATTCAGCCCTGTGCTGACTCACCCTGTCTCCTGGCATCCCCCAACCCCTGTCACTCACACTCCAGACAAGGAATACACAACCTAGCAGAGGCAGGCTTGGATGGTTAGACAAGAAAATACCCACTTTCTAAAAGTGGTATTTTCGAACACAGAATGTTAAAACCAACTTCACTAAAAGATGCATTTTATCATTCTGAGTCCAGGCATACTAAACTCGAATTTCTACCATGTTCCCTGGGTCAGTTAGGATTATAAGCTGTAATAATCAAAACTGCCCATTCTGGCCTATGGGGAACAGGTAGCCTTGCAATAGTGAAAAACGAAGTAGGCTGTATTTCACTATCAGGACATGCCACACACACCAGGACATATCCTACCTTTCACATACAATGCACCCTGCCCACAGGGGTACCTTGGGCCTACCTTAGGGGTGACTAACATGTAGAAAAGGGAAGGTTTAGGGACTTGTAAGTGTGTGCACTTGCCAAGTCGACATACCAGCCCCAGGCTGCGCACAGGCTCTGCGATGGCAGGCCAGAGTTACACTTTACGGGCTGTTTGCATGGGGGGCACAATCCCGTGCTGCCACCCACCAACAGCATTTGATCTATAGGCCCTGGCACTCGCAGTGCCCTTTACTAGGGACTGACACATAGATCAAATAGCCAAAACATGGAAATACCAATCCATAACATATTTCATACAGGAGCACTTGCACTTTACCACTGATCAGCAGTGCGTAAAGTGCACAGAAACACTAAACCAGCACAAAACAGAGTCAAAACCGGGAGGTCATAAAGCAAAAAGTCAGGGAAAACACGCCAAAAGATGCCAAGTCTAACACATGTCCCCTCCAGCTGAAAGTAGGGAGAACTACCCAACCCCATTGGAGTTCTCTTCACTAAGGCGGAAGAACCTGGACAGACCATCTGCGTTGGCGTGTTCTGTACCAGGACGGTGTTCCACCGTAAAGTCCATTCCCTGTAGGGAGATGGACCACCTCAGCAGCTTTGGATTCTCACCCCTCAGTTGCATCAACCATCTGAGGGGCCTGTGGTCTGTCTGAACCCGGAAGTGAGTCCCAAACAGGTATGGTCTCAGCTTCTTCAGTGCCCAGACCACAGCAAAAGCTTCCCTTTCTATGGCACTCCACCTCTGTTCCCTGTGGAGTAGTCTCCTGCTAAGGAAGACTACAGGCTGATCCAGGCCCTCTTCGTTCAGTTGTGAGAGCACCGCTCCCACACCATGCTCTGAAGCGTCAGTCTGCACGACGAATTCCTTGGAAAAGTCAGGTGCCTTGAGCACGGGCGCCGTGCACATGGCTGCCTTCAGGGCATCAAAAGCTTTCTGGCAGGACTCAGTCCAGATCACTTTCCTGGGCTGCTTCTTCGAAGTCAGCTCCGTTAAGGGGGCAACGATGGTGCCATAGCCCTTAACAAATCTCCTATAGTAGCCGGTGAGACCTAAGAAGGCTCTCACCTCTGTCTGGGTCTTGGGGGCTCCCAAGCCAGAATGGTGTCAATCTTGGGTTGTAGGGGCGCCACCTGGCCGCTTCCTACCTGGTGTCCCAAGTACACCACAGAACCCTGCCCGATCTGGCACTTACTGGCCTTGATCGTGAGGCCTGCACCTTGCAGAGCCCTCAACACTTTCTCAAGGTGCTGTAAATGTTCTTCCCAGCTGGAACTGAACACAGCAATGTCATCCAGGTAGGCGGCACTGAAATCCTCCAGCCCGGCCAACACTTGATTGACCAACCTCTGAAAGGTGGCAGGGGCATTCTTCAACCCAAAGGGCATCACCCGGAATTGGTAATGACCTTCTGGGGTTGAGAATGCTGATCTCTCCTTGGCCCCATCGGTTAAGGCAATCTGCCAGTACCCAGATGTTAAATAAAACGTGCTGAGGAACCGGGCAGCTCCCAACCGATCAATGAGCTCATCAGCTCTGGGGATGGGGTGCGCGTCAGTCCTGGTGACGGCGTTGAGCCCACGGTAGTCCACACAAAACCGCAGTTCTGGAGTGGCACCGGGTGCAGCAGCCTTTGTGACCAAGACCACTGGGCTGGCCCAAGGACTGTTGGAGGGCTCAATCACCCCTATTGCCAACATCTTAGAGACCTCCTCCTTGATGCTGGCCCTGACCCGGTCAGTCAACCTGTAAATCTTGTGCTTCACAGGAGGGCTGTCACCAGTGTCCACGTCATGGGTACACCAGTGAGTAACACCGGGGGTCAGAGAGAACAGTGGGGCGAACTGTCCCAACAACTGGTGACAGTCCCCCTGCTGCTCCTGAGTCAGAGCAGGGGAGAGGATCACACCTTCTACTGACCCATCATGCTCCTTGGTAGACAGGAGGTCAGGGAGAGGCTCACTCTCCTCTTCCACCCCATCATCTGTTGCCAAGAGCATACTCACTTCGGACCTCTCGAAGTGGGGCTTGAGGCGGTTCACGTGAAGGACCCTCAAAGGGTTCCTTGGAGCCTGCAAATCCACCAGGTAGGTGACGTCTCTTTTGCGCTCCACCACCTCATATGGCCCAGTCCACTTGTCCTGCAAGGCACAAGGTGCCACTGGGGCCATGACCCACACTTTTTGCCCAGGTTGAAATTCGACCAGAGTGGCATTCTGGTCATACCACCTTTCATTTCCTCCTGGCTTGCTTCTAGGTTCGCCTGAGCGAGTTTCCTGAAGCGGGCAGTTTGGTTTCTAAAGGCCAGCATGTAACTAAACACATCCTGGGGAGTTTTCCTGGGAGCTGCCTCCCAGCCTTCCTTTACCAAACTCAGAGGTCCTCTGACAGGGTGGCCATACAGGAGCTCAAAGGGGCTGTACCCAAGAGACTTCTGAGGCACCTCCCTGTATGCAAAGTGTAGGCATGGCAAGAGGACATCCCACTTACGCCTCATGGGTTCTGTTAGACCCTTGATCATGCCTTTCAAGGTCTGGTTGAATCTCTCCACCAGACCGTTTCCTTGTGGGTGGTAAGGAGTGGTGAACTTGTAGGTTACACCACACTCCTTCCACAGGGATGTCATATACTTGGATATGAAATTGGTCCCCCTATCAGAAACCACCTCTCTGGGGAATCCCACACGGGAAAAGATCCCCATTAACGCCCGGCCCACCACTGGCGCCGTCGTTGTCCTGAGAGGGATTGCCTCCGGGTACCTGGTGGCATGGTCCACCAAAACCAGGATGTACCTGTTGCCCATGGCTGTCTTGGGATCCAGTGGCCCCACAATATCCATCCCTACCCTTTCAAAGGGTGTTCCAACAACAGGAAAAGGTTGGAGAGGAGCTTTGACCTTCCTCCCACTCTTACCACTTGCCTGGCAAGTTTGGCAAGACCTACAGTGTGCATCTGACTGCCTTCGCATTTGGGGCCAAAAGAAGTGGGTGACAAGCCTGTCAAAGGTCTTGTCCTGCCCCAAATGTCCTGCCAAAGGCACGTCATGAGCCAGACCCAGTAGGAAGGTCCTGAAGCGCTGGGGTACCACCAGCACACGGGCTGACCCAGGCTCAGCAACCTTAGGCTCACTGTATAGGAGACCATTCTCCCAGTAGATCAGATGTGACCCGGACTGATTACCAGCTGCCTGGTCTGCAGCCTGCCGCCGCAGACCCTCCAGAGTAGGGCACTCGTTCTGCTCCCTGCAGAACTCCTCCCTGGTGGGACCCCCTTCTTGCTGCCAATGGGTCAGCTCAGAGATGTCTCCCAGTTTGGCTACCTGCTCCCCTGTAGGCACCGGGGCGTCCCCCTCGAGGTCCGCCTCCTCCCGGTCCGTGGGAACTTCGGGGGCCGGTTTCCCGCACCCCCTGCCCTTCCTCTTGGCAGGGACTTGGGCCACTGTTCCAGGCTCCAAGTCCTCTTGATCACCCTTTCTGGCTGCCATTGACCGAGTAGACACGCATGCCCACTCTGGCAACCCAAGCATCTCCAAGTGAGACCTGAGCTCGACATCCCTCCATAAAGACTGCTCCAGGTCGTTACCTAGCAGACAATCTACAGGCATGGTGGGGCTCACAACCACCCTCAAGGGACCTGAGACCCCCCATTCAAAGGGAACCTGCGCCACCATACACTGGCGCTCAGAGTTGTCTACAGCAACTACTTGGTGGAATGCCCCTGGGACTACCTGCTTCTCAGAGACCAGGTGACACCGGACTGAGGTCACAGTGGCTCCAGTATCTCTGAGAGCCTCTACCCTGTTCCCATTAATGGTCACCCAGCTGCTATATTTCTTTGTGTTAGGGGGCACCTGGTTTCCTGGGACCATCTCACTGTCCCCTAGTGAGACAAGGGTCATTTCTGCGGGATCCCCACCCTCCTGTGGGCACCCCTCCTCCCCAAGCGCTACACTAGCCAATACTTTGGACTGTCCACCGGTGGGTGGCTGTGTCCCCTTTGGGCACTTGGGGTCCCCCTTAAAGTGACCTACCTGGTTACATGCGTAACACTTGCGGGGCCGGTCTCAACAGGCTTCCCTGTAGAGACCCCTTTCTTCTTATCACCGGGGGCTGGGAACCTTTACCCTGGGTACTAGTTTGGGGCCCTTTAGAGAACTCCTGTGCTTTACCCTTGTCCCCCCACCTTTCTGCTGGGGACCCTGCCCACCTTTGGCTGAGTCTCCCCAAACACTTTCTTGTGGACCCTGGTACTCACCCAGCGGTCCGCCTCCATAGAAGCTTCCTGGGGTCAGTTAGCTTACTATCAACTAGGTGCTGGCGCAGATCTGCAAAACATAGACTAGACAAGTGCTCCCATGCAATCAAATTGTAGAGCCCCTGAAAATCTGTTACATTACTGCCCTTCACCCAACCATCCAGCGACCTGCAGAACATATCCACACATTCCAACCAAGTGTTGGCCTCAGACTTTTTACTGGACCTAAACTGATCCCTGTACTTCTCAGGAGTGAGCCCATATCTAGTGAGGAGAGCGTCTTTCATGTCAGCATAGGTGAGGTCCTGCCCCTTACCCAAAGCTATCAGAGTATCCCTAGCTTCCTCTGGAAAGAGAGGCCACAACCCCGCTCCCCAGTTCCTCTCAGGGACCCCATTCATATGAATAGACGACTCGTACCCTTGAAACCACCTTTGTATGTCATCACCCTTTTTATACTCTTTACCTACATTCTTGGGGATGTGTACAATCCTGTCTGTGTGTGCTGAAGAATTGCTGCCACCATCTGAACCGGATCTACTCTTTAGCTCCAGCTCCTTGATCATTCTCTCATGATCTAGTATCATTTTCCTTTCCTCCATGGCTATTCTTTTCTCTTCCCTCTCACTTTCTATTCTGAGTTTCTCCAATTCAAACCTCCTTACTTCCCGCCTGTCCTCCAGCTCCTCTGGGGACAAACTACTGCTGCCTGGCCTGGAGGGTTCCCCCTCCCAAAAGCACATCCACCCTAGGAACAGGCTCCTCCACCTCTCCATTGAGATCACCATATTGCCCACTGGCACCTCTGGCTGCTACCCAGGCCCTCAGCGCCTTTTGTAGCTCATCCTTCCTGGTGAGGCCTCTGACCTGGACTTTCAGGTTCTTGCAAATCGATTTTAACTCCTTGACATTGTAGGCTTCCAATCGATCCTCCTCAAAGGCAATTTCTACTGATGTAATTGATGATACTATTGATTCAGGCATGTTGAAGTAGCAAGTTCAAACTGGCAAGATCAAAAATAGGCCAAAAAGAAAAAGAACCTGTATGTGGTACGTAATGGTCTGCGATATGGTAGTAGTGCACACCAATCACTGTAAGTCAAGTGCAAACACAAGTCCTATCCTCACCGCTGACAACCAATGTTAGAAATGGGATCTCTAGTTGGCAAGGGCTTGCACCTTTGTCCAAGTAGGGACCCTCCTTCCTAGTCCCGCGTGGGGTTCCCCAAGGAGGTGGTGTCTGACCGTGGTACCAACTTCATTTCCAATTATATGAAGTCCCTGTGGCAGGAGTGTGGTGTAACCTATAAGTTCACCACTCCTTACCACCCCCAAGGTAATGGGCTGGTTGAGAGATTCAACCGGACCCTTAAAGGCATGATTATGGGTCTTGAAGAACCCATGAGGCGTAAGTGGGACGTCCTCTTGCCATGCCTGCTCTTTGCTTACAGAGAGGTGCCCCAGAAGTCCTTAGGGTTCAGTCCCTTTGAACTGTTGTACGTCCATCCTGTAAGAGGATGTTAGAAATGGGATACCTAGTTGGCAAGGGCTTGCACCTTTGTCCAAGTAGGGACCCTCCTTCCTAGTCAGGGTAAGGGAGTTACACTCCTAAAATAACCCCTGCTCACCCCCTTGGTAGCTTGGCACGAGCAGTCAGGCTTATTCTAGAGGCGGTGTGTAAAGCATTTGCACATAACCAACATTAATACAGTGTAAGCACTACAAACTGACACCACACCAGTTTAGAAAAATATCCAATATTTTTATATACTTTAAAACAAGACCAAATACGATAAAAATCCACAATACAAATACTTTAAAAATGTATGCTTGATAAGGTAACTTCTTCTTTGCAGGAATAACACAAAAGCAAAGTTCGTACGAGTCGGTAGCCCCGTCCGGGTCTACCGCGATGCTGAAATACACAGAGTCCAACAGTTCCAGCCGACCGCGTCGCTACGGGCCAGCAGAGTCGTGAACAGACTCGGACACAGTACCTTTTCTCGTTGTGGCGGGCACGGAGCGTGCGAGCCGGTCGGCGTTCATCACGGTTGCGGTGCAATGCGGAGCGGTGCAAGGTGCGGTGTCCCTCAATGCGGTGCAGGCAGCGGCTCGATGAGGTCGTGCAGACGGAGTCGGTGAGTCCAAGGCGTGCGGTGCAGGGCGAGACGGTGTACGATGCGGTGCTGACAGGTTGCGATGCAGGCGACCAAGCCGGAGTGCGGGAGCTGGCGTCGGACAGCGGTGCGAGTCGGAGCGGTGCGTCGCAAACTTGCGAGTGGTGCCCCAAATGCGATGCGGTCACGACTGTTGAGCCAGTTGCAGCGACAGCGTCGGTCTGGTCCGGCTGGCACAGTGAAGCGATGCGATGCGAACTGCGGTGCCCACAGGTCACGGTGCAAGTAGCGGCTCGGTGGCGATGGCGTCGGACGTCGTCGTCGGTGAGACCAGGGTTGCGGTGCGAGATGCGGACGGTGCGGTCTGCGGTGCAAACAGGACACCGGGCCAGCGATGGAGTCGGTTGACGGAGTCGGTTGCGGTTCCCTTCCTCTGTGGCAACTGAAACAGCGGTTCCAGAAGCGGTACCCAGAGGCTTGTGAAGTCTTTGCAGTCCCTGAGACTTCTTAACAGGAGGCCAGCTCGGTTTCAGGCCCTTGGAGATACTCAGCACAAGTTTGTAGAAAGTTCAGTCCAGTCCTTTCACTGCCCAAGACAGAAGCAGCAACTGCAGGCCAACCCAACAAAGCAGTCAACTCAGCAAAGGGGCAGTACTCCTCCTAGCAGCTCTCCAGCTCTTCTTCTTGACAGGTTCCTTGATTCCAGCGAGATCTAAATTCATGGGGTCAGGGCCCCAATATTTATATCCCAAATTCCTTTGTTCTCTGAAGGCAGAGAGGCCTTTGCCTGGCCCAAACCAGTTCTGGTCAGTCTTGGAGCACTTTGTTGACAAGCCTCCGTATTTCCTTTCAGGGTGCAGGCCAGGGACATCAGACGCACCACAGGAGGTGGAGCCAGCATTGTGGAGGAAGGCCCAGCCCTATTCAGGTCCCAGGTGTACTCCTCCCACCCATCTACATGTAGATCTGGCTATTCAGCCCTGTGCTGACTCACCCTGTCTCCTGGCATCCCCCAGCCCCTGTCACTCACACTCCAGACAAGGAATACACAACCTAGCAGAGGCAGGCTTGGATGGTTAGACAAGAAAATACCCACTTTCTAAAAGTGGTATTTTCGAACACGGAATGTTAAAACCAACTTCACTAAAAGATGCATTTTATCATTCTGAGTCCAGGCATACTAAACTCGAATTTCTACCATGTTCCCTGGGTCAGTTAGGATTATAAGCTGTAATAATCAAAACTGCCCATTCTGGCCTATGGGGAACAGGTAGCCTTGCAATAGTGAAAAACGAAGTAGGCTGTATTTCACTATCAGGACATGCCACACACACCAGGACATATCCTACCTTTCACATACAATGCACCCTGCCCACAGGGGTACCTTGGGCCTACCTTAGGGGTGACTAACATGTAGAAAAGGGAAGGTTTAGGGACTTGTAAGTGTGTGCACTTGCCAAGTCGACATGGCAGCCCCAGGCTGCGCACAGGCTCTGCGATGGCAGGCCAGAGTTACACTTTACGGGCTGTTTGCGTGGGGGGCACAATCCCGTGCTGCCGCCCACCAACAGCATTTGATCTATAGGCCCTGGCACTCGCAGTGCCCTTTACTAGGGACTGACACATAGATCAAATAGCCAAAACATGGAAATACCAATCCATAACATATTTCATACAGGAGCACTTGCACTTTACCACTGATCAGCAGTGCGTAAAGTGCGCAGAAACACTAAACCAGCACAAAACAGAGTCAAAACCGGGAGGTCATAAAGCAAAAAGTCAGGGGAAACACGCCAAAAGATGCCAAGTCTAACAGAGGACCTCTGAGTCTGGTCAAGGAAGGCTGGGAGAAAGCTCCCAGGAAAACTCCCCAGGATGTATTTAGTTACATGCTGGCCTTCCGGAACCAGACTCGGCGTTTCAGACAACTCGCTGAGGCGAATCTGGAAGCCAGCCAGGAAGAGATGAAACGTTGGCATGATCAGAATGCCACTCTGATCGAGTTTCAGCCTGGACAAAAGGTTTCGGTCATGGCCCCAGTGGAGCCCTGTGCGCTCCAAGATAAGTGGACAGGACCATTTGAGGTGGTGGAGCGCAAGAGTGATGTTACCTACTTGGTGGACTTGCTTTCTCCCAGGAACCCCTTGCGGGTCCTGCATGTGAACCGCCTGAAGCCCCACTTTGAGAGGTCTGAAGTGGGCATGCTCTTAGCAACAGATGCTGGAATGGAAGAAGAGACTGAACCTCTTCCTGACCTCCTGTATGCAAAAGAGCAAGATGGGTCAGTGGATGGTGTGAACCTCTCTCCCACCCTGACCCCTGAGCAGCAGAATGACTGTTGCCAACTGTTGGGACAGTTTTCTGATCTGTTTCCCTGACTCCCAGTATCACTGAATGGTGCATCCATGATGTGGACACTGGGGACAGTCCTCCTGTGAAGCACAAAACTTACAGAGTGACTGACAGGGTGAGAGCTTGCATCAAGGAGGACGTCTCCAAGATGTTTGCCTTAGGGGTGATTGAGTCCTCTAACAGCCCTTGGGCCAGCCCAGTGGTCTTGGTCCCAAAGGCTGCCGCGCCTGGTGCCACACCCGAACTCCGGTTCTGTGTGGACTACCGAGGACTCAATTCAGTCTCCAGGACTGACGCGCACCCCATCCCCAGAGCTGATGAGCTCATTGATCGGTTGGGGGCTGCCCGGTACCTCAGCACGTTTGATCTAACGTCTGGATACTGGCAGATCGCCTTAACTGATGGGGCCAAAGAGAGGTCAGCATTCTCCTCACCAGATGGGCACTACCAATTCCGGGTGATGCCCTTTGGGATGAAGAATGCCCCTGCCACCTTTCAGAGGTTGGTCAACCAGGTGTTGGCTGGGCTGGAGGATTTCAGTGCCGCCTACCTGGATGACATTGCAGTGTTCAGTGCCACTTGGGAGGAACATCTGCACCACCTCTGGGAAGTGTTGAAGGCGCTGCGGAAGGCAGGCCTCACGATCAAGGCCAGTGCCAGTAAGTGCCAGATCGGGCAGGGTTCTGTGGTGTACTTGGGACACCAGGTTGGGAGCGGCCAGGTGACGCCCCTACAGCCCAAGATAGATACCATCCTGGCTTGGGAACCCCCCAAAACCCAGACAGAGGTGAGGGCCTTCTTAGGACTCACCGGGTATTACAGGAGGTTTGTCAAGGGGTATGGCAACATTGTTGCACCCTTGACTGAGCTGACTTCCAGGAAGCAGCCCAGGAAAGTGAACTGGACTGATGCCTGCCAAAAGGCTTTTGATGCCCTGAAATCTGCCATGTGCACGGCGCCCGTGCTTCAGGCGCCCAACTTCTCAAGGGAATTCATTGTGCAGACAGATGCTTCAGAGCATGGTGTTGGGGCTGTGCTTTCACAGATGAATGAGGAGGGCCTAGACCAACCTGTAGCCTTTATTAGTAGGAGGTTACTCCCCGGGAACAGAGGTGGAGTGCGATTGAGCGTGAGGCATTTGCTGTGGTCTGGGCACTGAAGAAGTTGAGACCATACTTGTTTGGGACTCACTTCCGGGTTCAGACAGACCACAGGCCCCTCAGATGGTTAATGCAGATGAGGGGTGAGAATCCAAAACTGTTGAGGTGGTCCATTTCCCTACAGGGGATGGACTTCACGGTGGAACACCGCCCTGGTACAGAACACGCCAATGCTGATGGTCTGTCCAGATTTTTCCGCCTTAGTGATGAGAACTCCCAGGAGGGAGGGTAGTTCTCCCCACATTTCAGCTGGACGGGACACGTGTTTGACTTGGCACCATTGGCGTGGGTCTCCCTTCCATTTTTTGCTGTTGCCTCTTATGTTTTTGCTGGTTTTAGATGCTTTTGGGCACTGTGCCACTGCTGTTCAGTGCCACAGTGCAAGTGCTCCCTACTGTAAATTGATGTGTTGATTAGTGACTCCATGATTGGGTTATTTGATTTACTTGTCAGACCCTAGTACAGTGCACCATGGGTACCCAGGGCTTGTAAATCAAATGCTGCTGGTGGGCTTGCAGCACTGGTTGTGCCACCCACAGAAGCAGCTTGTAAAGTGTGTCTCAGGCCTGCCATTGCAGAGCCTGTGTGCAGTCTGTGACTGCCATGTCGACTTGGCAAGTGCACCCCCTTGCCAGTCCCTAAACCTTCCCTTATCTTCATATCAGACACCCCTAAGGTAGGCCCAAGGGCAGGGTGCATTGTAAGTATAAGGTAGGACATGCCCTGGTGTGTGTGGCATGTCCTAATAGTGAATTACAGCCATTTTCGTTTTTCACTATTGCAAGGCTACCTGTTCCCCATAGGCCAGAATGGGCAGTTTGATTATTACACCTTATAATCCTAACTGACCCAGGGAACATGGTAGAAAAACGAATTTAGTATGCCTGAACTCAGAATGATAAAATACATCTTTTAGTGAAGTTGGTTTTAACATTCTGTGTTTGAAAATACCACTTTTAGAAAGTAGGTATTTTCTTGCCTAACCATCCAGCTGCCTCTGCTCAGGTTGTGTATTGTATGTCTGGGTTTGTGAGTGACAGGGGCTGGGGGATTCCAGGAGGCAGGGTGAGTCAGCACTAGGCTGAATAGGTCTGCCTGAAGGAGGATGGGTGGGAGGAGTTGCACCTGGGTCTGAATAGGGCTGTGCCTGCCTTCCACAATGCTGGCTCCACCTCCTGCCGGGCGTCTGATGGCTCTGCCCCTCACTCTCAAAGGAAAGAAGGAGTCATGTACACAAAGTGCTCCAAGACTGACCAGAACTGGTTTGGACTAGGCATGGGCCTCTCTGCCTTCAGAGAACAAAGGATTTCTGTGTATAAATACTGGGGCCCAGACCCCATGAAATTAGATCACTTCTGGGAAATCAACAAACCTGTTGCCAAGGGGAAGAACCGGAGAAGCTGAAGGAGGAGTACTGCCCCTGTGCTGTTTTGCTGATTGGTGTTGGCCTTCAGTGGTTGCTTTCTATCAAGGACAGGAGAAAAGACTTTGCTGTGCTTATCATCTTGAAGAAGAGAATCTCCAAGGGCTTGAACTGAGCTTGCCTCCTGCCTGAAGTCACAGGGACACAAAGACTTCACCCCTTCTGTTTGCCTGCATCTGGAACTGCTGTTTTAGCTGCTAACAGAGGGAAATTGCAACACCGATGCCGGCGAGCGACGCCGTAACCTGCTCCGAAGCCGTGGGCACCGCTCGTGAAGAGCACGACGCACCGCCCGACTTGCACCGTAGGCCCGACGCTTGCCGACGCCGTGCGACATCGACTCCGAAGCCGTCATCGAGGCCGCTGCCTGCACCGGAGCCGAGGACACCGCTCGTGACGCTCACGACGCACTGTCCCGACTCGCACCGCAGCCCCGACTTCACCGACGCCAGGGCTTCATCATCGCGGAGCCGATCCTCGACGTGGGTGACCCCCGAATCCATCGACGCCGCACCATCGTAAGGAACCGACGCCTCGCCGCCATCCGTGGCGTCACCTCCCCGACACAGTAAGGAACCGACGCCTCACCTCCCCTGCGCTGCAGTAAGGAACCGAGACATCACCTCCCCTGGGGTCGTAAGGAACCGACGGCGCCGGCGCCAACGAAGCATCACCTCCCCGACGCCGTGCACCGTCTTTGTTTTCATCGAATTCCATGACCTGTTCTTTGTGGGTCTGCTCGACTCCGGGCCCGACGCCGCGCACCTCGCGGTCGGCGCCGTACTTTGGGATTTCCACCGGTCACGACGTCGTGATAACTCCAAGTGGAGTTATTTGTTGCTACAAGCTTTATTTGATTGACTATCCTATTTTTGAAGATAACGTGAACTGTCTCTATCATTTTAAGTCTATTTTTAGATTACAGTATTGTGGATTTTTGCTATTGGGTCTTGTGTTAAGTCTATATAAAGATTACTTATTTTTACATACAACCTGTGTGGTGTCCATCTGTAGTGTTTTCACTGTATTACTGTATGTGTTCACAAATGCTTTACACACTAACTCTGAGATAAGCCTATCTGCTCGTGCCAAGCTACCAGGGGGTGAGCAGGGGTTATTTTGGGAGTGTATCCCCCTTATCCTGACTAGAAGCAAGGGTCCCTATTTGGACAAAGGTGCAAACCATTGCCAACTAGAGACCCCCAGTTCTAACAGACAGAATTATCAATGGCTGTTTGCCACTGTACATAGAGGCCTGTATGATCTGTGCTCATTTGGAACCTTTATGTCTGAGGCCTTATTGCGTGAGCATGTTCTGTGCCCATGTATGCAAGCATGTACTGTCCCTTTGTATATATACAAAATGCAAAATTCAAACTTTAGCTTTCTCAATACTTGTTTCCTTTTCCCAAAAACATATTCCTCTGTAAAGGTGATGCTTTCTTCTCTGAGCTTGAGAAAAATGGAAGACGAGGAACAAGATGCTAACAATAATACCTCTTACGGGGGTTACACTTCAACATCATTCATGACAGTGTATAATATGAAACTGATTCCCTTGCTAGTTGACGGGACTCCATTCTGACCGCCATGTGGTCCCACTACCATGGACGTGACAGAGGCACTGGTCACTATCACGTACCAAAGAACACTCCTTTTGAACTATTTAGATGCAATTTCTGTTTGGGATCACCAAGGTGTACACGACCAATATCAACATTCTGTTTTTAAGCAATTTGTGCAGAAAATGATAAACTTATCTAGAGAACCAAAGAAAATGTTGGGTTGTGGGATATATGAGAAGAAGGAATACAAAACCGATGCAAATATATAGCATGCTTTAAATGTCTCTATCTCACAGGAAATGAGGGGGCATATTATCAAGCGGCAGCGATAATTATCGCTGGCCGCTGTTAGCGCGAGGAATCCTATCGCCGGCTATCGCTGGAAATTATCGCCATGCTAGCGCTGTATTAACAACGCTTAGCGCAAAGGCGATAATTTTCCAGTGATAGCGATGTTTTCCATGGAACATCGCTGGTTTTCCAGCGATGTCCCATGGAAAACGGCGATATCCTTGGTGATAGGGCCTGTGGTCTTAGCCACACAATCCACCCCCATGTTAGGTATGCCTTAGTCAGGAATTTAGCAGACGTTAAATTCCTGCGTTAAGGCATACTTAACGTGATTGAAAATATCGCTAACCCACGTTGTTGATATGGCGATACCTGGGTTAGCGATATTTCCCCATGTTGTTTTCACAGGCACGCCCCCTTTGCATCTCATTAGCGATGCGATGGGAGGCGTGCAGAAAACGGACGCTAATGCAGGAATCACGCGCTAGCGTGTCCTTGTTAATTAGGCGATAGAATTATCGCCGCTTTTCGTCCGAAAACGGACGCTAAAGCGGCGATAATTCATTAACGCCGCCTTGATAATATGCCCCGAAGTATCTAAATATGGTGCTAATGTGTGTGTGCATTTGTTGCCTTTGTTCTCATCGCAATCGTGATCTTTGTTACTCAGAGCAGTACCACAGTTTTGAATGCTTTTGCAGCTTCCAGGATGCTCTGACAATGGAAGGAACTTCAGCCCAGAGCACACCAAGAAATGGTAGATGCGATGCAGGAGATGTCAACAGCATTGCCTGGGTAGACTGTACATCTTCTCTAACCTTTTACAAACAATAATCGAGCCGATTTCCATGGTAAATCAGTGCACAGGATAAGGATGTTAAAGAAAAAAAGTTTTTTGCCTGCTTTGAGTTACTAACAGATATCATATTCTTCGACCCTCAAGCCAGAGACACAAGACGAAGTCAACAAGCACGAGGTGTTCTGCTGCCAATGTATTCTTAGAACAGGCTGCAGTGACTAATTTAAAAGATCAGCGCACACAAAGGCAAAGTTGTGCTGTGTATGAACAGACAGGCAGCTATGAACAAGCACACACTTTGCTGCAGGCTCAGGCATTGCTGCATGTTCAGGTACAAACAACCACCCCATTCTCCTTTTTAGGTCCCTAGAATCTCCATTAACCCTCCCATCTAGTGAGAGCAAATACAAGGGAAATTAAGGACAATTAAGGGAAAAAGAAAGATAACAAGGGTAGAGGAGAACATACTAACATTAAGCCCATGGCTGGGGTTCAGTCGTCTATCCAACCCACATTCCGTCAAAGGAAAATGCGATGTTTCAAATTCAGCTTTTTTACTGACTGTTGCAAACCATTATGGGTTAGATTTTCTTACTAGGTTTGTCATGAGGTTTGCTTGGGCAATCCTGTAACCTTTTGATCTAACAGGTTAATTTAATAACTTCAATTTGTCATTTACTGTGCCTAGTGGCATCCAAAAATGAAAGTAAATGAGGTTTTGTAGTTTCATAATGCCGAATTCCTGGGTTCCTCCTTCACACAAGGTTGTGTAATCCATACTATCCCCCAACATTCCTCAGCAGTATCTGACTCCCTCGTGTAACTCTATTATGTTTGTGCAACTAAGTTACTAAACATGCCATACTGCCCAGGAGGGCAAATGTGATAAACAGATTCTGTGGGTTTTTGAAACCGCCCTACATGCATCTGTTTGACGAGTCTAATGAACTCACCCAAAAGAAAAAATGAACACTTAATTTCAATGTCAGAAATTAAGTATATTTCCCCATACTTCAGTTAATTTACACAGAGTTCCAGTAGCCACCTACCCCCCGGATAAACAGCATCGCATCAGGGATCCTGCATTGTGCTGCTCGTGCCCGGGAGTCCTGGCAACACCTTCTGGGACTGACACTGGGACGGTATGTTATCGGCCTGTCCTATATATTTATGTCCATGCCAATTAAAACAATTGGGAAAAGGTGCAAAATGAGTTATTTGTTGCCTTTGCAAACCTAAAGTAAAAACAAATGAAGAGATTACTTCAAAGGATTTGAGAGCTGTCTAAATTATGTCAAGATGATTATTAAAGCAAGCAGAGGGATACATTTCATGTTACAAAAAAATATTGAAGATTTTATGCAAAATATTATTCATCAATCTACTCTTGGCCCTTCCAAAATAGCAGAATGTAAACAAATGGCGGTTATGTTTCTTTCTGAGAAAGATGTTCACCCTATCCTAGATGGTTACTGGTGAACATCCGTATCAGCTTCTCAAAGTGTCAACCTGGAAGGGACCACTGGCAGCATGACGTCTCCTCTCCTCAGAGTGGATGTCACTGCAAACAAGAGTGGTCTAAAATGAAGAGTGTGCAGTGCACTCCGATGTACCGGGCAGCCGTGCAGCTGTGGGTGAGAGTGCGGTAATGCTGGGCGCGGACAGTAGCTTCTCTTCCTACCTCCTCCTCCGCACCCACCCTCCTACCTCTGCCGCTCGGATTGGGATCTTCGGTCCGAGCTCGGCTGTCTCCCTCCCGCCCTCCCACACATAGGCCTGTGACGCAGATCCTGCATGGGAGGGAGGCTGGGCGTGGGCGACAGGCAGCAGCCTGGAATACCGAGCCCGGCGCTCGCACGCGCACCGGGGAGAGGGAGGGGGCGAAGGAGGGCAGGGCAGGCTACCAAAGGGAGGGAGAGCGGTGAGAGACTAGAGGCGGAAGTGAATCATTTGCATGCTTGTATTGCGCATGTGTTATAGAGTCAGGCAAAAAAAGCCGTCAGCAGCGCGACATCAAAAAAGAGTGCAATGAACCAGCCAATCCCACAACAAACAAGCATTTCTTAATGCAATAGGACTCGTATTTACGCGAGTCCTATTGCATTGGAAACGGGAGGGTGGGGGTCCAGGAAGGCACGAACGGGAGTGGGGAGGGGTGAAGGGGGGCCAAAAAGTCATGGACTGCGGGAGGGGGTGGGGGGGAACACAGGGCAAAAATAGTTTTAGAGTAAAGGGGCCAATAGCCAGGGAAGGATATAAATGACAATATGGCCGTCAGGAGGTGGGACTAAGAAGTCGAAAACAAATCAAAAGGCAGCATTTATGAGTGAAGCCAATGAAAAATATGGCCGTAAAGTGGGCGGAGCTTCCCCCCACAATAGTGTATACTGCATGTCTCGCAATGCGAACAGCGCGTTGCGCTGCAACGCTATGCGAGACCTAAAAAAGGACTCTACTAAGTTCACATTGAGTCAGTGCAGAAGCAGGCTTAGACTGAAGCAATGCTAGGGGAAGGACCCCATCTCATATCACACAATGAGGTAAAAGGGCTCGACTAAGTTCACATTGAGTCAGTGCAGAAGCAGGCTTAGACTGAAGCAATGCTAGGGGAAGGACCCCATCTCATATCACACAATGAGGTAAAAGGGCTCGACTAAGGTCTCACAGAATCAGTACAGAGGAGCTCTTAGACTAAGGCGATGTTAGAGGAAAGTCCCCATTTCATATCAAACAATTAGGTAAAAGGACTGGACTAAGGGCTCACAGTGTCAGTAAAGAGGAGAGGTTAAACTAAGGCGATATTAGAGGAAAGACCCGATTCCATATCACACATTGATGTAAAGGGACTGGGCTAAGGTCACAAAAAGTCAATGCAGAGAAGCGGTTAGACTGTCAATGCAGAGAAGCGGTTAGACTGAGGTGATGTTGGAGGTAAGGGTCCAACTGACATCACAAAATGACATAAAAGGGGCTTACCTAAATTTACACAGAAAGAAAGAGTAGGCAAGGGCAGGTGAAGAAATACACCCGAGGTCATACAGGGAGAGTGGGGCTTACTCACAAAGGCAAAATTACATGTGTAAATGTAGTCCTGTGAATATGCTACTGCACTTAGGTATACATGTACACTTTTGTGCTAGTCAACATCTCAGAGTACAGAGTGCAGAGGACCCCATCCCCTTAGGCCAGGCTCCTGCTATGTCCCAGGGTGCTCAATTCAAATCTCCCGCCAAGTGAGAGCAAACAGCAAGACCGCTCCCAGTGGGCAGGAGCATGAAAAATGCTCCCGCCCGCTGGGAGTGAACTCTTCATCTGTTTCCCTGCCCGCACTGAAGTGGGCAGGGAAACTGTTGCTCCTGCCCTCAGGGAGCAACAGTTTTTGCTGCTTCCTGGTGGACAATGCCGGGTCCCGTTGGAGGTGGGGAGTTGGCAGGGGCCACAAAAAGGTGGTGAGTGCCCTGGGTGGGCTCCAGGGCACCAACAGTTTGGTGCAGAGGCCCCGGGGGATCAGTCTCCGGACAAGATTGATCCAGACATGGGGGCAGCATGCTCCCATTCCCCTTTACATCCTGGCCAGGCACTAGAGGATGGGGTCCCCGGGGCCAATATTGGCCCAGGGAAGGGGGCTGCATGTGCCCCTTAAGAATAAGGCCAGGCACCAGGAAATGGGGGTCCCTGGGCCAAAATCGGCCGAGGGGGGGCAGCATGCCCCCTCCCCCTTTTAAATGTGAAGTGAGTGCTCTGGGTAGGCTCCAGGGCACCCACCATTTACTTGGTGGACCCTCAGGTAGGGTCCCCGGGGCCAATATTGGCCCAGGGAGGGGTATGGGTGCCCCCACTTTATAATAAGGCCAGGCTCTGGGAGATGGGGTCCCCAGGAGTGAAATCGGCCTTGGAGATATAAGCAATGGGCCCGGTGATGGAGTCCCCAGGGCGAAATCCGGCCACCTATCCCCTCCCGTAAGAAATGGAGGCAGGCCATGGGGATGGGGTGCCCTGGGCCCAAACTGGCCCTGGAAGAGGGCCTCTGTGCCTCCCACTCCAGTTGAGTGCCTTTAGGGTGGTTGGCCACGGCCAGGCCCTGTGGCCTACCCCCCGCCACGCACGGCATTCGGTGAAGCAGAGGCTGGATTAACCTATCGTAATTGAACAATACTTTACATTAAAAAAATATATATCATTTCACTGAAAAAAGCAAAGGTTACAGGGACATTTTAGTTAGGCTCACATTTTACACACACAAAACCATAGAAATTCAGCAGTTATAGTTAGAGTTATTTTAACTAACTATAACTCGTGCTCTAAGGTAACTATAAATCGCACCCTCTCCATGCACTGCTAATTCCCCCCACATTACATCACTCATGACATCGTCTATGACATCCTTGATAATATCAGTGCAACATTTGCAGTAAAATTATTAATGACAAAATTATGCATGGCAGGGGCGCGAGTTATAGTTACCTTAGGGCATGAATGTCTAACTGCTTTAATAATATTTTTAATTATACTAGTGCTAATGTTGTCCTGGCACTAGAAAGAGACCTGAACATTTTTTTTTAGGACAGGGAGAGAGACTTTCCTTGTTTGGTTAAGAGATTTTAATACTAACATGTGCATGTTAGATGCTAAGGAAATCTGTGGTATGATTAAAAATGAAGGGGAGGATATGACAAAATTCATCAATACTGATTATGGAGTTGCTCTGAACAAGTCTGCTATGAAGAAAATTTGTGTTTAAATAACATACATAGCCCTACTGACATATGAGGGAAAAGGACATTCAAACACCATTGATTTTCTCTTGGTGTCTCACAACTTTAAATCATACATATGTACTTATCAGATTCTCCTCTCATGTATGAGCTACCAGAACCTGCTGACTGTGAATTTGAACTGGGCGAATATGAGTATTAAGCCTTCCCTGCTACCCATGGTCTAGTGGTGGGGAGGCAGAATAGCACAGCACAGAAGTGGGACAGATTAGATACTGGCAAATGTCTTTCTAACTTGATGAGGACACAACAAGACTAAATAGCCACATGTGTCGATGACAAAGTGGATGGTGATGTCGTTATTTCAGCTTTCGTGGCATTATCGAATAACATTCTAGAGGCTTTAACTCGACGACCGGGCGATCAATCAGTGAAGAGTCACAGATGGTTTGTACTAGGGCTCATAGCGCTTTAAAAGGGGGCTTTAAAGAAATCCCCTTGAGACATGGAGATGGTAAAAACATCTAGGCTATCCTATAAAAACGCCATAGAGAGGCATATTCTTTTCATCAAGGAGGATTCCCGGGAGGCGCTATTAGAAGATAACAGGCAGTCAGATGGTTCTGCCTTCTGGACAGTTATTAATGCCTCTTTTTTTAGGGAGTCTGCTTGCGCCCCACTGTAGAAACAGTAATCACCCTCGAGGAGTGGATACAACACTTTTGCTTTGCCTATTTATTAGGTGAAGGAGAGGATGGCATTGCCTGTTGGGAGAAGCCTCACGGGGATGCTCAGCTTTCATCTAGCCCCCCAGACATTTCTTTAGGTGAAGTTACTAGTGCTAGTAAAAACTGCTGAAAAGGGAAAGCCCCAGTTGGTATACCTTTAGAGATGTTTCTAGAAAATATTGATTTTTGGTCACCACGGGGTACCAATGTGTTGAAAGCAGTGGTAAAATGTGACCCTCTCTCCACCTGGAGTCAGTCTGCAATTCTCCCAATTTTAAAAAAAGGCAATAAATCTGATCTCAATTGTTACGCATCTATTTCTTTATTCGATTCTAAGGCTAGGCAGAAGGGAAGGATATCATTTGTGATGTGCAGTATGGATTTCAGAAAAAACTAAGCACTATTGAACAATGTTTGAATCTCGACCTTTTGCCAGCAAATATACTCTTGCTGAAAATGGGTCATTTTATATGTTTTTTATAGATGTGTTCTATGCATTCAACTGTGTCATTCGTTCCAAGTTGTGGAAACTCTTGGTTGACATTGGTAAAGATGAGCTGATGATATATTTTTTATGTCAGTTGTATGTGTGTGCTATGGCTTGGGTGCGATATGGTAGAAAGTGGGAGTATACAGAGCCATTTGATGTGTGTAGAGGTGTGAGTGTATTCTAGCCCCATTTCTTAATTTTTAAGTTTGAAATATTCTGATGTAAGTTACATTTTCACCTAACTTTAACATCACGTTAACTTTTGTTTTTTCAGTGAAATACACACACACACACACAAACATATATTAAGTCTAATTAATGTTACTTATCTAACATTATTTACTTTGGGGTGTTAATTTAAGGCCTTGCCTCAATTTTTGCTTAAGGCAGTGTGTTGCATACCTGGCCATGTATGGTGCTTGACCTGCTGGGCTAGAGTACATTTTCTGTAAAAAGTGTAGTTTGTGAATGTAATGTGCTAACTCTTTTGTGGGTGGGTGTTTGGAGTAGCTGGTCCCTCCCTAAACCCCTCCTAACGTATTTCTAACTCCCTACCATTTTGTAGTTTATATTCTCTAATTTTCCATACCTCCCCTAGTCCCTCACACATTTACTACTAAGGGCCTGATTCCGATCTTGTTCGGAAGGCCTCCAGACAGGTTCCGGAACAGGCAAATCCAATTTGGAGTCTATGTTTCCGATCGAATCATCCCCTGTTCCGGATGATCAAGTACGATGTGAAGATCTCATCCGCACTGACCGAATCGTTTCTGAACCGATCCTGTCAGTCCGACTTGTTCGCAGCCGATTTCTGCCGCGCAATGGAGCCGGCTTCTGAACGAGCGTGTACGATGCACGATTCGGACAGCTGTATTGACTCGGTTTTGCCGGGACAAAATGGCTGTGGGAATCGGACTTCCGGGGCCCTTCGAATCGGTCACAGGGGGGTACCATGTATGCACAATGTGGCGGGTGCCATGGGGTGCTTGCCACAGCGTGCACGCTTTTCCCCACCCACCCCTTTTTGCAGTGGGAGCCTGTGTACGCGTTCAGTACACGGGCTCCCATTGAGTTCAATGGGAGTCTGAGCGAACTGAGTCCGTCACCATATGGCTGCATCGGAATCGGTGGCTCGGACTCGCGGAGCGCAATTCGCTAGGAAAGCACTAGATGGAGCTAAGCCCTGAGACAACAGTGACCATCAGCCAGTCAGATGTTCAAGAATCCGTGAATGCCGTGACAAGCCTAACAGCTTTTGAAGGAGATTCAAGACTTTGACCTGGGTGGGCACCTGATTATTTTGGAGCGGGTTGAGGTTTGCCCAATGAAAACCCAAGCTGCAAGATACCTTTGAGCTCTACTGCGACCTGCACTCCTCCACTGGACTTGTGGTGGTACTGTTCTGATCTACCTTTTTGTGACAAGCAATGTGCGACATGAAGTGCAAACTCCAAAGGTTGCCTGATGCCCCAACTGCAGTATTTTCATTTGCTGCAGTGTACCGAGTACACACCACCATAGCACTGCTACCTCCGCAACTAGTGGAGCGCAAAGAAAGCGCTGGTGAAGGAAATTTCACCGCTGGGACAAAGAAAGGTATGCTGACATTATTGCCCAATGGTAGACACAAGTGTCCTAAAGTGCAGTGTCGGCCCACCAATAGGGGGCCCCAGCGAGCTTGTCAACCATACGTCCATATTGCTTATAAGAAGGAAGGATGATAAACTGCTACCTTCTCCACTGTCTAAGTTTCCAATAGGACAAAAGCTCGTGGACCTAGGTGGGACAAGTGAAACGCTTGTTCCGAGGACGCATTATCCTTCGGACTTAAATTCTGCATTATTGTTACATGGAACGTTCCTGCATAGAAATCTTTACATTTTTATTGAGAATACAGGAGTGATTGGAAACAAAGAATGGGGTGAGGCTAAATTGTGAGGGGATTTGTGTTTTTTCTTGGCTTCTTATTTCGTTTACTTTCTCTCTTCAGCAGTATTGTTGTGGAAATTGCAATGGATATTACAGAATATGGACGCTTGTGATTTCTGAAACTGAACATTAGTTTAAAAATATGCTAAACTTACAGAAAACAATGTGTGGCTGTGACTTCCAGTACCTTTTAAATGCCCCAGATGTGGTCACAATATAGTGCGTGCTGGAGGACACTACTGGAACATAGTAAATACGTCATTATAAAGGTGGTATACCTATATTTGGTGTAGCATGCGGAGTGGCATCAGGATCCAGCGGTGTGTAGAGCCTACTGCACCCAAGCTGTAAATATGGTTTACTGTCCATCGAAAGAGAAGGGGGCCATTTTGCTAGCTGTCATTGGAGCTAACGGTGCTTGTGGTTACGGTGGTTTTGGATGATGTCTGGCCAGTGGCAGGCAAACATAATTGTGACTGCTCTTGAGATCCCTACTGGGAATATTGGAAGTACCTAAACCATTGAAATAAGAAGAGTTTTTTATTTGGCCACTCTCTGTGTCAGGAGAAGGGCTGTTGCTAGCCAGCTCCCAGGATTGTCACTTTTTTTGACCTAAGAACTCTTTACCATCCTAGAGCTTGAAGAGACTAACTGTGAGTTGCTTAATCATATGTGCTGGCCAAGAGTTAGAGGAGACTTTCACCTTTACCTTACATTTGTGATACAAAGTGGAGATATTTATAGTTTACAGCTGCTAAATAGTGCAGTTCAGCCATGTGAAAGCTGTTGGATGGACACATTGCTAGATAGCACATTGTAGTTCTTGAAGTTCTCGAAATCACCATTAATATGCTTTTATCGACCTTGGAATGATTACATGATGGCTCAGCTATGTTGGTTTTCAAGCCAGTGGCATGTAGGCTGCAGATTCAGTCAGTAAGGACAGTAACCAGCTAAGCTGTGTGACCAGTCTTTACCCTACCCACAAATATTTCTCAAAGGGTTGAACGTCACATTTTACAACAACCTATTGGTAATGCTTCTTTACAATACATATTTCCTACTAGTAAATGGCAGCCATTTGCTAAGGTACCAGTCATAGTGTTAACAAGCCCATGTACATAGTGCTTCACTTGGCACTGCAAGTGACACATATGTAAATGGGGCCGATTGGGGTGTTGTTTGCCTAATTCTCTGCCAGCACTTAGCAGTAAATATTGTCTTTAGCACTGTTTTAAGTCACAGCACTGATAACTGTTCAACGTTCAAACTCACATACATGCGCATGACGCACCCAGAACTTCTGTTGTTGGCTGGTGGCTGCAGCTGCGTTCAGCTCTGAACTCGGTGGTGTTTGAGGATTGACAGTTTGGCTTTGTGTCCTTTATCTCCAGCATTCCTGTATATTTTACTACCAAGTTGTATTGTATTAGAACGAGTCAAGAGCAGAGCAAGCAAACATCATATCATAAATGCATATATGGGAGCGATATTTCTGTAGTAGGAGGTGACCACGAATAAGGGCTATGCGTTTTGTTCATTCTGCCCCACCAATATGAAATTTCAGTCTTTGCTTGTGATAGAGACTCTAGTTGAAAGAGACTGGATGGAAAATTGAAGCGAAGAAATATGCTGACAGCTGTTTATCCAACTTTTTGAGGGTATTCTGTTAACAGTCCCTATTGTGCCACCATTCTTTCAAAGCTTTCTTGGGCAAGAATGGTTCCCAACATACCTGAGGAAGTTAAAACTTTTCTGACATTTTAATATTTCATTGGTGGCCCTTTAGAACTTCCTTATTTTATCCAAATTACATGAAAATTGTATTGCAAAATGGACTATTTGGCTATTTTTCCCAAAATGTTCTCAGGGGAGAAACCTGACCCTAGCCCACATTACGAGCATTTGGAATACTCAATTTGGTCGTTCCCTGTTGGAAATCAAGGATGGGATTTATGCCCCACCACTTTCAAGCTTCACAAGCCGCTGCTGTTAGATTGACGTCTAAATTAAAGATTTGACTGTGATTTAGAGTAACTGGAACACAGGATAATATAGCGTACTGCTCCACCTGCACAGGGTAGTGACATAACAATAGGCCCCGCAGGCCCCGTGGTGCAGGGCCTGGGGGGAGCTCCAGGGGGCCCTCTCTGGCTCTGTGCATGGGCGGTGGGCCCCTGGCCTAAGAGCTTCAGACTGGGTCCAGAGCGTGTGGGGCCCCCTCTATCTACTTTGAAAGGGGGCCACTGAAGTGTCATTATGCCACTGGCACAGGGTCTAGTGCTAGTGTACTGCACCAGAAAAGGCAGTCCTGTAACATGACAAGGTCACTGCTCCCATTAGTGCCTGATTAACTGCCCTCTGCTAAATTGTGCACAGTTATCCTTTTTCTTTATTGTGTGTGATAATATTTTAATACTTTCTTTTTTACATATCAAAGTACTGGCTGAAACAGCTGCGCTATTTAGTTTAAAAACACAGTTAGTGGCCCCTTTCTCGAATTTTGATAATTTTCTATTTAGTCTCATGTTGAAAGAAAGTGCAGTTAAGCTACCAGCATTCCTACGCACTTCAAAGCTACCAAAAAAGACACGATATAAGGTTGTAAACATATTTTTAAACCGTATACAGCGGTGTAATAAAAGCTATAATGTTCCAACATGCCATGCATATTCCTCCCTTCAAGACTGCGAGCTATGGGGCCTCCAGCTCCCGCAAAAGGTGATGCAGTTATATAATAAGCTAGGCTTTCGCAGGCTAGGCGACTTCTATAATGGCATTAATTTGGTACCATGGGATGGTTTTGTAGCGCAATTTGAACCTCAGAGCCGTGATCTCTGGTTAAGCTTTAGGCAGATCACGCACTTTCTCTCGTTTAATTACATAGAAATCAATGAGAGAGATAGAACAATTTTAAAAGCAGCCTTTGAGCTGAATTTAACTGGTATTGGTAACTGGTACAGGCTATTGCGACAGGACACGAATAAGAATCTCGTTGAAACAATGCTCCCGAAAATTGCCCAGGAAACTAATTGCTCGTTTAATAATCAGGAATGGAAACGAGTTTGCGAACTTGGTCATAGGGCTCTGAGGGCGGTAAATTTTAAAAGGATGTCTTTTCTTTCAAGATGGTCGGCTTATTACACCCCCTCATATACACAAATGGTTTCCGTCAATCCTGAATGATTGTTTTAGATAATCGGTCAGAGGCAGGTGACTGGACATATATATTTTTTACATGCCCTAGATTAAATCATTTTTGGGAGGAGGTGTTTGGGTTTATTATTGTTTGTATGTCAATAGCTATTTTACCATCTATACCGTTGGCTCTATTTGGCTTTTCTTATGCAGTTAGTCAGCTACCAAACCATAGGCAATGCTTTGTGTTTACGGCCATAGCGGTAGCTAGATCTCTAGTATTGCAGAATTGGAGATCTCAGAAGATCCCTACACTGGGTCAGTGGTTGCTTAAGTTAGACCGGGCCCATAAATTTGAAGAGGCTCATGCGAAAAGGATAGGGGCGCTTCAGAGATTTAGTTTGACTTGGGAGGGCTATGTTTTGACCACAAGCTAGTGGTTGGTATTTTACAATCTGTACGTTTTTTGTCAAAATGTGGTAAGTCGGAGATGATATTTGGGAGGCTGGTGTTGTATATCATGTGAAATTGGATACGAATTTGCACTATTTACTGTTTTTTTTTTTTTTAAATATGAGATTGGATATTATGTAAATTTTATCTTCTTTCCTTGCACCTTGCTTATCATGTTTATAATGTAAAATGGAATATGAATTTATGCTATTTATTGCTTATTTTAATATGTGATTGGATATTATGTAATTTTGTCTGTTTCATGTACTTTGTTCATCATGCTGCTATTCACCCTCAATAATTTTTTTTTTTTTAAAGTACTGGCTGAAAATTGGTTATTACCCGTTGCCTGATAACTGGTGAGTGCTCGGTCTCCAAACCCCCCAACACCTCCCAGTCTTGAATTGTTCAACCTCACTACCCTAAGTGTCAAGTGCAAAAGGGTTGTACTTGGTGTGGTGATCAATTTTAGGTCCAACAATACGATTAAGCCCATTAGTGGAAAATGGCTTGGGTTGATACAATCTGAGCCCAGAATCTCCTGACAACCCAGAGAAACCTGAAAATGTTCCCACAAAGAGTACCGCAGTACATTTTATTTCCATACCCATTAGGATGTGTTATCAGCAATATTTACACAAATGTGGAATGATCAAAGTGAGAAGGTTTATAGCGATTGATCTAATTCTACTTTTGGGTATACATCTATAAATTTTGTTCTGCTTCAATCAAAATGAATGCTTTAATGAACCAACACAAGTAAACGCAGGAAGTCAGAAATGCTGTTGACATGTTGTATGCACAAATGCTGTTTATTAAGTTAAAGCTTGCCCTATTAACTTTGCCAATGACAGTAAAAATTATTACTTTTTGTGTAAAATATCTAAAGGAGATAAAGCATTGAATGTGACAGTGTAACATTAGATAGTACTTTTCAGGTGCAAAATAGCCAGTGCTTTATGTGGGCCTGTGGTTATCCGGGAGAGGGGGGTGAGGGGAGGGCCCTGGAAGTTATTTTTGGGGACGTGCACTTATTTTTATGCATTACATGTTCCCCAAGAGCAAAAGAAGGAAAACACACAAATCTAAAAGATGGAGATTGACAAGAATGGAGAAACAGTCACAAAAGGAGAAAGCAGGAATGTACAAGAGTTGGATAAAGGTGCAGTGAGAAATTCAGCGACAGATTAATCAAGATTTGACACAGCGCAACACAGCAAGACAACTTGTGATGCATTGTGCAGCACGAACGGAGACAGCAGGATTGCACCATATTTAGTAACATATAGCACATTCCTACTTTCTGTCTGTGCTGGTGCAATTGTGGCTGCCAAGTGCCAAAGCAGGTAACCTTGCGCCATGGTGCAAGGGTGCCTGCGCTACAGCCAGAATTGTCTTTGGCAGGAAGGGACACCTTCCTTTACAAAAACAATCTTTAGAGACTTTTTCCTCCTCCTAAGAGTGATGTAGAATGCAGCAAACTTAGAAAAAGTAAAAGCGAGGAGAAATAAAGATATTTTTCCTTGTTATGTCTCTCCCGGAAAGGCGTAGCATTTTGACGCATTCCAAGGTTTACTAGTATTAGTAAATATGGGAATGCGCCAAAATAAGAGGGTGGGTGCATGGGACACCCATGCTCCACCCTTCTAACACCTTCCTGGCACAGAGCACCACCAGGAAATGGCTTGTGCTGCCTTGCGTTTCTCCAAATTTACAAAGTCGTTCTGTATTGCACAGTCAATTTCACTTAAGGGCTTTCATTGCCTTTGCATCACTTAGTCTGACGTTTCTTTATCTCTTTCTTACTGCATGTGGAACCAGTGGACTTTGAATACAAAGTATTGCATTAATGTGCACATGCATTTGAAATTTTAAAAAAGTCTGCAAATGAAGACAAGCCGAAATTAGTCTGGGCAAAACTTTCTGAAGGGGTGGCACAATTAGGTGTGGGTGGTAAGGAGAATTGTGTGTGTAAAAGAATTCGAAAATTTACAAACCATGGGGGTTATTTAAGAGAGCCCTGCGTCACTTTTGCACCACATAAAGTTGTGCATGCGTGACGCAGGGCTCTCAAAGATTTCTGAATCCCCACAAAGCCACCCTGCATGGCTTTAAGTGGCCTCATTAATCATGAGTAAGGCGACGCAGCGCAAATCGCTGCATCGTCTTACTCTGTGCTCGGGAGGTGTTCCATGGGCGCTGCGTGGGGTTTCCCACAGAACACCCATGGAATTTGACGCTGCCCCAGATTTACAAAGTGATGTAAACCGGAGAAAGCATCAAATCCGTACGCCTCCTGAGGTGAGGCTTAATTGGGAGAAATATGTTTATTTCTCCTGGTTTTTTCCTCTTTCCATGTGTGCTGCATTCCTGCCTTGTAGGATTGTTTTTCTGCAGGAATGTGCCCCTTCCTGCACAAAAACAACGCTGCCTGCAATGCAGGCACCCTTCCAGCATGGTGCAAGGGTGCCTACGTTGGAGCTTGGCTGCCAAAACGGTGCCTGTGCAGGCAGAAAGGATAGGAATGCACTAAATTGCTTAAATACGGTGCATTTGTGCCCTTCCACTTTGGCATAGGGCAGCAAAGGCAAGTTGAGGCCCCGTGTGTACTTCCATTGCAGAATACTAGATGTATTTGGTGTAATTTATCATTTAGGTACGGCGAAAGATCAAACTTTCTTGGTTTACCTCTGCTGATATATTTTGATTAGGGCAGTTTTTACATTTATTCACTTACTCCATATAATTATCTGAATATCTTCCATCCACCCCTGATGTTGTGCAGAAAGTGAAGAGCACTCCAGAGACAGACATAGAAGTACAAGAATATCACAGTACATTATATGTTTACCCTCATTAGAAGAATGTCATTAAGTATCACAGTAGGATGTGATTTTATCACACTATACACCAAATTGGAAAGGATTATAGTGTGAAGATGGATAGAGCACGAACTGGTTCTACTTTCAGACACATCCATATATTCCGTGCCACATTCATCAAAATAATCACTGCATCATTATGAAGAAAGTATTTCCATTTCAATAATAATCCACAAAAGAAGGAAAAGGAGAGAAATTCAATTTCAAATTATCCCATAGCGTCACAAGTCAATTGAGATCAGTTTGCCTTCTCTGTGTGTTTTTCTTCTTTCTTGAAACGCTTTCCATTAATTATTCCCATGAAAATGCCTTTGCCAAACAATCGGGTAACAATATTCTGCAAATTACAAAGTCGTTCAGAGAATCAGCTGCCTCATAAAAGCATTTCCATTTATTAGAATTCCTACAAACTTTGAGTTACAAGAAAATATAAAATGCAATAAAAAAAACAGGATTCGGTTAGTGAACACCAAAGAGGTGATATTTAGCCATTTGGCCAGTTTTCTTAAGTTCCATCAACAAATTTACAGCAATAGCCTTATATCTTCCCACAATTTGCAATTCATCCATTTTCCTAGAAGTGGAAAGAAATGGTTATTTAAGTACTGCACACACTGAAATAACTCTTTAACTAATGGAACAATAATATGTTATATTACAGAAATGTTATTTGCCACCAATGAATTCTCCAGGATGTGATCATATCAGCTGCACTTTGCAGGATCATGGACAGTCCACTCCAACTGGTTTCTATTAAGCGTGTTCCTGCTGATGAGTTGTGCCAGGGCGTGGGGATTACCAGATGCCCTAATTTATAAGGATACTGCCTGTCACTGAGGAGTTCTGTGAGCAGACCGAGCATTAGAGATATTTCGGAACAATATAAACACATTATAGTTGACAATAACAAACTGCCTGGGATGTTAAATACTTGTGGAACATGACATACTGGGCAACGTAGACTTCTCAACTTTGTCTGCTACTTTTGAATCATTAAAACACATTTTATTCTTATGGCTAATGTTGAAGGAACATTGGGCATATATAATTGACAAGTTGTTTGCATCCAATGTGCAATATGGTATGGTAGATTGGGTATTAATTAACTGTCATGAGCTTACATGTAGTCCAACATAGTTGTAAGAAAGTGAATTCATATTAGAGCGGATGGTAGTTTGCCACAAGTAATAAACCCACTAAACTGTTAGTTTCAGGCAAGGGGTTGTGTCATTTAAACCTGAGCCTAACCCCTGCAGCTTTGGTTCAGAGCAGACAGGCTTAACTTGGAGAAAATGCATAAAGCATTTAGAAGTAACAAAACAGTTAAAAAGTTGAACACACAGCAAAATTAAAATCCCACTCCAAATTAGAAATAAAGAATTAAAGTTAATAAACAAAATGACATGAAAAAAAAATAATTCAAAAAAGGGGAACCAGAGATATGATTTTTTACATATTATAGGCAAAAAGCCCCTACAAAAAGTATAGCACCAATAAGTAGTCACTGTTTGCTTGTTACCTGGACCTAGTTGCAATTTCAGGTCTACTGTCATGGAGTGCGGGTTAGAAACGCCAAGCAGGTTCATCCTGGTTTAAGATTTTACCTTAGGACTTCGTCTCTGGAATAGAAGTCAAAATCCTCCAGCGGGGCAAAGTTGAAGGCTGTATCCGAGGAAGTCCTCTCAAAGCTGGATAACCAATGGACGAGGTCCAGCTGAAGCTGTTGCTATTGGAGGGGAAAAACTCTGAGTGGGAAAAGTTACAATTTTGTGCCCAGGAAAGTCCTCTCATTGATCGGATCCTTTTCCCTCCTTTGACTAGTCAAAAATACCACATTTGAATTTTGTCTCTTTTTTGGAGCAGGGAATCCTCCAGCGGGACAAGCCTGCTGGCTGTGTCTGACAATTAATTCCACAAAGCCTGTTACCTTTACACTGCTACTGTGGAAAAGGTCTAAATGAAAGAACATGTTCTTTACCCCAGTAAAGTCGTAATTTGACCAGATCAACTTTGGTTTTTGTCCCGATCCTCCGGCAGATGCAAGTCAGAGTTGTTTTGAGTGGCACAGATTTTCAAGGATTGTAGTAGAGGTCAAATTAGACACAGCCAAGGGTCCCAGGACCTCAGGGAGAGCACTTAGGGGTCAGAACGCACTCCATAGAAGGTGACCAGCAGGGTCCAGTCCTGGTCCAGTTGCAACTGGTCAGGTTGGTACTTAGGAAAAATGGCCTCTTGCAATTTGTGGTACTCTGTTGTGTCCCTGTAGCCACAAAGGAGGTCAGCCAACTGACATTTGCAGTCCATCTCTTTGTTCGGGTTACAAGTGAGAGCACGTCCAGCCTTTCATGTCTTGTCACAGGTCTCAAACAGCAGGCAAAGTCTTTCTTCTGTTTTTCCAGGGGGCCAGAAAGTGTTCTGAAGTGGGTTTCTTGTGGTGCCAGATTTATGGTTGGAACTAGCTAGTGGCTAGGTTGACTCTTGGTGTCTCCCTAACAAATATGGTAAATGTACCATGGGGCAAGCCTGCTTACTTTTTTCAGTAGTTTGCTGTACTGTAGAAAATTTCACAGTGCACCTTACTCCTAAAATCCAAGGTGGGGAACATTGTTCACCCTTGTGCAGAGCCTGTGAGCCCAGAGTTAGGGCCACAAAAATGAGTAGCCCCCACCTTAGTGGCTCCTCAAAACTGGTTCTGGGGATAGCTTCTCTCCCAGTAGGTTTGAACTCAGTCTGGCTGAGGATCAAAGGTTTGCCTTCTCCAGGTCTCACCTTACATTTATTTGTGAAAGGGCAGGCCCTTTACAAGTTTCTTTAGTTCCTGGGTCTACCCTAACTGGTCTTCCTTCAAGGGGAAAAAATATGTCCCCACACTCAGGCCATATTTTCTGCTCTAGGAGCATTTCTCAACTCTCATTAAGGTCAAGCAGTGGCTGGGAAGTTGCTGTTGGGCTAATGGAAATTAGCCTCCAAGAGCTTCAGGTAGGAAAAAGTAATGTTCTCAAAGTTACTTTTCTAAATATTAAAAATCTAATTTTACCATCAGATTACCTTGATAGAAGAATGCATATTTTAATCTGTACTCTATTTTTCTCATAGGACAGCCAGAAACTTTGACTGCAAAAATTGCTTTTGGGGGCTTGTCACTGCAGGTGGCATTACATTTCTACTTATCTCACTTCTAAATACCAATCACCTTACTTTGTGGGCTACAAGGCCTATATAGGAGTGACTTATTAATATTTAAAAGAAAGGTTTTCCCATGTCAAAAGGGTAACTTTCACATGTAGTACTACAGTTTTAACATGCAGCATCAGGCTACAATGGCGGGTGGTGTAGCCATTCTCAAGCAGCAACCACACTTCTTCTCAGGATGAAGTCACAAGCAACCCTAAATTAAGCAATGTGTAAAGTAGTTGTGCAACACTTCAAACATAACACAGTGAAAACAAACCACAAAAGGATCCCTCAACAGTTTTAGAAAAATAGAGTCATTTTTAATAAATAAAAGAAGACCAAAAAAACAAACAACCAGTCAGTAGAACCGGAGATATTTGATTTGAATCTTTTAGTGAAAATAGTGCCAAAAAGCACCAAGTGCCAATTGTGGATATGTGGTTGCACTGGACTGGGACAAAGTTACAAGTTCAGGCCGACCACGATGGAGCGTAGGCCGGATACAGGGACACAGTTAGGCTCACTGAACAGGGTACCTCAAATTCTGGCTTGCCGAGTGTTGCGACGATCCGCATGAAAGATGTGCCGCTCAGCCGAAGAGATGTGTCAGTTTCGAGATACAGCAAGGCTAAAGTGTGAGGTCCTGTGGCATCCTTGAGGATCCCATCGACGAGGGCTTGCGATGTGAAGTCCAGTGTTGAGGATGTGTTGCACAGTCAGAGTGATGCGTCCGTTCCAAGGAGCTGTGAAGCGGAGCCCGGCGTTGCTGTTGAGGCTGTTGTTGATAAGAGAAACAAGGGCGTGCGCTGAGGATGCATCATGCAGCAGCTATTCTGATGGGAATACAGGCTGTGATACAGGTCTTTGCAATGCTTCCGATCCACACAGCAGCAGTGATGCACCAGTTCTGCTCGGGGTTGCGCCACACAGCAGAGGAGATGTGTCAGTTAAGCTGGACTCACAGAGGCTGGTAGAAACCTTAGACCGACTTCCAAAGGTCGAGGAGTGGAGTGGCAGCACTTGGCAGGGTAGACACACAGATGGCTGAGTCCAGGTACATGTGCAAAGTTGGTGGAAGCCTGTTGTGTCCCTTAAGCTTCAGACCAGGAGGCCAGCCAGTAGATGTGCTACTCTTTAAATTCTTGCAAAAGAAACAGTTGATGGACGGAATGCTGGGCAATGCAAACATTCACCCCCAGTCACAAGGATCTGGGTTAATTCCATCATTCTTTTGCTCACCAGATCACCCCAGTTTGGACCCAGCCATATGCAAATCAGTGTTGACCCTGTTCCTTGTGGGAACAGTCCAGCCCGAACTGCCAAGCCAGGTCCTCCCTGGACCGGAAACCAGCATCCTGGGACCGGTTTCAGGGCATCACCCTTCATCAGCCAGGCTAGCTTGAATCCAGTGGTGTAGTGAGCAGGGGACCCACGTCTGGGCATAACCTTTCCACTTAAGGCAACATATGCAAAAGAAACAGTTGATGGATGGAATGCTGGACAATGCAAACATTCATCCCCAGTCACAAGGATCTGGGTTAAATCCATCATTCTTTTGCTCACCACACCACCCCAGTTTGGACCCAGTCATATGCAAATCAATCTTGCCCTGTTCCTCGTGGGAACAGTCCAGCCCGAACTGCCAAGCCAGGTCCTCCCTGGACCGGAAACATGCATCCTGGGACCGGTTTCAGGGCATGATGAGGGGTGAAACCCCAAAACCGGTCCTAGGATGCTTGTTTCCAGTCCAGGGATGACCTGGCTTGGCAGTTCGGGCTGGACTGCTCCCATGAGGCACAGGGTCAAGACTGATTTGCATATGGCCAGGTCTAAACTGGGGTGGCATGGTGAGCAAAACAATGATGGATTTAACTCAGATCTATTGACTGGGGGGTGAATGTTTTGATTTGTTCTGCATTCCGTCCATCAATTGTGTCTCTTTTACTCTTTAAATTCCTTGCACCCTGCCCTCTGGGCAGTCCAGGTTCTAATCTAGAGTCTACCCTAGGGCTGACGTATATGCATTTAAAAGGAAGGGTTGAGCCTGGCAAAAGGTTTATTTATCCAGGTTGAACTGGCAGTTTAAGAACAGCACATATGCTGCAATGGCAGACCTGAGACATTTTTAAAGGGCTACTTAAGTGGGTTGCACAATCAGTGCTGCAGGCCCACCAGTGCAAAAAGAACAATTGATGGACAGAATGCTGAACAATGTCATACATTCACCCCAGTACATAGATCTGGGCCTAAATTCGTCATTTTTTTTACTGGTAGCATTTAATGTACTGGCCTTGGGCACATGTAGTACCACTGTACAAGGATCCTACAAGTAAATTAAATATGCCAGTTGGGTGTAAGTCAGTTCTACCATGTTAACAGGAGAGAGCACAAGCTCTTTAGCACTGGTTAGTAGTGATAAAGTACACAGATTCCTAAAACCAGCAAAAATTAATTCAGGAAAAAGTGGTGGGTAAATGCAAAAGCGGTACGGGCAAAAGCTTTGTGGGTGACGCTGCAGAAAGGGCCAGTTCCAGAACGATCTACCTCCAGCCTAAAGCGAGGGAAGACTAATCAATACCTTGATGGGCTTTCCTACTAAGTGAGAGAAGGTGGACAATAGCTCTCTACTGCAGAGGCACTTGTCTGTTCTACTCCGTTCTGAATTCAGCAGTTTCCCTCTGGCTACACTCTACTGAGCCACTGGGCTCACCCGTGGGGAAACCTTATCCTCACCTGTGCCCCCATCTGTGCAGCACCTTACCTTAACTTGCTAACACATGCATCCCTGTAGGCAGACAAAAGCACCATGTCCAACAAAGTGATGTAGCCCATTCCGCCCGTGGCTATGACATCTTTCCCCAACCCAAAGAAAACTATGCCCATAAGGACAGAAATCAACAGAGGCCACTGACAGCTGTCAGTGTCAGGAGCCAGGCCCCAGGCCATCCACCGCCAGGTGGATGCTCTAAGTGGGGATATTGGGTAGACCTCTCTTCCAGCCTTGGTGCTAGCAAGGAATTCCCTATGGACTCTTGAGGGTTCTCTGACCTCTGAGGTTTCTCAGAGTGGGGCACAACAGTCCTAGGTGTTAGGTACACTACTTCCACTCTACCTCCCACCAGTAATGGGGTGGTAGCCTGAAACTGGCCCTTGTCAGTACCCTGAGGCTGAACAGAGGACAGGGGTGAGCCTTCCTTCACCCTGCACCTCCATCTGGGCTCCTGCACCCTCCGCTTGGGAATGGTACCTCCAGACAACTGAACTGTCAGGAGACACTGGGTAGCTGCCCTATTAGTTGTCCTGACACCGTGGCAACTGATTCCCCAGAATGCAGTCTATGGCCATCTGGGGACTAACTATGACCTTCCTCTGGGTCACCTCCCCACCCCACTCGGGGGATACAAGGGCCATAGGGCAGAAGATGTCCTGCCCATGGGCCCAAGTTACCCTACACACCTGCCAGTGTACTGCTCTGGGGAAACTATCCTTTCTAGTGTCATGGCCTGGCTAACCATGGTGTCCCTCAGAGCAGTGGCAGGGATCCCATTCATTTCCACCTGGTGGAAGTGACGACTCCCACCCTCAGGGATCACAAACTCACCCTGAGTGTATTTCCTAGCTTAGGGACATCATGGCATGGTCTACAATCTGCCCCTGTGGACTACATACCCCTAAGGCCACTTTGACCATATCTGTAGCGGTCCCGCCAGTGTTTTCTTAGGGCAGACAGAGTACATCTGCCTGTGCCCTAACTGTGAGCACTCAAAGCAGTGGGGTTGGAAAAAGAGTGCCCTGGGTCACCGTACACCAGTACCACGACCCCTCATTTCTGAGAAGAGGCTTGGAAAGCCTTTCCGCCACCTTACTCTAGGACTTATCTGAGTCATCTTCAACCTCCCCCTCACTCTGCTGGGTGGAACATGAACCACCCTTCTTAGGGTCATTCCCAGGTACCTTCTTGGACACTCTGGTACTGATCCGGAGGTCCGCCTTCTCAGCCAGCTTTCTGGGGTCAGTAAGCTTGCTATTCACTAGGTGCTGCCACCACTCCATAAAACATGTACTGAGTATGTGCTCTTTTAGGATCATATTAAACAAATTAGCAACATCAGCAACTTTGCTGCCCGCACCCAACCATTTAGTGCCTTGCAGGCATAATCCAAGAAGTCCACCAAAGACTGATTCTGCGTCTTTTGACTATCCATGAACCTGATGCAGTACCTCTTTGGGGTGAGTCCAAACTTGATGATAAGGATGGCCTTCATTGGGGCATATCTGGTTTGGTCCTCCACTTCTAGTGTAAGCAGTGCATCCCTTCCCACTGGAGAAATATGTTTGCATAAGCTATCACTCCAGTGCTCCTCTGGAGTCTTGTGTACCTTAAGAGCTACCTCATATGCGGCAAGCCCCTTATCTGTGCCATCGCCTACCACATAGTTGAGCACCAGATCTTTAGGTATAAGAGACCTTCTTTGTCTCATTTAGACACTGAGTGTATGCTGCCACCAATGCTGCTGCAATCTGTTTGTTTTGCCTTCAATTCCAGCTCTTTAAGGCTCCTTCAATGAGCAAATGCTGCAAAGCAAGCTTGTGCTTCATCCTGAGAGTGACCATCTGTAGTGGAAACACCCTCTCTGCCTTCCTGTTCTCCGGCTCCTCTGGGGACAGGCCCTTCAAGGAGATTTTGCTTCCTGCTCTGTAAGGGAGTTCCAATTCAGGAGATGGATGGGCCCTCCACCTCCCCTGAAGGCTGTCTTTCAGGGCTGATGTTGTAATCCTGATCCTGCTCTCCCATCTCATCCTCATCATCTTGTTCGTCTGTGGCCGTTGTTAACTGGTGGACCTCTGTCCAGGCCTTTAAAGCTTTCTGCAGCTCCATCTGTTTGGTACCCTTCTTCATTTGTAGTCCCTTTTCCTGGCACAACTATTTAATCACAGCCACAGTGTACCTTTCCAAGTTGGGCAACTCAAACCCCATTACTACAGGTATGGTTTCAGACAATCCAGTAGTAGGAATGAGGATAGATTTGGAAAAACAAAAGGAAAACTACCAAGGAGAAATTTAAAAACCTTGAAATGGTAATAAACTATTTATGTTGGGTGGTAGTGTAACACAAAAGACAAGTACAGATCCGTACCACTGATCACCAGTATAGGAAATTGCGTTACACGTGCATAACCCTCCTCAAGCAGCAACCACAATTCTTTTCAGGGTGAAGTCACAAGCAACCCTAAATTAACCTGTGCTCAACCCTGGGGTAGCTTGCACAAAGCACTCAGGCTTAACTCAGAGGCAATGTGTAAAGTATTTGTGCAACTCTTCAAACAATAATACAGTAATAACACAGCACAAAAATATTGCAGAACAGTTTTAGAAAAAAAGAACATTTTTAATAATACAACCAAGACCGAAATGGCAAAAAGCCAATCAGTAGAAGTGGAGATATTCAATTCTAAAGATTTTAGTGAAAATGGTGCCAAAAAGCACAAAGCGCCAACTGTGGGTATCTGATCACGCCAGACCGTGACTAAGTCAAAGTTCAGGCCGACCACGATGGAGCATGGGCCGGCTAAACAGAGTACCTTAAATCCTGGTATGCAGAGCATTGCAAGGATTTGCGTCAAAGATGTGCTGCACAGCACAAGCTATGCGTCAATTCCGAGATGCGGTGAGACTGCTGTGCAAGGTCCTGCGGTGTTGTCAAGGATCCCGTCAACGCGGGCTTGAGGTGTTCACACAGTAGAGCAATGCGTCCATTACGAGAAGCTGCGAGGCTGCGATGTGGAGTCCGTCATCATCATTGCGGGTACCAACTACAAGAGATGCGAGGCCCTGCACCAAGGATTGCATTGCGCAACAGCGGCTCTGGTGTGGCGATAGGCTGCGATGTGGGTCTTTGAAACAGTTCTGATCCACGCAGCAGCGGTGATGCTTCGGTCCTGCTCAGGGTTGTGCTGCGCAACAGAGGAAGTCAGTCAGTTCCACTGGATTCACTGAGGCTGGTTGAGTACCTTAGACCCACTTTCAAGTTCCAGGACTGGGCTGGCACTACTTGGCAGGGTAGACTCACTGATGGCAGAGTCCATGTGCAGGTGCAAGGCTGTTAAAAGCCTGTTGTGTCCCGGAGGCTTCAGTCCTAGAGGCCAGTCAGCTAGCCCTTGGAGTCACTCTAGGGATATGGGTTCAAGGATCCAGCCCTTCTCACCCAGACAATAAGGCAGCATATCAGCAAAGCAGGGCAGCAGTCCTTCAGAGCAGCAGTCCAGCAGAGTGGAAGTCATTTCACCAGTACAGAAGTCCTTCTTCCTGGCAGAGTATCCAAAGGTCCTGACGTGTACTGAAAACTCTGTCTGAGGGCCAGTATTTATATCCAGTTGGGCCTTTGAAGTTGGAGAGACGCGTCTGGAGTTTCCCTTTGAAGTCCCTAGGCATCTTGTCTTCCCTGTTCTTGCTCCAGACTAACTACAGGTGGTATGCAGTCTTTTGCTGGATCCAGCAACTCCCTCCCATCCTGCCAGTGATGGCCCATCCAGGCACACCTAAGCTCTCTATTGTGTGTGACTGTTTAGCAGGAATACACAAAGCCCAACTGAGAGCCACTCCCATTGATTTGACCCAGGGACAGGCTACAGGCACTAAATAGCTAAGGCAGAAAAATGCCAACTTTTTAAAAGTGACCTTTTTACAATTATAATTTAAAATCCAACTTTACCATTTATTTATTTATGTAATGCGAATTTTATATAGCGCTGGCACAACCCGAGGGTATCAGAGCACAGTACATGGGAACAGAGATCATAGCATTAATAGAAAGATTCAAGGGAATAAACAACAGCGCTAAATTATATATACATATTAAAAGGTATCAAAAGTACATTATCCATCGGCGGCATTAATGATTGATTAGATGCTGCGTCAAGAGGCCATGTCAATGCACATGATGGTGTGGTGGGCTCATTAGAGTGGGTTGTAGTATTTGTTCAGCAATAGTGATTTGAGGTTCCACTTGAAGAAAGTATAGGAGGGATTGCCACAACGATCTATGGGAAGAGTGTTCCAAGTCAATGGAGCATTACCTTAGAAGGAACGGTTCTGGGATGGGTTTTTTTCAGTTGGGGGGGGTGAGAAGGAGGGAGTTGGAGCTTATCAGTGCCCAATTTCTACCTGCCCTAGATAGTTTGTTTTCCAAATATTTATGGTCTGCAGTGTGAAGGACTTTCTCTGTAATACAAGCTGTCTTCAAAATGCATCTTCCTTATATGTGGAGCCAATTGAGACTCTTGAGAGCGGGTGAGATGTTTTAAAATCTTTTGGTACCTGTGAGGAGTCTGGCGGCAGCATTGCGAGTTGTTCTCAGAGGCTCAGGGTGGCTTTTTGGGGTCCCAGTGATTATGGCATTGCCATAGTCAAGATTCGAGAGGACTAGTGATTGTATTACAGTCTCTAGGTCTTCAGGTGGGATGAACGGTTTGATTTTCCTGAGATGTTTTAGAGTATAGAGGGCCCGTTTGACTGAGTTCTGGAAGTGTTCTTTCATAAACATGTTTTTGTCTAGGATGATTCCCAGGGACCTCACAAAGTTGGAGAGTATGAGAAAAACAGTTAAAAAATCCATGCTCTCTAGAAATGTTTGGATTGGTAAAGGCTTGTCCATTGGGGAGAAGAGTATAAGTTCAGTTTTATTGGGGTTCCACTTTAGGTGATTGGTGGTTAGCCAGCTTTGTATCCCATTTAGTGAGGTATGCAGATGGCAAACGCCACTCTAGGAAGATATTTTATAGTAAAGTTGTGTGTTGTTGGCATAAAAGTGATATTTCACACCTGCTTGGTTCAGGATAATTGTTAGGGGTTCCATGAGGAGGCTACAAATGGCTGGAGTGAGTATGGAACCTTGTGAAACTCTTTGTGGATCAAGTCTAAGTTTTGAAAGACAACTGCTGATTTTTATTTGCTGAGAGTGGTTTTGTAGATAGGACGTAAGCCATCTCATGACCATGCCATTGATGCAGGTACGATTCATGAGGGTCTCAAGTAAAGCTTGATGGTTGACTGTGTCAGATGACCTCCTATGGATCAAGTAGGATTAAGAGGCAAGAGTCACTTTCATCTAGACATCTGAGAGTGTTGTCTGATCTATTATTCGTAGTAGTTTCTGAGCTACAACCTTTTCTAAATCCTGATTGGAAGGTGTAGTGAAGGTTGAATTTATCTATGATTTGGTTGAGTTGGATCAGGACACATTTTTCTAATGCCTTAGCTAGTAAAGGAAGGGTGGTGACCGGTCTGAAGTTGTCAATGTCATTATGATCTGCTCCAGGTTTTATGAGAATCGGTGTGGCTTGGCCCAGTTGAAGGGAGTCTGGAACACACAGGCCGATAGGAGAGAGGCCTTGATGATTTTGGTCCAGCATGGCAAGATGTGGTGAAGAATCTGTATTAATGAGGAGGAGGGGAGTGGATAGGTGGTATGAAAGGTGGGTTTCAAGTTTCCAATTATCTTGTGGACTTCTCCTTCTGTCAGCAGTTTGAACTCTGATGAACTGACATTGTTTTTCAGTGGGTAAAGATCCTTCTTGACTTTGGTTATTTGTGGGTTGCATGGGACTGAGGTAGACACAAAATATGGGTGTAAGCCAATTCTACCATGTTTACAGGCTAGGGCACGAGTACAATACCACTTGGTAGCAGTGGTAACGTGGACGGAGTCCTAAAGCCAGCAAAAACGAATTCAACAAAAAGTGGAGGGTAAAGGTAAAACATTTTGGGGTGACTCTGCAATGAGGGCCCGCTCCAACAAAGGGTATGTTTGGGCATCACGAACAGCTCATAAGAGCAATGCAAACATGTCACAAGATAGTCCAGTAGAAAAAAATACTTGCAGCTGACATTTGCTTGGACTAAATTGGCTAAAAATAACACCTCTAATTTGCATGTGGAAGTGGATTATGAAGAACTATATGTAAGAATAATAAGTAGTTAAACAGTGTAGTATGTATTACTACTTCCTCAGCAGTGAAACAATATCAAAACTGATCACATGCAATTAACGCTATGGCCACTTCTGAATTAAACTCAAAATCAGACACACTTGTTTTTGTGCCCAGTTTTCATTTTGTTAATTATGGGTTTAGGACAAGTTTCCTGAGTATTGCACAGACAATTTACTCGAGGACATACAGGGAGCAAATTTTACAGGCAAAATAGGGTATTAGAGGTAATACCATACGGAAAAACAAATGCAAAGACTGTTTCTGAATATTATTCCTTATTAAGAGTCTAATACACAAGGTGGATGCAAATTCCGGCCCGACTACTTGCACAAGCAGCATTTTGTGTCCTATTTTTGTGCCCGATATGAATATGACACTCAAAATGAGGCTGATAACCTCTGTTGGAGAATGACTTAAACAGTAACATTTCTAGGGTAATTTGGCATGTCAATGGGCAATTGAAAGAAGTTTATGCATCAATCTGCTTGCGGCAGGAAAACTGCCGTTGACTATGCGGTCCGACCATCTGATTGCGAACATGGCGGTGGGACCGCCACAAGACCGCCACCACTGCCAGGATCTGGATTCTGAGGCGGTGGTGAAGGCGGGGGGATTGGAGGCGGTGCTGATGCCGGCACCGCCGTGCCAATTATGAGTCGCATTTCCACCTAACTTTTCACAGCGGGGAGCCCGCCATGAAAAGGTTGGCGGAAAGGCATGGAAGGGGCCCCCAAACAGGACCCCCGGGTGCTTCTGCACATTGGGCATTGTGGCTGGGGGCACATGCTGTGCCCCCCTATGCCTGAACTGTTTTGGCCAGCTGGTCTGGAATCCCATGATAAACATATTAGTGGGGACTTCTGTTAGGTAGAAAGCCTGTTTGTTGTCTGCCCTATGCATGGTTGTGTAAAACAGCAGTGGGAAATATTTAGCTGAAGGTCCGATCCTGATTTAGGAAAACTAATGCTAAAGTCTACTTTGAATTAACCAATACATCAAACAATCTAATGCATTACTGATTTCTACACGAAGGCAGATACAAATGCCTATATTAATCCAGAGAAAATCTATATTTTCTATTTTTAGTTAAGACCACATGCCACCCATATATTTAGCATTTCCACCAGCCTTTTTAAACAATTCAGTCCCAGAATTTTGAGGTCAGCATGTCCTCAACCTGCCACTCTGCCTGCTGGAGACAGAAGAGCTCCAACAATCCTGCCCAAGGGCAACAAGTAAGGAGAAGCCATCTAGAGAACCTGTCGGCCTTCCACTGGGCCTTAATCATCATGAAAGAACTTTAAACTGTCAATGACTCTTTTTAACATGTTCACTTTTATGGAATTGAGTTGCCGAATAAAGTACCTTTTGATTGATTGATTGATTGATTGACTCTTTCAACTTCCTTCTACATCTTTACTGTAATGACCCATTCAATCTGTCTGAAAATATGGGTCCTCAATGTGAGTGGCCTGGGGAGAGGGCTGAATATTTTCATCCATGCAGGAGTTACCAATATAGGGTGTAGTGTTAATTCTGGGGTTGGGGAAAAACCAGCCCTTAATGAGTTGGACATGAGGCACCACTAAAAATGAGGAATTACTTTATGAATCTGTAACGTCCAGTCCGATTCCCCCCAGTAAATCTTGTTCTTTTCTTGGACTTTCACAAGGAGATGTCACCTGCTTTCATCAGCCCAAATCTAAGTGTGAAAGAAAAAACGTATGATACCCAGTCGCGGCTCCTGGAGGGAGTTTTGCCGGGCGGTGACGTGCGGCGGGGGAGGGGCAGTGTGGGGCGTAGTAAAAACCGGAATCCGGCTGAACACAGGTAAGTTAGCAAATAAATAAATAAAACGAATTTCGTAGCGCGCGCTGCATCGCATTTGGCGATATATATTCACATTATGCTCATCGACATCAATTCACAAAAATTTCATAGGTATCAAAAGTTTCATCAAGTATCCTTTCATCACCTATGACATCACAAGGTTGACCGCTTGTCCTGCATTTAGCCTCCTCAAGATACTCCTGTTTGCTGCTTGAGTGATAGAAGTGCAAGTAAACCGGACTCTGACAAACCTCTTTACTTGCTGTTCCTGATGCCGCCTTTATTACCCTCAGACCAAGTGGAATAAGGGTAGTACCAAAATTGACGAAGGGTAAGCAGTTGCTAACTTTACATGACATCCATGACTCCGTTATCAATGCACAAATCACTAAATAATGTCAACTGTGTAGCACAAAGACTGCCAGGTGTGACCAGCCTTCCAAAGCTGGGCATCCTTCAATTCCCGTTCAATAAACAGAACAGTGCTCCATTGGTCTCAAGGCAGTCCGAGAGCTAAATATAGTTTTATAGTTTTTTTTAATTTAATTTTTAATTTTTTATAGTTTTCTATAGCGCGAACAAGACCCAGAGTAGGGTATCAGAGCACTTTACAAAACAAGGCAGAGTAAGTATAAAACATTATGCAAAAACATAGCTGAGAAAGTAACAAAACATTTTTATGCAAGGTTCGGCAGGTAGCCGAAGCGATAATAGAGATGATATGTTCGGAACAGTATGAACAAGTTCAGGTACGAGTAAGTCACAGAGGCGAGGGTGTCATTAAGGGGTTTGGGGAAGTCGACTGGTACAGTGCCTTGCAAGTCAGTGTAATAGCTGGTGTGATAGTAGGGCCCCATAACGTGAGGCATGTGCGGAATTAAGGGAGGAATTTGCTCATCAGGAATGATTTTGCTTCCCTTTTGAATAGTGGTGTAGAAGACATTTTTCTGATGCAAGTTCGCCGCAGCAGGCTATACTGGCCATTAAAAGCCCGCACCAGCGGGCTATAAGGCTATTAGACCATTGTCCCATTGAAAGTGTTGCCTGCAATGTGGAAAATGCCCCAAGGCCTCTCTCAAATAAACACATTACAATCCTGTTGCAGCTCGGGCTCAACACTGTGCGCATGCGCACGCTAATGCTGTCATTTAATTAATGATGACATGGTTAAAGTGGAGAAATTCGGGATGTTGGGGCATCCCCATTAAAAATATTCCATTTACCAGAGAGGTGTTTTCCCTTGACGGGAGTGAGTCACTTTTCTTCGCATGCGCATCATATTAACTGAAGCGGGCATTTTATCTATTGAGAAGAGGCAATCCCCATGTTGATCATCCTTGCAAGCTACAAAACGCACCGGTTTCAAATTCCATAAGGTAAGTAAGGCCCGGCTTGTACAGCAATCAACGATGCTTGTAAATTGTCAGCTGCACTTTCTAAGTACATTAATGTAAGTGCCAGGCATGTGTAGGAAGCAGGGAGTCCTTTTAAATGTTACTTTCATTATGAAGTACAGATGTCTTGAACAAAGGGCTGCCAACTTTCCCCAAGAAAAAGGCCTGCCATTCGAACACATATTAAGTTTTTGCAAAGGCCTGGACATAGGACTTAAATGGAATTTAATATAAAATCGTCTGTATGTATTTTTAACTTGGCTTTTCTGTCTTTGTTAGTCAGGGATCATTAAGGTAGCTGTAGCGCACATGTTGAAGTGATTTCTTCTTATGTTGTGAAAAAAATGTTTTCAGGTAAAGGGAAAGCAAAAACAGCTTTAGGTGATAAAGCTAAGTTTAGTACTGGACGGGTCTTAAAAATGCAGGCAATGCCAGGAAAAATGATCAGTTGGCAACCTTACTTGAACACTAAATACGTCAGCAGGGGGACGAAAATGTATCCACACAGGGAGAATAAAAGCAAAAAAAGAAGACAAGTATGTGCAAAACATTCTTCGCTACATTATTAACTCAAACATGCGATTTGTGCTGTAAAATGTGTTTTGTAATCATGAAAATTTACAGCCTTCTCCACTCATTTCAAAGGTGTGTAGAAATGGTTTAGAGTGAATATGTTCCAGCCATAATAATCCTAACTGAAGCTCCCATCCCCTCAACTGTTTCATAGCCTATTGAACAAGACTTTGCCATGACTATTGGTACTCGTATTGACATCTGAGAGATTAAAGGCTGTGTTGGCCCTGTCTGTGAATCAAGCACTTAGCCGCAGTTAACACCCTTATTTCAGCAGTGAGCTTATACCTATTTTGCTGATGATTTCTGCCGCCACCAGTGATGTTTTTTATGGCTTACCCATGTATAATAAGCATTTAAAAAAATAATCATGTGCAGGGCTTTTCAGCCAGCATGAGGGTAAAGTGGTTAACTGGTACAGAGGCTTCAAAAGCATAATGCCTCCCTGACACAAAGTAAGACGAGGCAGTGCTATGCAATGCTTGCTTAACTTTGTATTTACTAAACTACGCAACTGGCTTCGTGCAGCTTAGTATATGTTAAAAAGGATTTTACATCAGGCTCAGCCACAAAAGTGACACCACATTGACGGGAACCTTAGCAAATCTGCCCGCAGTGTAGTGGGCCTTCACCAGTGATTACGAATGTTAACCTGACACATGGCTTCACTTGCCATCCTTGGTTGCCAGGTTAATGATGCTGACTTGTACCAGCCTTGGCTGAAAACTGAAGGCACCGTATAGCTATCACAGGTATGAAATTTCTGTTCAGAAATGTATTTATCTGGTAATTACAGTACTATAATCATGGAATGACAAGTTACAAATTCAAAACGTACACATGCACACTAATACCTTTGGGGAAACGGATCTTTAAAAAACGTGAAAACCATTAAAAATAATCTGTTAAAGTAAAAGTTCATTTCATTAAAAATTGTACATTGCATTAAATGTGATGAGACAGTGTGAGAATGTATCTGAAATAATTTTTGTTACATTGTGGTCTGTGCTGCTCCCTGGAAGCCCTGCATTCTTTTTCAAGGCTGGTTTCTGGCCCATTTATATATTTTTCATATGTATCTTTGTTGGTACTGTCACCTGCATTTGCTCGTACAGTTGACCATTTTCCTGTAGGTCTGTACGCTGGTTTTGCTTTTGTGACCAGTCATTGCCATAATCTGACATGCTTCAAGACCATTATCTGCAACAATTGCATTACTGTAGCGTGCAAATAATATTTTTTTGTAAATGGAGCTTAACCCCACTTTTCTGCTGACTTCTTTCGTCAGTCCTCCAATTGAGTTTTTCCCAAGATGCCTCTTGGAATACCTAACAGAGGCAATTTCAGCCTCCTGCACAGAAAGTTTCATTGGTTGGACACAGAAGCAAGTGCAATCTCTGGGCAATGTGGAAATGTAACATTTCAAACATTTTACAGTACGCATTGCACTGACTGGTTGGGCATAAATACGTACTCTGTTTTGATATTTAAGTTTCTTATTTACTTCCTGATTGTTTTTTGCTTGTTCATTAAAAGTTAAAGTTGCATAGTCTTGGTTGTTTTCATCTACTTGGAAGCTAAATACATTTTTAGGCAGCTCCCATAATCCTCCCCTGCCACGTCTTGCCGGGTGTAGTTGGGTGTCAAAAAAACTTTGTACTGCAGTGATATGAGTCATCACAGTTCAAATCAATTATCAATGCCATGCCATTGCTGATATACATTCTTTTCTTATACTAGTATCTTTGCCTTCTCTACATTGTGTTTTTTTTAACATTGCTACTAACACGTTCCTACCTCTGCATATAAGTGTCTCAGAAGGCTGCAGAGGTCAGGCAGTGGTTTCATCTCAAAGTCTGGCACATGGCCATTTTCTGCCAAGCAGTCTCTGAATATTTGAGTTGCCGATTTTTTCACTGTTCTAATCTTGCATTCAGCCCTCTGCTCTTCAAGTATATCCAGTTCATGTGCAGCAAAGTTTTGGTGGCGTTTTGCAGGCATTTCTCTTTTACACTGCAGCTGAATTAATTACCCATTCATCAATGGAAATGTGTTCAAATATATTGACAGAAATTTGTTGAGGCTTTTGAAAATACAGTAAATATCTTGGAAGATGTGCTGTAGCTACTGCTCAGCTCTTTACCTCGGTATGACTGTTTGGCTAACTGTGATTTTAAACTAAACAATGGATTGCTACCAGCATTCTGAAGATTCCTATTGTAGACCATAACATAGCAGGATGGAAAGTTCTTTATCTACGTAGCCCCTATATGTGTCCAAAGTCTTCATTTAACACCTGTTTGTTTTGTCAAATAAATTATGTCTTTGGGTGTCATCAATTTGTAACAGTATAATATTTAAGCGCTTATAAGTATTTGTCAGACAGGGCACCCCTTAGTAACTTGGAAACCTTACTGTAGTGTATACTCGTGAAAACTGTGAGCACTAAAGAAAACACGTAAGCTTTAAAATGTAAGTGTAAAGTGGCTAAGTAAAAGAGAGACTTCAAAAGTATATTTTTATTCACCAAAATAATCTACATAGTACATACAATAGTACATAGTTTTATAAAAACAAACAGGTGCAGCTTGTGGAGTTTGGAACACTCAGTTGAGAGGGCCTTTAAAAGTGAATACAGATCTCTGCAGCTTCATTGTCTTCAATGCCGCTTTCCACTTTCCAATGCTCTATTACACATTACCTCTGCTGCTCTTTAAAAGGCTGCACATTTCAAAAGGTAATCAGCTCTCTGTCGGACAGCTCCTTGGAACACAAGGTGCTTTTTTCCTTTTTAGGCTGACTTTTCATTACCTACTGGCTCTTCCAATTCTTTTTTTCTTTCACTTTCCTCCCTTTTCACAGAAACTTTGTTAAAAATATGCTTTCTGCCAAATTTGGCCAGGCCCTTTTCCCAACCCTCCAACGGCAGTGAAACCCACGCTGTGCACAGCCAAAGGCTATGTGCATTTTGGAGTTGCCCGCAGATGCACCAAACTCCCAGTGGGTGACCATGCCCCCGCCGCGAATGCCCTTTGATCTTGTGCAGTGTGGTGTTGTGCGCAAGTCCTTAACCTAACCCCTCACAGGCGAACAACACCCTACAGACACCCCTCCACACAAGCACTAGGGGCTCCAGGTAAATAAATATGTTTTTTTAATGCTTGTTTTTTATGACACACAGACTGAGTCCCTAACTCCTGTAATAACAGCTCCAACATTTCTCTTCATGTTGCGGACAGCCAAATACAGCTCTCTGTTCGGCAGGACCAGTCTCAATCCTGTGGGTCCAGCAAATTAGCATGCTTTATTTTGCCCTTTTGTACCTCAGGACTCATGTTAGAGTCTGGTGGGAGTCCAGTGGGGCTAGATATCGTTCTTTGGAACAATTGAACAAACTTACACCAAATCACAAAAAACACGCTTTCTGGGTAAAGATCTAGATTTTTTGCCAATTTTGGTGCACTTCTTTCTGCTGTTTTTTCTGTATCAAAGTCTAATTTTCCCTATGGAAATTGAATGGGGAAAAAAGTGTTTAGGGACACTCCCCTTTTTCTCGGCCCATGCTAGACCACTCATCCCAAAACTTTCCAGGAACGAGCGGAGGTAGATTTTTTTTGGGGAGAATTTTCATGGAATTCATCAAACAGTGCTAAAGCCATTAGCAAAACAAGAAACTCTCTTCCTCTGGAAGCTCTGACCTACGTATAACTGCACTCTGGTGCCCATACGCAGATGAAGCTGTTTTTGGAACTTTTTACATAGCTGCCATTCTTCACTCACAGCAGACAGGTGATATATTTTCTGTCTCTGTATTCTCCGATTGGTGACTACTGTCTTCGTTTGTGGCACACTTCAGCACATTGTTTAAGCATAAGATGGTATTGGATGGTTGCAGTACTGGATTGCTACCCCCAGAATCTTCTGATACAAGAATGTTGAGGATATATTATTGAGAGACAAAATATTGAATAGTAAGTTGTAAGTCTATATCGGGAAGTATAGATTTATTATTTTTTACTCCAAATCTATGTACTTTGATATATATTACCAAAGTACATCAATGTACAGTTAGGTATAGAAAATATATAACTACTTAACTGTTGATATTTTATTTTCTATATTTTGTCCTTGATATTGAGGCCCATTGTTAGAAATGGGGGTCTCTAGTTGGCAATGGTTTGCCCCTTTGTCCAAGTAGGGACCCTTGCTTCTAGTCAGGGTGAGGGAGTTACACCCTTAGGCAATGCCTGCTCACCCCCTTGGTAGTTTGGCACGAGCAGACAGGCTTATCTCAGAGGCAGTATGTAAAGCATTTGTTCACACGTACAGTAATACAGTAAAATCACTACAAATGGACAACACACCAGTTTAGAAAAATAAGTAATCTTTAGCTAAACCAAATAAGACCAAAACGACAAAAATCCAACATACAATAACCAAAATGTGCACTTTGCAAGAATAACCTTAAAAATTCAGTTCCTTAAAGTCGGGAGCTCCGTCCGGTGCTAATGCGTTGCTGAAAATAACCAAATCCAACAGTTTCGGTCAACCGCGTCAGCGTGGACTGGCATCGGTGTCAGAAGCCTAGTAAACAGTAGCTTTGGTTCTGGCCGACTGCGTCAATGCGGGCCGGTTGCGGCAACGGTCGCATTTGCAGTGTGAAGTGGAGCGGTGCGGCATGTGGTGCCCTCAGGTCGCGGTGCAGGCAGTGGCTCTCTGACGGTCATCCAGCAGCACCGGTGAGACCTGGGCAGTGCGAAGTGGGACGTGGCTCGTTGTGTTGCTGACAGGTCGCGGTGCAAGCAGTGGTGCCGGTTGATGGGAGCTAGCATTGGTGGGCCCAGACTGCGGTGTGTTACTCAGCGATGCATCTTGTGACTTACGAGCGCTGCCCCCAAACCACTGTTCAGGCAGTGGCGGCAATGTCAGCTTGCAGCAGCGTCGTCGGTGAGACCAGGGCTTTGGAGTGAACAAGGCAGTGCCGAGTGCGATGCCCACAGGTCGTGGTGCAAACAGTGGCTCAGTGGTGGCGGTCATAGTCGTCGGTGAGACCGGGGTTGCAGTGCAAAGTGCAGTGGTGCCCTCGGTGGTGTCTTCAGATCACAGAGCCGGCAGCAGTGGCAATGACGGCGCCAGACTGCGGATTCCCTCTGTGGTAACTGGAATGCACGGTCCCAGAGGCAGTACCCAGAGGAAGGTGAAGTCTGTGCAGTTCCTGAGACTTCTTGAACGAGGGCAAGCTCTACCTCAATCCCTTGGAGACACTCAGCATAAAAAGCTACCAAAAGTTCAGTCCAGTCCAGTCTTTTTTCTGCCCAACACAGAAGCAGCTATTGCAGGCCAACACAGCAAAGTGCACAGCAAAGTGGTAGTCTCTCATCATCACAGCTTCCCCAGCTCTTCTTCTTGGCAGGTTCCTTGATCCATGCGTGTTCTAATGATCAGGGTCTGGGCCCCAAAATTTATACCACATTTCCCTATGTTCTCTTGTGGCAAAGAGTCTCTTTGCTTATTGCAAACCAGTTCTGTCCTCTCCTGCTCAGCATCCTGGCAGGAGGTGGAGACAGTATTGTGTAAGGCAGACCAGGCCTATTCAGGTGCAAGGAAATCTCCTCCTAATACTCTAAATGCAGCAAAGGTCTATTCAGCCCAGCCCTGACTAATCCAGGAAAGGCAGGACACACCTCAACTCCCCCAGTGGCTGTCTGAAGAGAATGCACATCCCCAGCCCCTGTCACTCCAAAGCCAGCCAGTCAATCCACAACCCAGAAGAGGCACATAGGATTGCTAAGCCAGAAAATACCCACTTTCTAAAAGTGGTATTTTCAAACCCACAACAAAAAAATCATCCTTGCTAAAAGATGCATTTTTACATCCTGAGTCAAGGCATACTAAACCCCAATTCTCTCTATCTTGTCTCAATGGAAAGTTATACTTCCAAAATGTTACGAAGTATCTCCAAATCTATCCTATGGGACAGATAGCCTTTCAATAGTGAAAAATGAAATACACTATATTTCACCATCAGGACATGTCACACACACACACACCAGTACATGCCCCACCTTTCACAAAGACTGCACCCTGCCCACGGGGTACCTTGGGCCTACCTTAGGGGTGACTTACATGTAATAAAAGGGAAGGTTAGGGCTTGACAAGTGGGTGCACTTGCCAAGTCGACATGGCAGTAAACACTGCGCGCAGACACTGCAGTGGCAGGTCATAGATACCTTTACAGGGCTACTTCTGTGGGTCCCACAATCAGTGCTGCAGGCCCACTCGTAGCAGTTGATTTACAGGTCGTGGCACTCTTAGTGTCAAAAATAGGGGGCCAAAAAGCAAACGTCTAACACCCATCAATAGTCTGGTGATTATATTCTGACTTCACACCTTATTTTACATAGGGCTAAGTTATATTTACAAATTTACATGATTTACTGTGTTCTCACAGTCCTAAGATGGATTCTTATACTAGGCTCCTCTGGGTCTGGCCACAGTGCTTGGCTGATGCTCGCACTGTTGTAAAAGATTGGCATGTCTTTGTTGGAACATATACCTCTGGCACTTTCCATTTAGACCACGGTCCGGCGTTCGCCTCTAAGGCGTACCGCGACTCTATGACGTCATTGGGAGTGCAGGTTCATTCATCATTTCCATGTGGGCCCAAGGGCAATTCTGTTGCGGGCCCATGAACCGTGACTTAAAGCAATCTTCAACAGCAAGGGTATTAGGTATGGGCCATGGCTGGTTAACTCACCTTTATGGGGTTCAACGTGCTCTCAATAACCTCCCTCGAAGATCTCTGCGTGAGCGGACCCCGTACGAAATGCTCTTTGGCATCAAGATGTTTGTTCCAAGCCTTGATGGTCTAGACATTGTGGAAGCTGCCGCAGACTTTGATGTAGAACTTCCATCTGTGCATGCTAAGGTATGGGGTCTGCAGCAAACACCTAGAGATCCTCTGATATATAATCACTTTGCTTCTGTAGAAGGGGAGGGGGTTAGGCTACCCTGTCTTATATAGTGACAGCTCCTTTTATGATTTATGGACTACTTGCTATGCTGACTGTATTTGTGTTAGGCATTTTCTTACTCATTGTGGTACGCATACTGCATAATAGAGCACGATAGTTAAAATAAATATTTTAAGCTTTTCTCGTGTCTCCGTCAGACCTTATTGTGGACTAGTACGATTTTGAGAGCGAAAGGGTGTGTCCTGCAACCGCGATTCCTGAGAGGGTCAGGAGTGTTATATTCTGGGGTGTCTAATCACTTGTTTCCTCTGTGAGTGAGTAGGAGGGCAAGTGAGACACTATAGCTAGTCGGTCCCGGCCTCATGGGTGCTCAGATGGTAGGATGACTCAGTCCCTGCCTACCAAGGTTCTATGATCCTATGCATAGTTCTGTGGCTCTGTAGAATCCCTACAACAATCTCACTGGCTTACGGGCAGGAGAACTCTCTGGAGATGTTTTAGAGTCCTTGGTGTGGTTGGAGATAGCTTCAATGCAGTCCGTCAGGGTGCATCTTTTCGTGGTTTTGACTAATTACTTATAAATATTCAATCTCCAAAAGGTTTCCAATTTGCATGATTCTTAATAAAGCAATTGGCATCAATTCATCATCAGTATTCTACTTATCTTCATGATCATAAATAAATCAAAGGTACATTTATATAAGTGTATCCGGTATTTACTTCGGCATGGTAACCTTTACTTGTTAAGGGAAAATCTTCCGTTCCGATGCAATGCCCTTGTGCGCAAACCTTCTGCTCTGATCTCACAGTGAGATTGGGACATACCACATTAGTGACACATGTATATTTATATAACATTTGGTGTTTGATGTTCTAATATGACTGTAATAATTAAAACTGACTGAATTTAATGTTCCACAATCAGCGCATTAATTCATGGAGCTGCCTATTGATGTAAATATCAGCAAGGCAAGTATGGATGGTAAAGCAACTGTGGGATCAATATAGTTCCAAAAGGGACCATTAACTTGGTTTTTAACATAGTAACTAGATGGTTGATTGGTGTCCATTTGAGACACATAGGCTCAAGCTTGTCAGATTGAAACATCAACAATTTTAATACTGAGAGCCCAATTTAGAGTTTGGCAGGCAGAGTAACCTGTCTGCTAAACCTGTGCTCTGCCTGACATATTTAGAGTTGGACAGACATCAGATTTCCATTTGCTGTGCCCCTTTTGGCTCCACTGATGCAAAGCTCACTCTGACAGTCTGATGGAGTGCTGCTGTCAGAGTACTGATATCATTTTACTCACCCTTTTTATGGCTGATTGTCTGATGTTCTTTTTCAGTTTTCCTGTTTGTCACAACCAGGAAAACTCTTGCGGTGATAAAAAATAATATAAAAATAAAGAGGGGTCATTATGTATTTGCTTTCCAAAAACAAACTCTCACTATGGGAGTTTGTTTATGAAAAACAAACATTTTGTGGGTTATTCCGTCACAACTGATGGATGCTGTCAACCACTCACACTTCAGAGGAATCGCCCTGATAGCAGGTAATCAGTACTTATGTACAGGCTTTTTTTTCAATACACCAGCTGGCATCAGGATTCTACGAATAGATCAGACATATAAAAGGTCAGGGGAGAAATGCTTACAATTTGTTCACCCACTGGCAATCATTTCGACCCATAGCTTTTTTGGCCACCATGCCAGCTCAGTTTGAACCTAGCTACATGCTAATCAGTCTTGACCCTGCTCCAATAGGAACAGTTCAGTCAAAACTGCCAAGCCATGTCCTCTCTGAACTGGAACACAAGCAACTCAAGAATGGTTTCACCCTAATTGTGGCTCTTCAGTAGGGTGTAGCTTGGTTCAGGTGGCAATCAATCAATCAATCAATCTGTATTTGTAGATCGTGCTAATCACCCCGAGTGGCACAGTGAGTGAGCACAAAACCCACATTTAGGCCTACCCTTGCCACTTAGGTTGGTACATCAAACATACAAAAGGTGATGTGAGAAAAGCTAGCAACAACTGACAGAAACTGTTGACCACTTGTACCACTGGTACTTTCAGAGGAACCACCATGACCGCAGGTCACCAGTACTTACAGACAGGCCCTTTGAGCACTACACTGGCTACCATTAGGGATCTATCAATAGATCCCTGCCATAGAGCAATAGCTACGTTACATGGCATCTCACAGAGTGACTAAGGTATTTCATGGATGCTATTTCTCTATGAATCACCAAGGGAAAGTTGCAGGACGCTAAGTGTTCCATAATTTCCAAATGTAATAGGATGCATAGATGGGACACCCATATTGACTAGCCCTCCCTCAGAGAGTGAGCACTTTTACATGATTAGAAGTTACCACTCTCTCTCAATATACACACATGTTGTTCATTGCACTGCAACTCATAGCTGGCATTCTGGTCTATATGGAAAATGGCAGTGCACTGCAGTACTCCCCAGAGACAAGTTGCAACATCATGGCCACTAGGAAGGGTTGTTTTAAAGAACTCCAGAATGAGGATTTATATGATGAACCCTCCATCCTCCTCTGCGCCCGAAGTCTTCCAGCCAAGAAGCAATTAGAGCTCCAGAAATCAGAGCACTCAAGACACATTTAATCAACAAGTACTTCAGTTGTTGGTAGTTACTATGGTTGATGTTTTATTGAAAAAATGTGTAGACTAGAGCAAACTGTGGCAAAGCTAGGAAAAGATTAATGAACCTATACCTGATCTTTTAATAAAAGAAGCTGTAAACAGATACTACTGTGAAAGTGAACTATGGTATAAATGGTCAACTGACCATAGAAGTTACAGTAAAAGCATGGGTAAAACAAGACTGCGTGTTGGCCCCTTTCCTTTTCAATATCTATGTAAACCATCTCCCCAAAGAACTTCTGAAAAATGCACCCACCATCTGAAGGAGTCCAGTCCCCATCTTACTTTAAGCGGACAAGTCTGTGCTTCTGGTGCCTGCCCCAATACCATATAGGAACTGCTTCATCAAAAAGAGAAAGAACGTCATTGATAAATTGAAAAGTGAAATAATATTGTGGGGTTGCAACCAAAGGAATCAAGAAACTAAGCAATTCTGTTGTAAAGGGGGTGCTTTGGAACTGGGAAGAACACTTTATAAAACGTTTGTCATTGGCTGCCAGAAAATCATTTAGGAGGGTTTCAACTGGTTCACTGACCGAATATCGATGTAAAAAATATAGAAGTAAAAAATATCGATGAAAAAATATAGAATGCAAAAATATCAACTTCCTATACTTAAACAGGTAAGTACAAAAATATCAACAAAAAAATATTGATGTTAAAAATATAGTTGTACAAAATATCAAATTATATCTATATAAAATAAAAGAAAAATATTAAATATTTTAAATAATAAAATTAATTAAAAAAAATAAAGAAGATTTAATATACATTTTAACAAACAAATAAACTTAATTAAAAAACAAATAAACACATACATAATAATCAATATATATATTTACTTTAAAACAATTAATAAACTATTAATTTTAATTTTATAACTTTAAAATTATATAAAAATATACACATATATAAATATATATATCCAAAGAAAAGCCCCCGAGCTTTAAGGATGCACTCCAAACAGAGGATTATGCTTACTGTGCTTTTATTCATGAGAACCGGACACACGTCACCAATCAATGTGAATCACTTTTAAGAACATTGGGAGTTATATTATGCTGGCAAAAAATACAGACCCCACAGAAGGGGAAGAATCGGCACTTCATTTCCCGGCATACCATTCACTGGAGAATGAATGCCACAAAGGGAAAATTCAAATGCGGTGCATTTCCAAGTATTGCCATGCCCCGCCCTATGATTAAGGTGCAGCCGCACCGAAACGCGTCAGGGATTCACATTGATTGGTGACGTGTGTCCGGTTCTCATGAATAAAAGCACAGTAAGCATAATCCTCTGTTTGGAGTGCATCCTTAAAGCTCGGGGCTTTTCTTTGGATATGTTAATACACGGCGGCCTCGGCCGTGAAAGGATTGCACCGCCGGATGAAAAGCAAACAGGTCTGCGGGTTGGAAACTGTTTTTCAGCCTACTTGCAGCGCAGAGGATATTTAATTTTGTGAACTGGACAGCTGAACCGAGGCCCACCGGAGGGCTGTGAACACTTTTAAGAACATTGGGAGTTATATTATGCTGGCAAAAAATACAGACCCCACAGAAGGGGAAGAATCAGCACTTCATTTCCCGGCATACCATTCACTGGAGAATGAATGCCACAAAGGGAAAATTCAAATGCGGTGCATTTCCAAGTATTGCCATGCCCCGCCCTATGATTAAGGTGCAGCCGCACCGAAACGCGTCAGGGATTCACATTGATTGGTGACGTGTGTCCGGTTCTCATGAATAAAAGCACAGTAAGCATAATCCTCTGTTTGGAGTGCATCCTTAAAGCTCGGGGGCTTTTCTTTGGATATATAAATATATATATATATATTATGTATATATATATATACACAGATATATATATATATATTATGTTTATATATATATTATATATATTTATATATATATATATATATATATATATATATATATATATATATATATATATATATTCACTGAAAAAACCATAGGTTTCAGGGACGTTATAGTTAGCTGGACATTTCACTCGTACAAAACCTGAGAAATTCCACCGTTATAGTTAGTTCAGCTAACTATAACTCGCGACCCCGCAATGCACTGCTGATGACGTCACATATTACATCATTCATGACATGGTCAGTGACATCACTGATGACATCACTGATGACATCTCAAATGACATCACTGATGACATCACTGACGACATCATCCATGTGAAAATCTGATGCACCTCCTCACACTCTAATATAACCTTTCATACACCCACTGTAAAATACAGACTACCATTTTCTAGATCATTGACACACCAATACCAGTTACTACATACACACTCACTGATTGCTAGGTCTACACACACATCCACTAATTCATCCATACAATAACTCATACATGCAGTCACTCATCAATACAACACTATCATATGCACTCATACACCTATACAGACAATCACACACCGCCACTTATCCATGCAGTTACTCACACACCTACTCAGTCATGCTAAGAATCTATCACACTCCCATTTACTCACTTATACAATTATACACACACCACCTCACTTATTCATACAGATACTAACGCATACTTACTGTGTTCTATAATCAGTGATACAAGTACACACTGATCTATACAGCCAGTCTCACAATCACTGACTATCATGTAGAGTCCTTTATATACTTCAACTCTCACATACACTGCCTTTTACATATGTAGTTACTTGGACATGTACCACTCAGACATTCATTCACTCACCAAGACACCGATACACACACTCACGCACCCATACAGCTGTTTCCACATGCACTCTTGAACCCATACACCCAGTGAATCAACCACTCACACACCTATGCACAGAGTCACACACCTCCCACCCACTCACACACACACTCAATCTCCCCCCAAAATACTCAGACAACCAATCAATAACCTATATAGACACTGATGTAGCTACTGACCAACCCATGCAACAGCTTACACAACAACAGACAGACTAATACAGACATTCACACAGTTTAGTCACTAACCCATGCATTCAGTAAGACACATTTAATCACTCACTTATACAGTCAGTCAGTCACCTACTAAATCCTCCTTCCAGACACTTATACACCCACTCATTCTTCCATACACCTTGAAATATATATAAAACATATTTAAAAAATTACAGAAACACACAGTCACTGGATGATGTCGTCAGTGATGTCATCAGTGATGTCATTTGAGATGTCATCAGTGATGTCATCAGTGATGTCACTGACCATGTCATGAATGATGTAATATGTGACGTCATCAGCAGTGCATTGCGGTGGCGCGAGTTATAGTTAGCTGAACTAACTATAACGGTGGAATTTCTATGGTTTTGTACGAGTGAAATGTCCAGCTAACTATAACGTCCCTGAAACCTATGGTTTTTTCAGTGAATTTCAAAGGTTTTTTAATGCTAATTTCTAACTATAACGTCCCTGAAACCTATGGTTTTTTCAGCACCAGTAATGTGGGCCCCGGTCTATGGCCCCACAGACCTCTGGCTCCTCTCCTCACCACCAGTAATGGGGGCCCGGGGCCCCACGTATGACCCCACCCCAGCCCCACAGACCTCCGGCTCCTCGGCCTCAGCCCCGTGGGTCATGTTAAATACGGTGGCAGAAAAATTTCTGGAGAGCAGATCGTGCATGTGTAGGACGGAGGGCGGGGAGTGCTTGTGTAGGGTGGAGGACGGGGAGTGCATGTGTAGGGTGGAGGACGGGAGTGCATGTGTAGGGCGGGGAATGTGTTCTACAAAAACTTCTGGAGAGCAGATCGTGCATGAGTAGGGTGGAGGGCGGGGAGTGCATGTGTAGGGCGGGGAGTGCATGTGTAGGGTGGAGGATGGGAGTGCATGTGTAGGGTGGAGGGCGGGGAATGTGTTCTACAAAAACTTCTGGAGAGTAGAGGGTGCATGTAAAGGGTGGAGAGCAGAGAGCGCGCGTGTAGGCTGGAGAGGGCATGTGTAGGGCGGGGAGGGCATGGGTAGGGCGGGGAGGGCATGTGTAGGGTGGAGGGCAGGGAAGGCATGTGTAGGGCATTTTAAGAGTGGAGGATGCATGCGTGGAGGGAAGATCTCACCTGTGGAGGGCTGCACGTCCTCGAAGGGACAGTGGAGGGGAAGGAGCAGCGCCGCTGCAGGGTCAGGGGTATAGAGGGATGCAAAGGCCGGGGGGGTGCAGAGTATGGAGGTGAGAGGGCAGTATGACGTATAGGAGGGACGGGTGATGTCACGGCCAGAGCGGGAGACTTCGCAGCGTCAGGTCCGAGTCTCGGCGCCGGCTCCGCCGCCTGTGATTCTGGGCACATCACATAATTCTGCCGTGACTGGAAATGAACGTGCCCTTGTGTAATTTAAGCGGGGCTCGGGTAAAGTGCTTCAACGCCTGTGGGGCGGGCGAGCTGGTGCTATATACAACTGAGACAAAACATTGAGCAGAGCAGGGTGTGAAAGGGATTTATTAAAGGGCAGGGGGGACTCGCTTCTGATTAAGAGAAGAGTTTTCCCCTGAGGGGGGTGTCACATCCAGCGCCTCCCCCGCACTCCGGTGAAAGCAGCCCCTGCTGCCCCGGGCTCTGCCTGTGACCCTCTGCAACACCCCCGGCCCCCACATACCAGTGCTGGGGGCCCCGCCAGTAGAAGGTAGTAACTACGGCAGCTTTTCAGGGAGAGAACGTGCCTGCCGCCTCAATTACATCGCCTAGCAATTTTAAAGGAACACGAATAGGTCATTTTCCTTTGAACAGTACACGTTTCGCCATTATTTAAACCAACTGCAGTGAGATGGAATGTTTCTGAGGTGCCGTTAGCCTTTTCTCTACTGGACCGTTTCCCATATAATATTTAGAGTATACTGTAAAATCTAAATTTCCCTTACAGCAAATGCATTACTCAGGTGATAAACCTTACCTCATATTTCTCTCTCCGTCCGAGGCACAAGATGGCTGCCAACACTTCCTGGTTTGAAGTGTTGGCAGCCAATTAGAGGCAAGCTCGTGCTCGAGGGTTAGGCTCCGCCCAGATATATATATATATTTTTCCTTTAATATCTCAAAAACTACTGAACGGATTTACACCATTTAAAAAAAAGGTCGCTTTCTGAACCAAGCACTACCTTTTTGTCAAATTTGGTGTAATTCTATTCAGCAGTTCGGGCTGTAGCCTTGGCTAAAGTTTCCTATGGGAAATTGTTTTTTTCACTCTTATTTTTTGAATTTCTCAGCAACTACTCAACGGATTTACACCATTTAAAAAAAAAGGTAGCTTTCTGAGCCAAGAGCTACCTTTCTGCCAAACTTGGTATAATTCCGTTCAGCAGTTCAGGCTGTAGCCTGTCTCAAAATGTCCTATGGAAATGAACACACGAAAAACACTTTTTGGGACCCCCCTTTTTTCTCCGCCCCCCCCTTGACGAATCACCCCCAAACTTTCAGGATAGGAGCTGACCTGGATAGACCTTTTTTTTGAGAATTTCGCGAAGATTCATCAAACGACGCCAAAGTTATTATCAAAAGAAAAACGCTTTTTCAATAGAAACGAGGTCCTAACTATAACTACCTACTGGCGACCGCCAGTAGGTAATATATATATATATATATATATAAATATATACATATATATATATATATATATACCAATAACATACTACTGGCTTGCCGATTTCTGTTCTTGGGTCTAGGGTGACTTTTTGCAGATGTGTTTGGAGCACTTTGCCCCTAACAGTTAGCCTTCACCAGTTGGATATCATTTTTGCAATGTGCAATCATTTGCTTTCTGTTTTTGGCCAACTGTTCATATCGTCATTGGCTTAGTTTATTTGCTATTTGGAAGGACTTATCACTTTCCATGGCATGTACTTCTCATTTCAAGTGTCAACATCCATGTTCCAATATGTCCGACACATTAGACTCTAATGTTGTCCCTTTCTTTATTTCTATCATGCATTTTTAAGGACACCCTATTGGTGTTGTAAACACATGTGGCCAAGGCTGATGGGCAGTCGAAACGCGTCGTGTGAAATAAACAGCTTTCTGCATAACTGTGACTACTTTTGCTGCATCCTGAGAATGCGCCTACTTAACCTTGCATTGGATTTCCAGCCGGTACGCTCTGCCGGCATGCGCACCACCTCCCATGGGTCCCTCAGTTCTAGAAGGGGCAACAAGGAGAAAGAAATATATATATATATATATATATATATATATATATATATATATATATATATATATATACATTACCTACTGGCGGTCGCCAGTAGGTAGTTATAGCTAGGACCTAGTTTCCATAGGAAAAGCATTTTTGATTTGCCAATATCTTTGGTGCCGTTTGACAAATCTTCGCGAAATTTTCAAAACTAATGGGGCGCTCCGGTCATCTCCTGTCTCAAAAGTTTCAGGATGATTCATCAATTGGGGGCCGAGAAAAAAGGGGGGTCCCAAAACGCATTTTCTCCATGTTAATTTCCATAAGAAATTTAGACAAAGCTGCAGCCCGAACTGCTGAACGGAATTACACCAAATTTTGCAAAAAGGTAGGTCTTGGTCCAGAAAGCGCCTTTTTTTAAAAATGGTGTAAATCCATTCAGTAGTTCCTGAGAAATTTAAAAAGAAAAACTTTCGATGTCTGAGCACCGGGGAGGGTTCGCGAACCCTCCCGGGTATGAGCTTCACTTTGATTGGCTGCCAACACTCCAAACCAGGAAGTGTTGGCAGCCATCTTGTGACTCCGTAACCGATTCACAAGAAAAGAGTAAAAAAAAAAAGGTGAAAAACAAGAAAAGGGGGCAGGGTACAAACACCCTGACCCCCTAGGCCTGCTCAGGGGGTCCCAGAAGGACCACCAGGGCCAAAGAAAGCATTTTTTTTTTTAAACATCGACCGAATTCACGCTGGGTGCGCGAGTCCGGCTGACAAAATAAAAAGAAAATGAAGTGCGCTTCTTTGTATTTAAGCCCCCGGGTGGGCCAGGTCCCAGGGGCATGCCAATTTATGTTGCGGGGGCCCACGGGGGCCCCCGCAGCCCCCAGACCACCACCTCCCCAGGGCTTCATTTATGATGTGCGGGGGCATGCGGCCCCCCCACAGCCCCGGGGACCGCCACCTCCCCGGGGCTTTCTTAAAATTAGGGTGGGAGGCCTCGTGGACCCCCCCAAGCCCCAGGGACCGGCGCCTCCCCGAGCTTTGAAGTCTGGCCATGCCCCGGGGGATGGGGTCCCGGGGCCAAAATTGGCCTCGGGAGGAGGGCCACGCGGCCCCCTTCCTGATTTTTTTTTTATTTTTTTTATAAAAATGGGTCAGGCCCTGGGAATGGGGTCCCCAAGGCCCCAAAAATGTAAAAGAAGGGGGGCCATACAGCCCCCCTTGTTAAAAAAAATATGTAAAAAAAGCCAGCATCTCGCCGGAGGCCATGCCCCCTTTCTCCACCACTCTGCAAACGCGCCCCCTGGCGCATTCTAAGTTGGGGGATTAAGTCCCCTTGAATACTGATGGTCCCTGGGGGCCAACTAGCCCACCAGGTATCTCCAGTAAGCACCACACAGCTGGATTGCAGAGAGGTGGTCCGAGGCCACGCCCCTTTTTACACCACTCTGCAAACGCACCTCTTGGCGCACTGCTGGTGGGGCGATGAGGTCCACTTGTGTCCTGAGGACCTCAGGACACAAGTGGACTTCATCCCCCGAGCAGCAGTGCGCCAAGAGGCGCATTTGCAAAGTGGTGTAAAAAGGGGGCGTGGCCTCGGACCACTTCTCTGCAGTCCAGCTGTGTGGTGCTTACTGGAGGTACCTGGTGGGCTAGTTGGCCCCCAGGGACCATCAGTATTCAAGGGGATTTAATCCCCCAATTTAGAACGCGCCAGGGGGCACGTTTGAAGAGTGGTGGAGAAAGGGGGCGTGGCCTTTGTCCACCTCTCAGCAATCCCACTGTGTGGGGCTTACTGGAGGTAAGAGGTAGGCTAGTTGGCCCCTAAAGGACCCCCAGCAGCGAAGGGGACTTTAATCCCCATCCAAGAGCGTGCCAGGGAGCGCGTTTGTAGAGTGGTGGGCAAAGGGGGCGTGGCCTGCTCTTCGAACTTAGCCATCCTGCTGTGTGGGACTTACTGGAGGTAATAGGAGGGGTAGTTGGCCCCCAAGGATGTCCTTGGGGGCCAACTACCCCTCTTGTTACCTCCAGTAAGTCCCACACAGTGGGATTGCTAAGACGTCTTCGGAGGCCATGCCCCCCTTTCTCCATCACTCTGCAAACGCACCTCCTGGCAGACTACGGGATGGGGGATGAAGTCCAATTTACTCCTGAGGGACTTGGGGGGCCAAGAAGCCCTACTGGTACCTCCTGTAAGCCCTATGCAGCGGAATTCCTGAGCGCTGGTCGGAGGCCCAGCACCCTTTCTCCACCACTCTGCAAACGCGACTACTAGTTAAAGAAGTGTTTGCAATGTAATAGGTTTCGCATTTGCGAGAATTAGAGCTATTGGCGTTGTAAATGCAAAAGTTTTTTAATAATATTTTTGGGAGTGGAGTGGATGTATGTTGTGTGTAGTGGAATTATGTGGTATGTTGTGCTGTGAAATTATGTGGATAGAAAGTATGTGGTATTTAGTGTATAGGAATTATGTAGAGTGGGATTATGTGTTATGGAGAGTAATTATGTGGTATGGTATGGTATGGTAGTCTGTGTTGTGGAGTGGTAACCTCAGGTTTAGTCTTCCTCGTTTCCATAGAAACTCAACTATGAACTCAGTGAGACAAAAAAAGATGGAATCACTGAGGAGCACTCAGATGGCTGTGGCAAATCTCTCTGGTTGTTTGTGTAACGGGAATTGCTGTCTCCCGAGAGCCATGGCCGCCCTGCAGGGTCGGGGGCCCCCGACGACAGTGAAGTTTGTGTTGGATTTTATAAGGGGGGCATGACCCGCTTTCCTCACTGCAAGCCTTTGGATTTTGCCGGCGATTATTGCGGAGGAGGAGAGAAAGGGAGCCGAAGGAGGCTCATACCTCCGTTTGGCAGGATCCGGACTCGGCGCATTATTGAAATTGTGGGACACATCAGGTATTGGTTGTGTGCACCAGTCTGTCCTGACACACCATACTTACCATCAACATCATGCCAGAGTTTACAGCGTTCAAAATATCACTGTGAGACAATGGTTACTTTCGCTGTATCTTGAGGTGAATTATGGGACTTGTAGTAAGGTGTGTGCAGGCACGTGACTTTATCACCAATTACATCACCTGGGACACTGCACACGTGTTGTTGCACCTTTGATAAAGGCAATTCGCCGAAACGCGTCAGGTTCATCACGCTTGAATGTGTCTGCGCCAATTGAAAATAAATGCTGTTTTACCGGACCCGGGCTGTGGCAAATCTCTCTGGTTGTTTGTGTAACGGGAATTGCTGTCTCCTGTCAGCCATGGCCGCCCTGCAGGGTCGGGGGCCCCCGACGACAGTGAAGTTTGTGTTGGATTTGATAAGGGGGGCATGACCCGCTTTCCTCACTGCAACCCTTTGGATTTTGCCGGCGATTATTGCGGAGGAGGAGAGAAAGGGAGCCGAAGGAGGCTCATACCTCCGTTTGGCAGGATCCGGACTCGGCGCATTATTGAAATTGTGGGACACATCAGGTATTGGTTGTGTGCACCAGTCTGTCCTGACACACCATACTTACCATCAACATCATGCCAGAGTTTACAGCGTTCAAAATATCACTGTGAGACAATGGTTACTTTCGCTGTATCTTGAGGTGAATTATGGGACTTGTAGTAAGGTGTGTGCAGGCACGTGACTTTATCACCAATTACATCACCTGGGACACTGCACACGTGTTGTTGCACCTTTGATAAAGGCAATTCGCCGAAACGTGTCAGGTTCATCACGCTTGAATGTGTCTGCGCCAATTTAAAATAAATGCTGTTTTACCGGACCCGGGCTGTGGCAAATCTCTCTGGTTGTTTGTGTAACGGGAATTGCTGTCTCCCGTCAGCCATGGCCGCCCTGCAAGGTCGGGGGCCCCCGACGACAGTGAAGTTTGTGTTGGATATATATATATATATATATATATATATATATATATATATATATCCGAACCAAAACCAGCGCGTCTTCTTTCAGGCACCGGAATACAACACAGCGACCAAGGTAAATTGCTCCAAAATTAATTTATTAGCAGGTTTAGAGGGCTATGACGCATTTTGGCAGGATCCCCTGCCTTGATCACATATATATATACCAATAACATAAAATCTCTTAAAAAAACATTCTATTATAAATTAAAAGATTCAACTATTTAAAAATCTTTAAACTTAAATTAACCACTCCAGTCAATGCAAAAGTTGGGAAAGTGTTGGATAGCGGAGGGATAAAAATTACTATTCCCACTCCAGTGAGTGCAACAGCAGGGAAAGTGTTGGATAGCGGAGAGGTAAAAATTACTATTCCCACTCCAGTGAGTGCAACAGTACGGAAAGTGTTGGATAGCGGAGGGGTAAAACTTACTATTCCCACTCCAGTGAGTGCAACAGTAGGGAAAGTGTTGGATAGCGGAGGGGTAAAACTTACTATTCCCACTCCAGTGAGTGCAACAGTAGGGAAAGTGTTGGATTGCGTAGGGGTAAAAAATACTATTCCCACTCCAATGAGTGCAACAGTAGGGAAAGTGTTGGATTGCGTAGGGGTAAACATTTCTATTCCCATTCCAATGAGTGCAAAAGTAGGGAAAGTGTTGGACAGAGGAGGGGTAAAACTTACTATTCCCACTCCAGAGAGTTCAACAATAGGGAAAGTGTTGGATAGTGGCAGGATAAAGTTTACAATTCCCACTCGAATCAGTGCAACAGTAGGAAAGTGTTGGATAGCGGAGGGGTAAAACTTACTATTCCCACTCCAGTGAGTGCAACAGTAGGGAAAGTGTTGGATAGTGGCAAGATTAAATTTACTATTCCTACTCCAATCAGTGCAACAGTAGGGAAAAAGTTGGATTGCAAAGGGGTAACAATGAATATTCTCGCTCCAGTCAGTTCAAAAGTAAAAACAAACAAAATATTAACAAAAATATTTAAAAAACAAAATAAATAAAAACATATATAAATATATTCAAAATTAAAATACAATTTTATTTAATATTACAAATTAAAAAAAGACATATTATAATGTTAAATGCATATGACAAATACCTAAAACTTTTATATTAAATAAAATGAAAAATCATTTTCAACAGATAAATATTTTTAATTTGAAATTATTTAGAATCAAAAACAAATAATTCTTACATAAATATTTTTTTTATTTTCCTACACTATAACACCACACAATTCACAACCCACATCAAAATTTTATAAATAAAATGTACTTACATAATTAACATAATTAATTACCAATTAAAGTAATATTAATAATTAAAAAACAAATTAAAACTCATAAAAATAATAAACTTCCCACACTTTACCCCTATAATCCCCACAAACCACTGGTAAAATTAAACAAACAAAATTAATTACACAATTAAATCTTATTTTCAATTAATATATAAAAACTAAGTATAAAGTAAAATTAATTGACTCCCCACCCTTTACCTCTAAAAATGTAAATCCAACACACATAAAAAATATAAACTACCCTAATTAAATATCAATTAATTAATTAACAATAATGATCAACCAATTATTAATTAAACATAAATTACTTCCCACACTTTATCCCATAAACTCCATAACCCACACCTAAAATTAATTATGGAAATTCCATATTCAATTTTCAATTAATTAATCAATATTAATTAGGAACTAATTATTAATTGATTAAAAATAAATTACTTCCCACAGTTTACCCCATAAACCCCACAACCCACACCTAAAAAAAAAATCATGCAATTACCATAATTAATTATCAATTAATTCGTTAATATAAATTAACAACTAATTACTAATTAAATAAACAAATTACTTCCCACCCTTTACCCCTATAAACCCCACAACCCGCACCTAAAATTAATTACACAATTTCCATAAATAATTTTCAATCAATTAATTAATATTAATTAAGAACTAATTAATAATTAATTAAAAATAAATTACATCCCACCCTTTACCCCATAAACCCCACAACCCACTCCTAAAAAAAATCACACAACTTCCATCATTAATTTTCAATCAATTGGTATAAATTAATAACTAATTATTAATTAATCAAAAATAAATTACTTCCCACCCTTTATCCCGATAAACTCCACAACCCACACCTAAAATAAAATTACACAATTACCATAATTATCAGTTAATTACCAACCAATTAATAATTAATTACAAATAAATTACTTCCCACAATTAACAATATAAACTCTAAATTAAATAAATAAAATCATTAATTTATTAAAATTAAACTACTTCCCACCCTATTCCCCTATAAACCCACAACCCGCTACAGAACTAAAAAATGCTAAATTTAATTAAAATAAAATTGATAACTTCTAAAAATGTAACACATATATTAAAAAACATAAACAATACTTATACAAAAAAACATTCATCACATACATTTAAAATACATACCAAAATACATAACACTAATTTAAAAATCGATATTTTAAACAACTATATTTTTGCAAACAATATTAATGACTTCTATATTTATAAAAACGATATTTCTTACCTTCTATTCGATATTCTTGACCACAATATTCTTGCTGTCGATATTTCTGAATCACGATATTTCCAACTCAATATTCTGTCTCAACACCGTTTGAACTCCTTGTGGTTGAATTTGTTTCCTCTCTTTCTTCCAGCACTCTCCTTCTCATTTTGGGGCAGATTTGCAAGAAAGTGACGCATTTGTATAGATGCGTCACTTTCCCTGCGCCACCCTTAGAAACCCTTGCGCCACCATAGATGCGCCGTATTTACAATACGGCGCACTATGGCGCAAGGATTGACAGATGCGTCAGAAATTCTGACCCATCTGTTGGGGCAAAAGTCACGCATTGCTGGAGTCGTGTCACAAGCACAACGCAACTCCAGCAATGCTTTTTGAGGCCTATTCCCACTACACTGCGTCACTCCTTACGCCTGCTTCAAGCAGGCGTAAGGTTTTGACGCAGTGGCGTCCTAGAAGTGACGCAGTGAAATCTTGTAGATTTCACTGAGTCACTTTTATGAGGCCTTCCTGTGTGGCCCACCCTGCATACATTATACCTGACGCAGGTATAATGTGACGCAGGGCTTTACAATGTGATGCATCTCCCTAGATGCGTCACGTTGTAAATAGGCCACATTGTTTTCACCGCTGTTGCGTCAAAAAAGTGACGCAACTGCAGCGCAAAAGTCACGCAAGGGGCTTGTAAATCTGCCCCTTTGTTGTTAGTCTTGCTTGCCATGTTAATCCTTTATTCTCTGTTTGTCTTGTGCTCCTCTTGAATGCTTTCTGGGACTGCTGAATGAGACTGGTGATGCTGTGTATGTAATGTAATCAGAGACAGCAATCTGGGTCTGAATCGCAAATTGTGATTCATTATCATTATTACATTTATAACTATTTGTCATTCAATATGTGTCACTATTTACGAATCACAGATTTGTATATTTGTACATGGGGGCCCTTAATTGACTTCAATACTATTCTGAATCTCTGTTCATTTAACCCTTTCACTGTTATACCGATAAATATATATGTCATGAAAGGGTGTCCATAGGAGAAATATGTCAGTTGGGTAAAGGGTAATCTGCCCAAAGTAGCTATTTTTTTTTTAAACAGTTTACCCCCTCCCCCTCCTAGGTGACAACATACTTCATTGCTGGAGGGGGGGGCGGAGGTTGCCAGTGCCAGTGCCTGATCCTTTCTGGGCACCAGAAAGCGACTTGTTGAGGCAGCCTACTGTCTTAGTATGCATGTGATTTCACTAGTGATGTCACACGCATATGTGATGGGCCTAGGAGAGATTCCAAAGCCACTTTCAAATCCATCTAAGGCTCAAACTGGTAGGTGGGGCTACAGGAGGGGCTACGGGCATTAATTACTACTGTGAGCAATTCTCCAACCATGCCCACCTACTTGAGACACTTTTTCTAGTTGCTGGCAGGCAGGGAGATGGGAACAAGAGTAGGTGGAGCAGCCAAGCTCCTTTCACCTTCTCTAACACCCCCCCACACATCCTATATCAAAAGAAACATACCTGGAAGTTGACATTGGAAGAAGATAGACCTGGATTGTTCCTGGTCCCTCCCCTCCCCTTCTAATTCCTACTTCCACATTATTTTTCAAACAGCTTCCTTGAATCCCAATTCTTTTCTATGCAAGAGCTTTCTGTCTATGCCCCAGCAAGGAGCAAGATGTGGTTTGGATTTTCTTTAGCCTAAAAAAAATCCCAACAATGTCTAACTTTCTTCTGTCATACAGACACACAGTTTTGTATCCCAGGGGGCAGCCATATGCTGTTTCAATTTTTTCTTATTCTAAGTATAAGAAAACCCCAGACAACACCTGGCTTCTCAGTGAGGGCACATGTATCTGTGTCCCTGCCAGGAGTCTAGACGCTGTTTAGATTTGATATTACCCTCCTAAAACATCCAAACAGTGCCCATCTCTTCACTGGAGCATAGACACTACGGGGCAGATTTACAAGCCCCCTGCGCCACCAGTACGTCACTTTTCGTGACGTACTGGTGGCGCAGGCTCCTCGATATTTACAAGGAGAGGAAAAGCCACCATGCGTGACTTTTCCTCTCCTTGTAAATACCGTCCCTTCACACGCAGCACTTTGCGGTGAAGGGGCGTTCCATGGGTGTTGCTGTGGGTGTTCCCACGCAGCACCCATGGAACAAGACACATCTCCAGAATTACGAGAAATCGTAACTCTGGAGATGCGTCTGAGCTACGCCACCCTAGAGGTGGCGTAGCGAGGCGCACCGAGGAGAAATGTTTTCATTTCTCCTCGTTTTTTCCTCTTTCAATGCGTGCTGCATTCTACAGCACGCATTGAAAGAGGAAAAAGCCTGTACTGATTGTTTTTGTGCAGAAAGGTGCCCCTTCCTGCACAAAAACAATCTCCCCATGACGCAGGCATCCTTGCACCATGGTGCAAGGGTGCCTGCGCCGGCGCTTGGCAGCTGTTTGTGCGCCAGCGCAGGGGAGAGCACAGGAATGCGACATATTCTTGTAAATATGTCGCATTCCTGTGCTCTGAAAGTGCTGCAGCGTGGCGCAGGCAAAGGGCTTGCAGCGCCACGCTGCGGCACTTTCTTGTAGATCTGCCCCTTTATATACATGCCTGAGCCCCAGCTCATTGTATCTTCAGGCAGCAATGAGTTATTGCCATAGTCCTGAGGGTGCCGAAAAACCATATAGCTTGTGTGAATGCACAATAGACCAAAGAGGTACTTGTACTTGAACAACATAATGCACACTATTTTTAAAAAAGCTAAAACATTTTGCAACACTGATGTACAATCACTTCAACAGTAAGAGGGTTAACTAATACAGAGATTGATCAAAAGATATAAATCCTATTGTATGCTAAGGCAAGCAATTACCTAATCACCAGCATTGACAAATAAAAACACACTGATTTAAAAATGTATATATAGAACCCCCGATAGCAAATATTAGAGGGGGACCGAAATATCAACAGAATACAAGCTTAATTGGGCATGACTGTTGTTAGAAGAGGGGTTTCTAGTTGGCAGTATGCTAGTATGCATCCTGTCCAAGTAGGGACCACCACTCAGGTTAGGGTAAGTCAGAAACTCAACCTAAATTAACCTGTGATCACCCTCTTGTAGCTTGTCACAAAGTAGTCAGGTTTAACTTATGAGGCAATGTGTAAAGTATTTGTGCACACTTAAATAACAGTAACTCAATTAAAACACCACAAGAAGAATCCACAGCAGTTTATAAAAATAGAGAATATAAATTTGAATAAAACAAGACCAAAATGACAAAAATCCAATAAGTAGAAGTCATGATATGAATTTTTAAAGATTAATGTGAAAACAGTGTTTAGAAGTCACTAAAGCTAAAGAGTTACTCGAGGTTGCGCTAGACCGGGCTAAATCTGAAAATTCAAGCCGACCGCGAAGGAGCACAGATTGGATACAGTACCAAACAGGCCTGCTGAAGTTTTACCTTCTCAAGTTGAGCCAAGTATCCCATTCACCGAGAGCACAGTGAAAGAGAAAGAGTTCGCCAAGAGCAAAGTGAGCATCGCTGGCTATGGGGCACGAAGAGCCACCAGGCATTGCAGACAGAAGGGCTAGGGCCTCGCGATCGCGAGCGCCGATGCTGCTGTGTGAAGAGACCAACTTGTATCCTCTCGCGCTGATCCTTCGAGCGAATGGCGTGGTTCCAGAAGGAACAGGCCCGTTTGTTGTCGCGAAGAGCCCAAAAGCTTGATTTAAAGGGGCAGTAGTGTTGAAAACCCACTTCTGAGGCCCAGGACTGGAGGGGGCACCTCAGGCAAGGGTAGGACTCACAGCAGCACAAGCAGAGTTGCAAAACATCATTTGTGACTCTGAGAATTCAGAGAACAGGAGGCAAGCCAACAAGCCCTTGGAGAATATTCGGTTCAAGGATATAGAGTGCAGGTCCAGTCCCTCTCACACCCAGGCAAGCAGCAGGAGGCAGCAAGCCAACACAGCAGAGCAAGTAGCAAAGTGGCAGTCCCTCCTGCATCACAGCAGCTCTTCTTCCAGGCAGAATGTCCTTGGTTCCAGTAGAGTTCTGATTTGGTGGTGTCAGGGGTCCAGTACTTATACCCAAATTTGCCTTTAAAGTGGGGGAGACATCAAAGGGGCCTTTGAAGATCACAAAGTCCCTGCCCTACCTGCCCTGGCTCCAGACACACTACAGGGAGGTATGCAGCTCTTTGTGTGGGGACAGGCAGAGCCACATTAAGGTGCAAGTGTCAGCTCCTCCCTCCCAATCTACCTCAGGAAGGCCCATCAGCCTGGTGATGGGCTATCACAATGCAAATGTAACACCCCAGGTCCCTTTGTGTGACTGTCTAGAGGGAATGCACAAAGCCCAGCTGGCACCCTAGCCCAGATGTGTACTCAGAGACAGGCAAAGACACAGAATGGTTACAGTAAGAAAATGCCAACTTTCTAAAAGTGGCATTTTCATACCTGCAATTTAAAAACCAACTTTACTAAAAGATGTGATTTTAAATTGTGATTCCAGAGACATTAAACTACAATTTTCTATCTATTCCCAATGGGAAATTACACTTAGAAGATGTTTTAAGGCATTCCCCTTGATGGCTCTCCTTCCTTCAGAGTTTATCCCATGTGCCATGTTGCTTGCTTCCTTTGATGTTTTTCTATTAATGTGGTCAGTATGACTTATGTTTTTCTTTTTTAGAAACAAGTTTTGATGGGGTTCTTTTGGATTTACCCTGGGGTTTCATGCATAGGGTATCTATATGTTAATATCATTATTTATGATAATAGCATTTTTTCTGCATATAAATTAAAATAACAAGGAACTGTATATTCTGTGTTGCTCTCTATTTTCATATTTAGACATCTGTATTAGTAAATGTCAATTGAGCATGTAAATCACACACAGATTCAATTACTGTTTAAGTGGCGGTTTGTTTAGTCTGATACGTAACATTCCAAGACAAAAATGCTTTATGATTCAGTCATGAGCCCTTATCTGAATTATGCCTGAAAATTAGCAATTTTACTAGACTGCAAACCTAGGTCCATATTTACAAAATGTTGGCACAATTTAACGCAGCAAGGGAAGTTGCTGTAATGCATTACATCAAAGGGAGAGAGCAGAAATGGACCATATCTACTAACATATGGCACATTTATGCTGTCTCGTAGTGCTGGCGCACTTATGGTTGCCTCGCACCAATGCAGGTACATTAACGCCACAATGCAAGGGTGCCTCTGTTGTGGTCAGAATAGTTTTTGTGTAGGAAGGAATACCAATGCAGCACAATGCACAATGCAGCAAACATACAAAGAGGAAGTAATGAGGAGAAATAAAGGTATTTCTCCTCATTATGCCAGCATTGGGTAGGTGCGCTATTTTGGCACAAACCCATGTTTACTGACTTTAATAAATATGGTTTGTATCAAAATACATGGGTAGTTACATGGGCACGCCCATGCTCCACCCATGTAACACTGCCCTGAGGCAAGGTAACGGAAGGCAGTGCTATGGACTGCTGTGTTTAACTTTTGGTATGACATCCTACGCAAAGCAGTGCAAGTGTTGATTGGAGTGGCTTTGTAAATCCCAACACAGATTTTGCATCTGGGCTATGCAACAAAAGAGACACATCCCTGATGCAATTTTTTACTAAGTTTGGGCCCTAGTGTACCAGGCATGTGCCATGAGTCGAAACATTAATTTTTCCAACACTAAGGGGCCGATTCCGATGTCGGACGGACTCAGGTCCGTCCGACATCGGTCAGGAGCCGTAACCGACCGACCTGCTGTCGTCGGTTACGGCCCTGCAAGTGCGATGCGACCGAACCCTGTTCGGTCGCACTCGTCATACTACACAATGGGAGCATGCATTCCGAGCGGAATGCATGCTTGCATTGTGGAAAGCAGGGTGCAGTTCATCCCTGCACCCTGTGGCCGGCACCCCAAGGTGCCTGCCACCGAGTGCAGGGATCAACAGAGGGCACCGTAGGTGCCCCCAGGCTGTCATTCGGTGGCCTCGCACCCATGGGGGCCCTACTGGGGGCCCCCAAAGACAGTTACCGACTGCCTTTTCGTGCCGGAAAGACCGGCACGAAAAGGCAGTGAAATACTGCCATCGTACTCCCTCGGTCGTGAAGAGGCGGCCGGGGGAGTACTGAAGGATTTCCGGACAGCGGACGGGCTCTCCGAGCCCGTCGTAAGCCATCCGGAAATCCCAGTCGGATTCCTTTCCGACCGAGCCCATCGGAATGGCTCGGTCGGAAAGGAATCCGGCCGGCATGTTCCGATTCGGTCGGAAGGGCTCCGACCATCGTTCGGTGCCCTTCCGGCCGAAATCGGAATCGGCCCCAAAATCTGAAGATTAGAGCACAGTGGAAAAAAGGGAGTTTATTATATAGAACATTACTTCAGACATAAAATGCATGGCCATGAAATAACTACTCTTAGGGGTTGTGAATGGGCTTCTGTTCAGGTAAAATTTTAGTTTGTTTGTTGTTTGTATGTGCCTGTTGGTGACTAGGGTTCAGGGTAGCTTCAGGAGTTCAGGCCCAGGGAGCCAGATATTTTCCATTGTTCTTCCCCATGTGCCTGCCCACCATTTGTATGTGTGTATTTGTTTGTGTGAGATGTTTAATTAATTGTTTTTCTTCAACTTTTTAAAAGTATTTTGCAAGGCTAATTGCCTTGTACTGTTTTTGTTTGGAGTATTTTTTAAGTTGATTTTAAGCTTTTATCACTGTGTCCAGATCAATGTGCTCCTATTATAATTTTTATCTTGGCTAAATTCCCTTTTACATTATTTTTGGTGCTTCTGTGGTGTTGTACTGAGGCAAGTTACATTTTGGGTGTATGCCATGCTCTCTTTCTTTTCCATGCCTCCTTCTTTGCTGGTCATGTGGAGAGTGCCATTTTGTTGCGCCAAAGTGTATGTGTTTATATATGTGTGTGTGTATGTGTGTATGTGTCTCTCTGTGTGTGTCTGTGTGCGTCATAGGTGGCCATTTTGTCTTTGTTCTCCATGCCTCCTTCTTTGCTGGCTATTTGGTGAGTTTAAGAAATTGGGTTACAGGTTGAGGGGGTGAACATCTAATCAAGCAGTAATCCCAATCTTTGTCAAGGTGAGGCACAAGCGAACCTCAAATTAATCTGTGCTCGACCCTCTGGTAGCTTGGCACAGAGTGGTCAGGCTTAGCTTAGAGGCAATGTGTAAAGTATTTATGCAGCACTTCAAACAGTAATAAGGTGAAAACACAACACAAGAAAAATCCCACACCAGTTTAGAAAAATAGAGTAAATTTAATAAATAAATCAGGACCAAAACAAAAAAACATCCAATCAGTAAAACTGGAGATTACCAATCTTAAAGATTTCAGTGAATAATGCACCAAAAAGCACAAAGCGACATTTGGGTATATCTGGTCGTAATAAACAAGGACAAAGTCACAAGTTCAGTATGACTGCGATGGAGTGCGGCCCGGCTATAAGAACCCACCTAGGCTGCCGTTGACTAGAGGCTTGCGATGTGAAGGTCTGCACTGAGGATGTGTTGCACAGCTGTGGTTCTAATCAGGCTGCAGGCTTCAATACAAAGTCCTTGCGTCGGGAAAGTCCACGCAGCAGAGACAACGTGTTTGTTCTGCTCGGGATTGTACCGCTCAGCAGAGGAGATGCATTGGTTCTGCTGGACCCACAAATGGGCTGGCAGAGCACATTCAGGCTCACTTCCAAGGTTCCAGGACTGGGGTGGCACCACTTGGCAGGTTAGGACTCACAGATGGCAGAGTCCAGGTACTGATTTCAAGGTTGTTGAATCCTTCTTTCTCTGAGACTATAGTCATTTGGCCATCCAACTAGCCCTTACAATCACTCTGGGGTCCTGGGCTCAACTGATGCAGGTCCAGTCCTTCTCACCCATGCTAAATGGTAGCAGGCAGCAGGTCAGCACAGCAGTCCTTCAGAGCAGCAGTCCAGTAGAGTGGCTGTTCTTTCATCAGCACAGAAGCCCTTCTTCCTGGCAGAGTCCACTGATCAAGAAGTGTACCAAAGTGTACTGAAAGCTCTTCTTCCCAGTTTAAGACGTTTAGGCCGCATGAGAAGCACATTGCAAAATGCTCACTTTGCTGCAAGCAAGTTTGTTGTGGTAAGCCAGGTGGACATTATGGTACTGGGGACAGCTAACCAATCTGAAAAATCAATATGTAATTGTTTGGGAGGAGCACCTCAGAAAGATAGTGACAGAAGGGAAGTTAAACTGATAGAAGATGTTTTTATGCGAAGCAGCCCTTTGATTGTCTTTTATAGTGTGCAGTTATCACCCAATGTAACCTTCGCATGTCACAAGGAAAAGAAAGATGCAGTCACTCCAAAGCATCCAGGTAGCTTACCTCCTATGTGTAGGTCACTTGTAGAGGTATCCTCACAAAGAAAACAGTCATAACAACTCACAATCAAGTTTATTTTCAGCAAGGAATTTGCGTACCATGGAACCCCTGAAAATGTGAAGTTATACAAAGGGAAGCTGGCCAAAATGTCATCAACTGACCTCCTGCCTTTTTCTGTGGTAGAAGGAGAGGTATTTCTTTAATTTTTGGAAACCCTCTTTCCAAAGTGGAAGGTTTCAAGTTGGACGTTTTTTTTACCATTGTTGCTCTGCCTGCACTGCACCATCAAATGTTGCAATTGATACGGGAAGCAATGAAGGAGAGTGATGTTAAGCCCATACACCTCATAACACACTGTAATCAAGCAACAGACTGCATGAGCATCACTGGACAATGGGTCTCCTTCAAGAGAGTTATGTAAAGGTTAGCAACTGGTCTCATCATTGAAGATGTTTTTAAAGGGATTTGGAGGCATGCAACAGTTACAATGTTCTCAATCAAGAAATCAAATATAGCTGCCAACATCTTGGAACAATTTAATACCAAGACATATTTATGGAGGTCTCAGCATTGGATTTGTTACCACAGGCAGTTTGTTATTGATATTGTTAAGGCCATGGCTGATATAGGATACTTCTGGGTCCTATGTTTAGTGTATTGCATCAATCTATCTGTGCAGGACTTCATCAAAAAAGAAGTAAAAGTCAACAACATAGTGGTCACCAGTCATACAATTAGCTCTCAGTTCAGTCATTCTTTTACAGCATGGATGCAATTCAGGATCATTCTTTGTGCTTATAGAGTCCCTCTAAAAGCCCTTCACCTTCTACATGCATCAAGGCCTGTTTGAGCAGTACAGGTATATCAATAATTACGTAATACAAAGGAGAGAGAATGCAATTGCAAAAGCCATGACAATGGAAGCTGACAAATGGTGAAAAGTGGAGTGCTTGATCTAAATGATATTGCATCTCTTTCCTGTTAGGCCTTGGCTTGTTCATGAAACTTGACAGACACTTCTTTAGAACATTAGAATGTTGAGATCTCCATTGAACACAATGAAGTGCAGCAGGTCTAATAATGCCTGGAAAACGCCTTCTGCTTGAATGTTCTAATTGTTTTCTTTCGGTTTCTCCCTTTTTTAATTTAATACATTCTACCCTCTGTGGGTGGAATGTTCTAATAGCCTTATAGTCCTTCTTCCTCAGGATATACTTGTTGCTAAAGGCCCTCTCTCTCGTTATAGGCCCTTGCCAGTAGCAAGGGCCTATAACTCAGGTTTAGGGCCTTTAACAACTGGTATAGTCTTTGGGAGCAGGCTGCTATAGTAATGCCAGTGGAATCTGTGCAATCTGATTCATAGTTACACTGTCTGAAGCACTTGCATGTTATTAACTTATAAACATGAAATGGTGAATAAAATGTTAACCAACTAATTACCACAACCGTCTGTTTCACAAATTGAGGGTGTGCATGTATTGCACCAAATTCTCATCCTACTTAGAATGACGAACAAAGGGCCAGATGTATCAAGATAGTTATTTGCGATTCCCTAATTGCGAATCACAAGGATTCGAAATTAGGGAATCGCAAAATGCCATGTATGAAGGTGTATAGTACACCTTTTGCGATTCCTAGGGGGTCACAAATGACCTACTCATGAATATTAATGAGGTACGTTGCAATTTGCGACCCCCTAGGAATCGCAAAAATCACGGGGATGGTGGCCTGCTGAGATCAGCAGACCACCATGTCCTTCATTGCTTTTAAATAAAGCAATCTTTTTTTTTGTAAAGCAGCCTGTTTTCCTTAAAGGAAAACGAGATGCTTTCCAAAACGAAAAATGAAAAGTTTTCTTTTCATTTTTAAAGAGCAGGCAGTGGTCCGTGGGACCACTACCTGCTCTTAAAAATGGTTTTACAAACATTCACAAAGGGGAAGGGGTCCCTTGGGGAAGGGGTCCCCAAGGGACCCCTTCCCATTTGCGAATGGGTTACCACCTACTTGAAGTAGGTGGTAACATGCGAATGTTTTGCGACCGCAGATGCGGTCACAAAACATTCATACATACCGATGCGATTCGGTATTAGGAAGGGACGCCCTAAACACGCCCCTTCCTAATACCGAATCGCAAACCCATTTTGCGATTCGGTAACAGGTTACCGAATCGCAAAATTAGGTTTGCTGCATCGGAAAAGCAATTTTTGCATTCGCAAACGGGCAGATTCTGCTAATCTGCCCATTTGCGAATGCAAAAATGCTTGATACATCTGCCCCCTAGTGCATATTTTCCTTACAAGTCGAACATCCATACAATCAATCAATCAATCAGGGGTTTGTAGAGCGCGCTACTCCCCCGTGAGGGTCTCAAGGCGCGGGGAGGGGGGAGCAGCTCCGGATCAGTTGAAGAGCCAGGTCTTGAGGTCCTTCCTGAACGTGTGCAGGGTCGGGGAGCGTCTGATGTTCACAGAGAGCTCGTTCCAGGTCTTGGCTGCGATGTAGGAGAAAGCTCTCCCGCCTGCTCTGTTTCTGCGGATGCGGGGGACCTCTGCCAGGGCGAGGTTGGCGGAGCAGAGGTTCCTCTTGGGTACGTGGAAGGAGACTCTCTCGTTGAGGTATTTGGGTCCGATGTTGTTGAGGGATTTGTAGGCGTGGGTGAGGAGTTTGAAGGTGACCCTCTTCTCGACGGGGAGCCAGTGGAGGTCTCGTAGGTGTTGGGTCATGTGTTCGTGACGCGGTGTCCCGAGTATGAGTCTCGCTGCGGTGTTCTGGATGTTTTGGAGCTTGTGTAGAGGAGAGTTCTATTGATTCCGGCGTATAGGGCGTTGCCGTAGTCCAGTCTGCTGGTTATAAGTGTGTGGGTGATGGTCCTTCTGCAGTCGGGGGGGATCCATTTGAAAGTCTTGCGGAGGATGCGCAGGCAGTTGAAACTGGTGGAAGTGACGGCGTTGATCTGGCGGTTCATGGAGAGGGAGGAGTCAAAAATGATGCCGATGTTTCGAGCGTGTTCTAATTCCTGTCTACCCAATTAGACGTGGTAAAAATATTATTTCCTGATTGTTGTAGACTGTGAGTATACTCAGTGTATCTTCAAAGCACATGTTTAGTGCAGCTGGGGCAACTGTCCCAGGCAGAAGAGGTAGTCTATCTCCTCAAAACTTGGAGAGACCGACAATGATTACAATGAATAAACATTTCATATCCAAGATTTATAAGGCTCCAGAAGACACAACAGAGGATGAGTGTAGTTCCTCAGATAAGTGTGGCGAGTGATTATCTTCCAGATGGCCTCCTCAAATATGAAGATGAATGCTTACTTTAGTAAATGACCCCCTCTTTTATACTATTTTGATTTGTGCTGCTCTTTGTCTTGGATTTTCCACTCACTCTGTTTTTTGTTTTTTATTTTTGTTTCATTTTACAGAATGAGATTCCTTCTAGTTCTTTGTTGGTTCCCCTGCTCCTTTCTGAATAAGAAGAACTTTGTTTTTCCTGTGCTATCGTCCCTGTTTGGGCTTGTTAGGCCCACCAGCAGATAGCCCCTTCGGAAAATCTTGTACATTAATAGCAATTCTGGGGGAGGTGGCAAACAATATGTGTCTGTTCAGGTGAGAACTGGAAAGAGGGAGTGGTCAGGATTTTGGGTTGGATACAATTTTACAGTATGCAAATATAAACACATCTCCTGTATTCCACTGGTTGTTTTAACTAGTATTTCTCATTAGTGGTGAGTGGCGAAAGAGGCACGGAGGTTAGGGCAGTACACAGATATTACTACTAATGACTGATGGGAGGGTTGCGGCCCCCAGGTGACATCAAGTTGTGAAGGGGAGAGGAAAAGGTAATGCTGCATCAGTTTTTCAACTCTGATTGCAGGGTATGGACTAGAGGTCTGTATTGAGGTTAGCCTGGTGTTAAGGGAGCTCAAGACCAATAGAGAGTTGACTAGAAAGTGGACGATGAGTGTGGACAATTGAACATTATCTTTGTGATGTGGCAGGTTCGGTGCTCAGTGTCTACTCTGGTGGTAGGTAGGTGAAGCATCCTTGTTTACTCATTTTACTCTAAAAAACACAACTCATGACACAAATATTAACCATATGTATAAAAAAAATGATATTATAAATTAAAAACCCATAAGTTAGAAAAAAAGTGTTTATTTTTTTATTTAAAATAATCCTTCCCACTCCACTGCAGCAGATACACCCCTCTCTCCAAGTCCATCAAAAACCCACAAAACAAAACTACACTAAACTAATCGACCCCTTCCCGAACAGTTCCCTTCCACTCCGCCTGCAACAGACCCACCCCTCCCCCTAAATACCTCAAAAACTCACTACTTTAAACTATACTAAATGAATCTACCCCTTCCAGACCCCACCACCCACAGGTACATCTCTTTCTATACTCATGCCCCTCTAAAACGTCTAGTCTGTTTAAAATATCAAATTGGCCCTCCTTTAGTTCATTAATGCCTTTGACTACCTTACAAAGGAGGACCTCCATCGTTGAGTATGGAGTGCTGATGGCTGCTGTATGGGATGAGTCACTCAGCCGCCTGCTGTATGGGATGAGCACTCAGTCGCCTGCAGTAGCTGGGCCAACACTGCCTTGCCATTGGTTCTGCTGGCTGGGCACTGGAAGAAAGAACAAGTGTTGTTGCTGCTGCTTTATCCTCCTCTTCCTCCTGTATCACAAGCCAGTGATAGACCACCACATTTGCCTCTATTTTGTAGAGATGCTACCTCCCTCCAGCACCCATCTTCATTTGTGATATTGGAGCTAGAGGCTAAACTTCCAACAGAAACAACAGAATCTTGTCATGAGGAAAGGAGATAAAAGAACATGAAGTGCAGAAACCATGGCAAGCTTGTTTGTGTAGTAAGTCAGGCACACAGTATTGCTGGTTCTCTAGGACTACTTGAATACTTACTATTTGCAATACTTTGCATTAATTAATCCACCACAATCCCCTGCATAATTAAAAATATACTTTTTTGTGCTCAATTGGTAGAAAAAAAATATATAAAACTTAAAATAAACAATTTTATGGTGTGACACTTTCTTTTACTAGACACAATGTGAGGTGAAAAGAAAAGTGACTAGACTATGATGTTATTTATACATTGCATAGAAAACTCTGGTGCTTTGTATTTATGCTGCACAATTTATTTTACTATTCCACACATTATTAATAGAGCTAAGCTGGTAGGGCAGCATGATTTCTGGACATCTATTGGCGCATATCAATTAGTTCAGGGGCCCTACTCTTTCCATACTGCTGGGTCTCACTGCCCACACTGCAACATCAGCCATGTCATTACAATACAACAAATATTATTCCTATGTTATGGAGCAAATGAGTGTTAGGTAAGGGTGAGGTTTTAGGCCACGGCTTGGGCTAAGTTTAGGCTGGGATATAGACAAGTTGGGTGGTTCATGGAAGTTAGAAGACAGACCAGTCTAAGTGATGGTATATGAGAAAGAAACACAGCAGGAAGTTGAGGGACAACCTGAGCATGTGCTAGGAATGGAAGAAGATGAGATGGGAAGTGGTAAGTATGGGTGGGCAATGGGCAAGGGCAACATGAATACATCTGTTCTTTCTCATTTAAATGGCAGCAGAGCAAAGACAGAAACATAGTAAGGTAGATAACTTAAAAAGGATGGAGACTGAGCTTAGGAAGGAGTATGGAAGGAATGATTACCTTAACAAAACACAACAAATGCAGCAGATGCTATGGAAAAGGTAGTGGACCTTGCCTTACTGCTTATCCCAGCAGCCACTTGTTACTCCTCATAATGCTCCTTGTAGCCCTCCTCATTAGTTTCTACCTTGATAGGCTTCAAAAATATGAGGGAGAGGCAGTGTGGTGCAATAAGGACCAGCACAGCCCCCTCCCTGCCTGAAAAAATGTTGCACGGGCCAATGCCCTTGCACCGACATTGGGGTTGCTGCGCCTGCAACCAACTGTGGCACAATTTCTGCATCTGGTATTACTGGGAGGACAGGGAGTGACAAAAAAACATAACAGACATCGTAAAAAATGAAAACAGCAGAGGGGCAGGAAACTATAATAAAAGTGAAAATAAAGTTTGCAAAATGGGAGAGGTGGATAGGAAATGATTTGATGGTGCTGGACAAAATGGGAAACACAAGGAAACACAGTTTGGCGGGAGCAGGGCTGAAGTCAGAGTGCCACTTCCTAAACAAAGTGGCAACATGTATGCGTTGAGTTTCATGCTGTTCTGCACTTTTTAAACATGAAGATGATTGTTTTTATTGTGTGCTTGGCAGAGAGTTGCATTTTGCCTAATTGCGGGTATTTTTTCATCATTTTTTTTTTATTTCACATAATTACGCTAGCAGTAATTACATGAATTTCGGACACCCCTAGTATATAATTTTAACATCACAAGGATGTAATTGTGCATGCTCACTACTGTAATTTTAACTGCTTACATCTTGCCTCCCATCCATAAGTTGATAGGTTTAGATGAGTACATCTTGCAAAGTCATTCTTACTTTTGATTATCAGTGCTATTAGGTAGGGCTGGACTGGGAGAAAAAAATAGGTCCGGGCACTGATATAAAAATAGCCCCATTAGTGAACCAAATAGCTAAAAAAGTGGCCCACATTTGTAAATGCTAACAGTTTTGAACTTGTAAAGACATGCTGTATAGGTATTTTGCAAGGTCTGCGGGACAGCATACATATGTGTTTGCTGGAGGCAATGTTTGTGTCAATGTCAGTGAAATAAACAGTAAAACCCAGCTCATCTGGTCATAAAACAGAATCATAAACTGCTACAACACCACCCAAATACTGATCTGCCAGACCAGCCCATCAGGCACTGCCTGATTGCCCTATAGGCCAGTCTGACCCAGGTATTAGATTGTCTTCCACCAACGTCTCTAAGCCTCAGTTGATGCAAATCCCATGGTATTTGAGACCTCTGGAAACCCATTACATAGTGAAGTCAGAAAGTCTTGTTTTATTGGTGACAGGTAATGTAGATAGACCTTTTAATTTTCTCTGGTACGGGTAATTTTGGCCCGCCTTGAGACCTAGGCAGAAGAAAATATGGTTTTAATGCCCATCCAATTTGGGTTCAGGCCAGGCATAGGCACAATGGAGCAAACACTAAGGGGCAGATTTACGAGCCCCCTGCGCCACCAGTACGTCACTTTTCGTGACGTACTGGTGGCGTATCTTACTGCTCCATATTTACAAGGAGAGGAAAAGCCACCCTGCGTGACTTTTCCTCTCCTTGTAAATACGGCCCCTTCACAGGCAGCACTTTGCGGTGAAGCGGCGTTCCATGGGTGTTGCTGTGGGTGTTCCCACGCAACACCCATGAAACAAGACACATCTCCAGATTTCAGAAATCGTAACTCTGGAGATGCGTCTGAGCTACGCCACCCTAGAGGTGGCGTAGCGAGACGCACCGAGGAGAAATGTTTTCATTTCTCCTCGTTTTTCCTCTTTCAATGCGTGCTGCATTCTGCAGCACGCATTGAAAGAGGAAAATGGTTGTAGTGATTGTTTTTGTGCAGGAAGGTTCCCTTCCTGCACAAAACAATCTCCCCACGACGCAGGCATCCTTGCACCATGGTGCAAGGGTGCTCTTGCGCCAGCGCATGGCTGCAGTTTGTGCACCAGCGCAGGGGAAGCACAAGGATGCGACATATTCTTGTAAATATGTCGCATCCCTGTGCTTCAAAACTAACGCAGTGCGGCGCAGCAAAATGACTTGCTGTACCCCGCTGCGTTAGTTCAACGTAAATCTGCCCCCCAATGTCCATCTTATCACAAGCAAATATGTGAAGGCAGAAGAGGGGGGCCATTCACATGGCATTCATTGACCTATCAAGTGCTTTCGATCTAGTTAACAGGGATAAACTTTGGGAGAGAATGCAGAAGTTGGGGGTTGAACCAGAACTCCTCACCCTAGTAAAAAGCTTGCATTATGATCTGAAAGTCTCGGTACGATATGGTCCGCAGGGGGAATTAACATCACAAAGGTTAATACTCCCTAAGAGGAGTAAGGCAGAGATGCATATTATCCCCGTCCCTTTTCCTGGTCTAAATAAATTGAATAACTGAACATTTAGTACCGGTGGGTATGGCAAAACGCAGAATAAAGATGGTTTGACTTGTATTGAAATTGTATGTGAGAATTTTGGAAAATGAGCGAAACAGGTACAACAGGTATTGAGAATTCAGTCTTGTTAAGTGTAAGCAAAATGTCCTCCACATACAGGTGCCTTGTTCTGCCCAGATGTGTGTATTCCACTTATGTCACTAGATTGGTTTATCACAGCTGATTATAATTATACACGAGAAGGAACAGAATGGGTGAAAAGGGCATCGCTGGATAGCACAGTAAATAAATGAATGAAATTCTTATAAAGCACAAAACAGTCCTCCTAGGGCTTTATGGAGCTGGTTACTGATGAACAAAGATAAGTGTACTTAGCAGAACGGATAGGTCTTGGGAACTTTACAAACAGTTAATAGTCTTTTTGTCGATGAAGAAAGAGTGGGTGGGAACCATGATACAGAAGGCTCAAACACCGTGGAGTACAGTCAAAAAAGTTGACGAACTAAAGAATACACAGAGAACGGTATCTAGGTAGCAAGTTCTGGAACAAGGAGGGGCTAGGTTCCTAAAAAGCTTTATGACAATACAAAGCACCCTAATGAAAATTCTCTTTCTAAACGGGAACTCGTGAGGGGTTTTGAGTCCCTATCATATTTTCCTACATTGTTCACTAGACTTACTACTATGTTTTAGATCCTTTGCAGCTGAGGCAGGAAGGCCAAAATAACAGACGCTAGGGTAGTCATTTCTTGAATTTGGGGCTCTAAGAGAATAAAAGGCAAAGTTTTCTTAAGAAGTCTCATTTGGAATATGTAAAATGAAAACTTTGCATTAATTTGAGTAGCTAGGGTGAGATCCTTATCAAGCCGGAAGTCTATACATCTAACCTTTTTAGGTGCAGGTGCTATTCTAGTAGAGGTCCAAAAAACTGGGAGACCAAGAACAAGAGTACTTGAGTTTTGCAACCACTGTGTCTCAAGAAGTTGCCAGTCTTCCATTGCATGGTATCTGACATGTACCCTGTCAATTGCTCATGGATCTCAGATAATGCTTTAAAAAGTCTCAAGATGGAAACTACTCTGCATCTAAAACCTCTGATTATATTAGCTAGAGGCTGGACATAAATGTTAAAAAGAATGGGGGAAAGTGATAAGCTCTGTGGCACACATCATAGATTTGGACCATAAGGGGAAGGAATTGGAGTCTGTCTTCTAGCATGAAGGTATCAAGAAAACCAATCTATACCTATTCCGCTTTACACACACTGAGGCACGATTTATAGGCAGAAGCATCTTAGGCCTCATTGCTCCCTAACGGATGCTTTGAGCACTTTCCCTGACATTGTTCTGCAGGGGACCACCTCTGGCCTGCAATAATGTTTGGAGAAGCCTCAGTGGTGCCCCTTGATGATGGATGTCATCTCCATTATGGGGCCAGCATACAGCTCTATCGGGGTAGCCATCTTTGTCTTTGTCTTCCAACCGGCCCCTTCCTAACAGGTGATTACTCTTTTACTAGTAAATAAGGACCCCCTGATCAGTGTATCAGGGTCCTTCAACTTCTCCTTCCTGCTCCTGCTGGGAAAATTATTTGCACCTGCTCTGCTCCAGTCCTGTCAGCTCCAGATCTCACCTGCTTTGCTTCAATCAAACAAGTCTCAGCTCTAGCTCTGCTCCAATCTTGACAGCCTCAATACCAGTTCTGTTCCAGTCCTCTATACTTTAACTCTGGCTTTACCCCTCTTTCAGGCCTGCCAGTTCAAGTTCTTCTGCTGAGATCATTTCACCCAATGGCAAAAGGGTGTTTTACCATTATTTCACAAATTGATCTTCTAGTGCTTGCTCCACAAATTTTGATGACAAGAACATGCAATGAGATATTTGACATTGTTTGTCTTGCTATTAGTAGGAGTTTTCAAATTGATATCAAGAAGAAGGAACAGAAAGGGTGAAAAGGGCATCTCTGACTAGCACAGTAAATAAATGAATGACATTTTTATGAAGCACAAAACAGTCTTCCTAGGGCTTTATGGAGCTGGTTATGGATGAATAAAGATAAGTGTACTTAGCAGAAAGGATAGGTCTTGGGAACTTTACAAACAGTCAATGGTCTTTTTGTCGATGAAGAAAGAGTGGGTAGGAACCATGCTACAGAAGGCTCAAACACCGTGGAGTACAGTCAAAAAAGTTGACGAACTAAAGATTACACTGAGAAGGGTATCTAGGTAGCAAGTTCCAGAACAAGGAGGGGCTAAATTCATAAAAAGCTTTATGACAATACATAGCACCTTAATTAAAGTTCTCCTTTTAAACAAGAACCCATGAGGGATTTTGAGTCCCTATTATATTTCCCTGCATTGTTCACTAGACATACTACTATGTTTTGGATCCTTTGCAGCTGCTTGCGCCATAAATTTTGATGACAAGAACATGCAATAAGATATTTGACATTGTTTGTCTAGCCATTAGTAGGAGTTTTCAAATTGATATCACCTGCATTGCAGGATTTTCATTTTGTCTCAACAATGGATGTATAAGAGGCAAATGTCACACATTTAAATTGGTCTACAATTGAAATAATCCCATCAGATAATTATTATGTAGATGAGGCGATTTAAAATGTTTTGACTAAAGACTATTAGGAGTCTGAACCCCATCTGACAACAAGCGGTCATTTTTGCTGGGTACTTCCCTTGTTGGTATTGAGGATTTAACTGAAAGGACAAGGATATGGATGCGGTTTCATTCAGTGCGATGAGGGCTTACTAAATATAAAATCTAGGTTTTGCAAGCTTCTTTTTGTAGTTTACAGGATACCCTATTGAGTGGAGAGAAGTTATCTAACCTTAGACTTAGATTCTAATCTAATGAAAATTTGAAAATGGACAAATCTGGGGAAACTATACGGAGGATGGAAACTGAAAGGAAATGCCTCTTTTTGCATGATCACCCCCAATGTTTTGGGCTGATGCTACTGGTTTTTCAGCTCTGAGTGTGCACTGATGCCTTCTAACCAGACCTCAGTGCCAGTGTTCTAACCCATTACAATGTACATGTTGAACTGACTATCCCCAATTGGCATAAGCCGACGTACTTATAAGTCTCCAGTATATGGTTCAAGGGTACCAAGTTGGAGTGTCCAGCCAGGGCTACAGAACTGATTGTGCTATCCTGTGTGTGACAAAGTACAAAATGACTCCCAGCCTGCCACTGCAGCCTGGAAGAGCAGTTTTAAAACTGATAGTTTGACTTTGTCATTAAAACCAATGGCGCCATGTTACAGTAGAACGGCGGTGGCGCCTCCGGCAGGTCATTAAGCCTTTTCAAGACGCTGGCTATGAAGCATACTTATTGGCTCCAGCCAGACTGAAAACTATCGTCCGGGGCTCTGTTAAATTTTTTACTTCAGAAATCAAGGCCAAAGAGCACCTGTGCCAGTCTATGATGGGCAATGGCAATGTATAAAATTTGGGGGTAGTATTTAAGAATTCGTTAAGGATTGCTCAGAGGTGGATTTAGCTATAACCTATATTGCATTAGTGGTTTTTTTGTGGGTTTTTTTGGTGGGAATAAGGGGGGCTTACATCTGGAAGGGGAGGGGAGCCCCGCATTGCTGACCTGTGGTCTCCATCACACAGACCAGTTGGTCTGGCTGCTTTCACTAGAGGGGGAGGTGGGAGGGGGTGGGGAGGCTTGGGGGGGTGGTGTCAGAGAGGGGGTGGGGGTTGGGGGCAGGGAGGGGGTGGAGGTTGGTGGTGTGACGGTATGATATTCAATATACAGCAAGTGGATGCATTTGTATTGGTATTTGTGATGACGTATTTTTTTCTTTAAAAAACGAAGATATTGTGTACATGGATTTTATAGTGGAAATGGAGTAGTTAGTACTGTTTCAGGCTCTGTGATAAGGATAGAATGGAGGAGTAAGGCTCTCTCCTTAATAGGGTTTTTTTCGTTGGTGGCAGCAATAATCTTTAGGCACTATGGCTAGTTTGCGCATTGCATCTATTAATATTTGTGGGTTAAATGATAAGGCCAAAAGAAGGCGGGTACAAGAAGAGCTATGCTTTTTAAGAGCGGATGTGTATTGTTTACAAGAAACTCATGTTGCCAGAGAAGATAGGGCCCTGCTGAATACTTTAGGCCTAAAAGTTGTCTGCCATACGACACAAGAAACTAGGACTAGAGGTGTTGCGATCTTAGTAAAAGGGGATTCTATTACCCCTGGCCGCAATACAGCAGATAAGCTGGGTAGATGGGCTTTATTGGAATGCAAGCCCGGCAGAGGCTCTTTCACATTATGTACAATATATGCCCCAGTTTTGGATGATCCTAGTTTGTTTAATTTCTTGGCCGCTGAGCTTCCATTATGGCCCGGACCACTTGTCATCTGTGGGGATTTTAATCTAAATGGATCAAGGGGGGGGTTGTGTAATAATGAAGAGGGCTATGGAGGGCGTAAGCCGCAATCGTTTAAAGCCCTGGGGCACCTACAGAGAGAACTAGGGCTGGTTGATGTTTGGGCATCATTAAAGGCAACGGACCCTGGATATACTTTTTATTCGGCTCCTCATGGCAGCTTTGCCAGGCTAGATTATTTCTACACCTCACCCATATTGATCAGGGGGCACAGGTTGATTTATATCCTAGAGCAGTGTCTGATCATAATCCGATTATTTTTGAGTTTGTAATTGCAGGGCTGGTTCGTGCACCTAGAAAGTGGACATTTGAAAGGGGCTGCTCCTGGATCATGATTATGTTAAACACATGAAATCCTGGATTGTGCTTTTTTAAACTAAATAACGGAAGTGCGGATGCAGGAATAATCTGGGACTCATTTAAGGCGGGGGTAAGGGGCGAAACCCTGAGTTTTAGCATCAATAAACAGAAGAAGGCGTGTGGACGCAGCAGAGAGCTTTATCAAATGCTAAGCTTCCTGGAAACCAATTTAATTAGTACTGTTACAAATAGGAAAGACTCTGCCCCTGTTTTAAACGAGATAGCTGTTATCAAGGCTCGCCTGAATGAACATTTTGTAGAGAAAACGGCGGGGAAACTCCTCTCTAAAGAGCAGGACCGCTACGAATATAGCGAGCGTATTGGGCGGTTCCTAGCAGTTAGGGCACAACAACAGACAACGGTTGGTAGTATTAGCAAGGTTAAGAATCTGCTTGGAAACATAGTTACAGATCCCGGGGAAATTAGAGAGGCTTTTAGGGGGTTTTATGCCAATTTGTATAAAGACTCCTCGAATCTGGGCCCCAAGCTTTTAGATAATTGCTTGGTAGACCAGTCTGGCTTGGTCACAGATGAGGAGAGACTAATGCTTGGGGAGTAATTTCATTAGAGGAGTTACAGGCTGCCTTGTTTGCTTTACCATCGGGGAAGGCGGTAGGAGCAGACCATATCCCACTAGAATTCTATAAAGTATTCTTCTCAGAAATTCAGCAGGAGCTGCTGAGTCTTGTAAATGGTGTTAAAACCGGGATTTCGCCTCCCAGGACATGGGGTATCGCTAACATAATCATATTCTTAAAGAAAGGCAAAGACCCAGTTGCCATGGGTTCGTATAGACCAATCACGTTGCTTAATAGCGATGTGAAGGTATATTCTAAAATCTTTGCCACTCGATTAGCTGGGGTCATACACCAGCTGGTATTTGAGCAGCAGCATGGGTTTATTCCGAGTAGGGGGACAAGTGACCACATTCAGAGGGTTATAGCTTTATTTGATGCAACGGAAGTTTTGGAAAAACCAATGGGGGTGTTCTTACTTGATGCAGAAAAGGCCTTCGATCGTGTGTCATGGGCCTTTTTGTGGAAAGTACTGGAAGACAATGGCCTGGGAAAAGACTTTATTGGGGCAATCCGGGCAATGTATAACAAGCCTATAGCCTATTTGCAAATAATGGGACAAGAGTCTGAACCCTTTCTAATAGAGGGGGAACGAGACAGGGATGCCCTATGTCTCCTTTGTTGTTTGCCCTATTTATTGATCCTTTGCTCAGGAGACTAGAGTCATCACCGGATATTGTTCCTGTTAGCTTACACGGCTGGGATACAAAAACATTGGCTTACGCCGATGACATCGCCATCATTACTAGTGACCCAGATAGGGCATTGCAGGCAGTGGAGGAGATGGCAGAAGAGTTCGGTATAAGGTCGGGGTTTTTGTTAAACAAGGCTAAAACACAAGTTTTGATTAACAGCCATACGCTGGCTTCTGATAGTAGGATCACAAGCGAAGCTACTTATTTAGGTATATGCATTACCCCTAAGGTGGGGCGTATAATTGATTTAAATGTGATCCCTATTTTGGAGAAAGCCAAACAGGATTTTGAACGGTGGGACAATTTGAGACTATCTATAATGGGAAGATGCAACTTAGTTAAGATGGTTTTTCTTCCTAAACTGCTATATGTGTTTCGAGCTGTTCCATTGGAATTCAACAATGAGTGGTTTAAGAAAATTGATAGATTAGTAGCAAGCTTTGTATGGGCATATGGGAAAACCAGAAGAGCCAATGTCTTTATGTGTTTACCCAGAGAGAGGGGTGGATGGGCAATCCCGAACTTCAGACTATACTACCTTGCTGCTGCTATGCAATGCTATAAGGTATTGTTTAGCACTCAGGCAATGGAGCACGGCGCTGGTAATCATGTACCATCCATCTATGAGTTATTAATTGGTAAAGCTGCTCATGGATGTTTAATGACGTTTTTTGAGCCTAGCTATTTTAAGCGAACCCGCTTTAAGACTCTGTATGCTGCATATAGGAACTGGGCGATGGTTCGGAAGAAGATTGGGGTAGGCAGGTACAGCAGATATACTCCCCTGATCCAGAATGAACAACTGCCCTGTATATTTCATGATAGCTGTTTTAATAGATGGGGCAATCACGGGATTGGCAGGCTTGGAGACCTCCTTGCTGGGAATTTGCTGGCACCCTTTGATGTGATTTGCAGGAAATTTAATATCGGGCCACGAGATTTTTTAAATACCTGCAGATCAGGGATTTTTTCAAAAAAAGATTGGGGGAATAGCTGGCTTCGATCAAATACCTTTGTTGGAAATGATGGTAAAGAAGACCGCCCCTTCCATTTCTCAGATATATGGCTGTTTGATGGAACTGGTCCCTGATGATTTGGAGAAACAGTGTGGGAAATGGCAGGAAAGATTTGAGCTTGCCGACTCCGGCTTTTTGGAATCACTGCAGTTAGGGGGCACAATGGTGTTTGCTTCGAATCTGCAGTCACAACATTATAAGACGTTGTTTGATCTTTATGTAACTCCAGCAAAGATTGCGAAATGGGGCGGCGTGGCGGGGACAAGGTGCCCTAGATGTCAGGCGCTGGAGGCGGATCTGGTTCATATATTTTATTCCTGCTCCTGTTTAAGACTGCTAGAATTGGAAATCGTGGGCTTTTTGGGGAGGTATTGAAAAGCAAAATCACTCCGTCTCCGCAACTAATGTTATTTGGTGTGGACAAGACAGTCTCGGGACCTGGGTTGGAAATGCTTTTTATTGCAATGATTGTTTTTAGATTGTGTATATCCTCATCATGGCTAGATAGCTTACCTCCGACCTTTCAGCAATGGAAGGGGCGCTTTTTATATGTATATCATTTTGAAATGGCTCTGTATACTCGCAAGGGCATTCAGGCTAAAAAGAAGGGGAGGAAGATATGGGGAGCCTTAATGACATGGTTGGATGCGTTCCAATAAGTACTTGCTGTTAAACCTCAGAGTCTGACTATCACCTGGACTGTATGATGAATTAGTACTGCTTTTCGTATCTTTGTACATTAATTATATTTATTAACATGTTAAATTCATAAGCTGCTATTTATGTATTTATGTACACTTGCTGTGATTGTATTTGTATTGTTTTCTGAGAATAAAAAAAATTAAAAAAAAAAAAAAACAATGGCAAAGCCCCCAGTTCCCTTAACAATATAGGTCAGTCTCAGCTAAGAAAGGAGCTACATAATATTAAATAGGACATACTCTTTCAATATGTCCTAACAGCAAAACTTACAAGTTGTTGTTTTTGCTGTGGAAAAATTAGTAGCTCCATCAGCTAACTCAGAGTTACCGTCTGACCCCCTCAGTCTGACTAACTTCTGAATTGGACTGCTAAAATGGATACTTCAAGGTATCAAACTGGGAATTAGTGTGACTGACTCCCAGGTCAGGAACAATAGAAGCCTGCTACAGGGATGGAATGTTGCATCCCCCTTGCAGGAAACCACACAGGGAGCTGGCCAAAAAGGCGGGTTTCAAAGGAGGAAGCCGCTTATGGGGAGAAAAATGGTAAAAATATTCATGTAGATCCGCCCCTTTGCTCAAGTAGACAGGCTGTTAATGGGAACAGAGAGGGGAACAAGAGGCCAAACAGGTTTTCCCATGAGTGTGTACTCCACTGATAGCCACACGTCTAGGGTGGGCTAGTGAGTTCTAACATCGAAGGAAAGGTTCAGACATCTTGAGAGTGGGCAGAATAGAGCATTCTGGGATTGCTAGATGCCACACATAGGCAGAAGTTGTCAGATGACGGGAGGGATCCTGGTAGCCAATTGGCTAGTGATTGCATTATCCCCCCAGGGCACTTTCTGGGCATAAATATGGCACCCCTGGCAGCTTGAACTTCAGATCATGACAGAACTGGAGAAAGCACAGAAGAAGGACTGCCCTGCTGACCCCCTGGACCTGGCAAAGAGAGGCTGCACCAACCGCTGGACTGCAGCTGTTGCACTTTGGACTAGCAAAGAGAGGACTGTGCCTGTAGCTCCTGGCATGTGAAAAAGTCACTCACAAGCCCCAGACCAAAGAAAGGACTTCAAAAGTCAGTCGACAGACCCTCTGGAACCAGCACCAGGGCCATCAAAGCTGAAGTAGCTCAGTCCGTTAAGTCAGTAGCCACTTTCTTTGAATCACCGCTGACAGCCGCTGGGCATCCCAAGAGACCGATCCTCAATGGCCAAAAGTTGCACCCAAGTCTGCTGGACCTTGGAGTGTCGGCTGAGTCCAGATTAGTCACCAAAGACGGACACCAGCCCCCACTTAAGGATACAACTGCACCTGCTGTGTACAAAGATCAGTAGCCCAGCCACAGCTGGCCTTCTTCTGGCTCAAAGAGGACTTTAAGGGACACCGAACCATGTGCCCAAAGTCACTCCACCTTACCTGGGAACCGAAGAATAACTGCAAGTACAACCCCAGCAACTGCACAGTTCCCAAAGTATATTTCAGCATCCTGTATCCCCAGCATCAGGACCACTCCATTGAAGTCTATAGCGGTCTTGATATAAGGAGTGGAACTGGACTTGAGATTGCTTTGGTGACTAGGTAACTTTCTCCTTATTGCCCCCCCGACCTTCTCCCTGTCAGAATTGGTCGCCCCACTCTGGCCAGAGTAGCCAAACACAACTCCTTCAAACTTTTTAGATGTTTCTAAAGTTTACAGTTACCAATGCTTGTTTGAGCTTTGGACTAAAATGCTGAGATTTATGTTTTACTTAAAATCGATATCTCCGAAACCCTCTGATGGATTTTGCTCATCTTGGTGTCCACAAATTAAAAAAAATATAATCTCTATATATAAATTGGTGTCGGGTTTCTTTCTTGGTGCGTGAATTTTTTATTCCATTGTTTGGTATTTCTAAATGCTTTGCACCAGTTCTTTTGTTTAAGCCTTGCTGCTTGCAGCCATTGCTACCCAGGTTTGAGCTAAAGGTTTTGCATACAAGCCTGACTGGACCCAAGACAGGTTTGCAAGTGTATTACACGGTAAGGTCGCAAAACCGTACCAAATAACAAACCACAATCCACGCAGAAACAAGTGACAAAATATTTTGGTATAAAAGACCCTTGTATAAAGGAATGAGCCATCCAACTCACTATTAAGTGAATAGGGGTATGCGAACATGCTGACAGAGTCCAACACAACCTACAATCATGTTTACTAATGAGACATGCAGAAAGTATCAGGAAAGAATACCATCAGAGATCAAATGTTAATTTAGGTTATTCACTTATAAAATGGCAGCTTATAAATCACTGAAAAAGTGGAACTCAACAGGAATTCAGCGTTTGTTACCTCTCATTGAGCATCACTATTGTAAATACCAGGTGCCTTATTTATGAGGCCCTAGCGGCACTTTTGCATCGCCGGAGCGTCACTTTTTCTGATGCTCCGGTGGTGCAATGTGCCGCAGCATATTTACAAGGCCACGAATAGCCACTTTATGTGGCTTTCCATGACCTTGTAAATATGTGCCCCTTTCACGCAGAACACTGTGTGAAAGGGGAATTCCATGGGTGTTGCTGTGGGTGTTCCCGCGCAACACCTATGGAATCTGAAGAATTCCCAGATTTATGAGGAATCAAAAACCTTACATGAGCTTTTTGCTCATGTAAAGCGCTCCAATACCTTCGGTTCGAGTCCGCGCTATATAAAATCTGCAAAAAAATACGTCAGAATCCTACACGTAGGAGTTGCGCAACGAGGTGAAATACTTTTATTTCTCCTCGTTTTTTCCTCTTTCTATGCGTGCTGCATTCTGCAGCATGCATAGAAAGAGTAAAGTGCCATCAATGATTGTTTTTGTGCAGGAAGAGACACCTTGCTGCACAAAAACAATCATCCTCGCAATGCAGGCACCATTGCAACATGACTCAAGGGTGTCTGCATTGGCTCATGGCTGCTGTTTGTGCGCCGGCGCAAGGTAGAAGGACAGGAATGCGTTGTATCTTCTAGTTATGGTGCATTTCTGCCTTTTTTTTTGGGACACACAGCAGCGCAGCAGGAAGGCCTGCTGCGCTGACGTGCGTCAAAAGTTTGTAAATGAGGCCCCTGATTCCAAATGTTCACTGCTAGACTTCAAAATAGGTGGGCAAGAGTTCTTTATCGCTGTTGCTATGTCAGAAAGGTATTCCAGACTTCTCTGACAGGGTTCTCTGAGAGCCGGTCAGGGCGAGCTGTGTTTCTGCTCCAATTGAGAGCAGAGAATACAGGAGAGAAAAGAAAGACACAGGGTGTAAGGGGGGTCAGTGACAGAAGGCCAGCTACATTTTTTTAATTGCGACATGTAGCAGAGGGAATGTTATGAGTGACTCCCCATTACTCCCCTGTCCCTGGCTAGCAGTTAAAAGCAAGGGCGGATGATTTTGGAGCGACATTCATAACATAAGATGATAGATGGGTAAATAGGGAATAACCAGGATGTTTTTCATCTTGGAGTTTTGAATAACATCATAAACCTAAGATTTGCTCTTTGATGTCACTCGGAACCACTCAGTGAAAAATGTCCGCAATTCCTACCATGATGAAGGAATTCCATACATTGTGTTATCATTAATACCGATAGTGGAAAATCTAGGTTGCATACCAGCACCAATATCAACTTACTTATAGTCATTTTGAAAAGGTTGCCAGTAATAAGGATGCAGAATGAAAAATGACAGTCTGCTGTTCTTCTATCGGAATTACACCATCAGCAACTCAACAATTCAGCAACCAATTATATTCCATATCGCTTGGTGCTCCACTGGACCACCCTGCTCTAAGGTGGTGGTACATCGAAGCAATTCAGCAACCAATTATATTCCATACCGCTTGGTGCTCCACTGGACCACCCTGCTCTAAGGTGGTGGTACATCGAAGCAATTCAGCAACCAATTATATTCCATACCGCTTGGTGCTCCACTGGACCACCCTGATCTAAGGTGGTGATACTTTGAAGAACGGTCCTTTCAGCGTATTTTTCATTAATACCGATAGTGGAAAATCTAGGTTGCATACCAGCACCAATATCAACTTACTTATAGTCATTTTGAAAAGGTTGCCAGTAATAAGGATGCAGAATGAAAAATGACAGTCTGCTGTTCTTCTATCGGAATTACACCATCAGCAACTCAACAATTCACCAACCAATTATATTCCATATCGCTTGGTGCTCCACTGGACCACCCTGCTCTAAGGTGGTGGTACATCAAAGCAATTCAGCAACCAATTATATTCCATACCGCTTGGTGCTCCACTGGACCACCCTGCTCTAAGGTGGTGGTACATCGAAGCAATTCAGCAACCAATTATATTCCATACCGCTTGGTGCTCCACTGGACCACCCTGATCTAAGGTGGTGATACTTTGAAGAACGGTCCTTTCAGCGTATTTTTCATTAATACCGATAGTGGAAAATCTAGGTTGCATACCAGCACCAATATCAACTTACTTATAGTCATTTTGAAAAGGTTGCCAGTAATAAGGATGCAGAATGAAAAATGACAGTCTGCTGTTCTTCTATCGGAATTACACCATCAGCAACTCAACAATTCACCAACCAATTATATTCCATATCGCTTGGTGCTCCACTGGACCACCCTGCTCTAAGGTGGTGGTACATCAAAGCAATTCAGCAACCAATTATATTCCATACCGCTTGGTGCTCCACTGGACCACCCTGCTCTAAGGTGGTGATACTTTGAAGAACGGTCCTTTCAGCGTATTGTTTCACCTGGTGGAAAGACCAATTACTTATGTAATCCTTCTCCAATAGGGTATTTCCACCCAACTTTAGAATGTATGAGCTGCCCACTTGAGTGAACCCTGATGCTAGCATATTAAATACAATCAATTTAGTTTTAAAATTCAGAAAGCAAAGACATCAAATAAGGCTAAACCCGAGGCTATCTGAAGCATAGTGTGTGTAATGTCCAGCACTTTTTCTCCTTCTTCATCTTGTGCAACTGTCTAGTTGTTTCACGTCTTTACATCCATACAATAGCCCCTCTTTTTTTCGTTACATCCATAAAAAGTCTGTCCTTTGTAGGTTTCCATTTTTTTTCCAATATACATTTTATTTAAAAAAAATTCAAATAAAGCAAAATGATCTTGAAGTAATAGTCAGCTAATAAACGTCATCTCACTAGCAAAGTCTGCAAACATTTTCTCAAGAAAAATAAAGTCCTGTCCTCTATTATTGCTTGTCAGTTGTTCCCACAGCCTGTGACATATTTTCTTGTTAACTCCTAATTCCATTATGATGATTTTGTGCAGCAGATAACCCCTAGTTCATCTAATTTAAACAGTGGCTTCCTGAGCAGTGTTGCTGTAACCATAATTACTAAATATTCAATGTAAATCAGATTGCTTTCTATGAAATGCTGTGATTAATTTCAGACCTGCACATGTTTCCCATACTTCACACACAAACAAATATTTGAAAACCTATAGTAGGCATATAACGTGCGATTCGTCCCACAATACTTTGCCCCCTCTTTTCCCACCACAAAAGGCATCATACCAGTGGCTGGTCTTCACTGCGTAGTCTTTATTAATTCTCAGATAACGCCATCTTTATTTGTAGATGCACTGTCAACATTAGACCAACTTTTATTAACCAATCCAACACACATTGATAAACATTGGGTTGCACAGTATTCGTTTGAACCACAGGTTACAATTGTATTTACAATTCAGGATCTCCAGAGACACACTGGATGCGGGTTGTACCAGCAGGCCACAACCCATCTCCATTGCTTCCATTTCTGGCAACTACCCGTCGTCTACCTCCTAGATGCGGCCACCAGGGCACTGCTTTGCGCCTTTCCTTGCGCACCAGCTTTCACCAAGTTGCTTCCTCCAAGCACCGGCATCTCGGGTAGGGCCGGAGAGTCCAGGACCACCAGCAGGACGGCCCCCTCTCCCGCCAGCCCGGAGCCCCATTGACTGCCCTCCCTGTTCCAGGAGCGGCCAGTCCCCGCCAAACAGGAGTCCCCGCCATTTTCCTTGCCCGGGACCCCGCCACAGGGCGAGGAGCCTACTGGCGCTCTCGCCCTCCCCCCAAAAACAGCTTCACCTTCCAGATCTAGCGCTAAGGCCCCCCAATATAGTGTGGATGAATAATTCCAACCCTGCGTTGGACAGCTGCACCCCATCTGTCAGGTACAATTCCGATTTCGCTGCCTGTATCATGGTATGCCCAATGGAGCGTAACGGCGTAACTGCCAAAAGTTTCGCCACCTCTCGATTCAATTTTTTACTGACTTATTCACCGCATTTGGTGGCGCATTGTCCCCCCAAACTTGATGCGGGAGCACCTCCGACCAACATATGATGGTGCCCGGCAGTGAGCTCCTTACCCCTGAGAGTGAAGAGAATAGGGCCTCCTTCACCCCCCTTCTGCCCACCGGAATCATATTATTGCCGCCTGCAAATCTCCACACCAGCATACTTGCGTCCGATGCCTTGAAACCACTGTATGAAAAGTCAACAGAATAGAAAGAAAAAAGGCACTGTTAGATCGTCGCTGCCCCTCAGCCACCGTTTAAACTAACTGTAGTCTCACATACCGTTCACAACTAGAAGACCTCCACCTGCCCACCTTTTTGATCATTTCGTTGCTCGAATGGGCAGCAACCCTGCTTCAAGACCTGAGTAAAGCCTGACCTAACAACCATTCTCCTTTGTCCACTGAAGTTACTAACTAACAGCGACAAACCAATGATCTGGGTGCCGCATGACTACAAAAGCCATCCCGGGAAACATGTGTGTTTTTCACCATATCTTTGTCTTCTATTTCCAATACCCCGTAGTAAGCATACCCTCCTTGGATATATCAAAACTTATTCACAGCTTCCCTTTTTGCAATGTCAACATATGAAAGGCAGCAAGAGAAATTAGTCAAGACATTGCACTTCATCTTCAGCTTACCCGTACTCTTGCACTTGGCCGTACATTTGAATTTTGGCCGTACTCTTGACCTTGGCCGTACTCTTGAACTTAGCCGTACTCCTGAACTTAGTCGTACTCCTGAACTTAGCCGTACTCCTGAACTTGGCCGTACTCTTGAACTTGGCCATACTCTTGAACGTGGCTGCACTCTTGAACTTGGCCGACTGCTGCGTCCATTGCGCCAGCAGGCCCCAACGGTCTACAGCCAACAGTGGCACCACTTAAAAACCAGGGCACTGCATCCCGCATCTGCCCCCCAGGGTACCTGCACACCCGCAGGCCCCCCCAATATTCTACTCCAGTCCATCCATGCTGGTTTAGAGCAGTAGAGTCCAGGACCACCAGCAGGACAGTCCCCTCCCCGCCTACCTTCTGTACACGTGGAAAACCACCCCTTCATGGGGTCCATCAAATAGCTGAAAAAACATCATTGTTTGGCATCCCCCTTGCCCCCAAGAAACTGAAACAGCCCCCCCAATATTCTACTCCAGTCCATCCGTGTTGGGTTAGGGCAGTAGAGTGCAGGACCACCGGCAGGACAGTCCTCTCCCCGCCTACCTTCCGTACACGTGGACACTACCCCCTCATGGGGTCCATTCAGTAGCTGAAAACACCCTTGTTGGGCATCCCCCTTGCCCCTAAGAAACTGACGCAGCCCCCCCAATATTCTACTCCAGTCATCCGTGTTGGGTTAGGGCAGTATAGCACAGTACCACTAGCAGGACAGTCCCCTCCCCGCCTACCTTCTGTACACGTGGAAAAACCACCCCCTCATGAGGTCCTTCAAATAGCTGAAAAACACCACTGTTTGGCATCCCCCTTCCCCCAAAGGGAACTGAAACAGCCCCCCCAATATTCTACTCCAGTCCATCCGTGTTGGGTTAGGGCAGTAGAGTGCAGGACCACCGGCAGGACAGTCCTCGCCCCGCCTACCTTCTGTACACGTGATAACTACCCCCTCATGGGGTCCATTCAGTAGCTGAAAACACCCTTGTTGGGCATCCCCCTTGCCCCTAAGAAACTGACGCAGCCCCCCCCCAATATTCTACTCCAGTCCATCCGTGCTGGGTTAGGGCAGTATAGTAGAAGGACCACCAGCAGGACAGTCCCCTCCCTGCCTACCTTCTGTACACGTGGCCACTGCCCCCTCCTGGGGTCCATCCAGACGCTGAAACCCCATCGTTGGGCATTCCCCCTGCCCCTAAGAAACTGAAGCTTCCCCACCGTCGCTGGCATCCGCCATGCCTTTCTGTCCCTTGTCTGTGGCGAGTGGTCGGCCTCTACCACTCCCTGGGGAGACCCGCCGCTTTGAAGTAGCTGGGTATCCGTTCCTCTAATTACCACCAAAACAGTGCCCCTCTGTGCAGGATAGTGGGAGAGCCTCACCCATAGGAGATACGGCCCAAACGCTGCCAGTGGGAGAGCCTCACCCACAGGAGATACGGCCCAAACGCTGCCATTAGACCCTTCCAATAGAAAATGCTGTGCCACACGCCGGCAGCTCTAAACATTCCTAATTTTGCGCGTGACTGGATGAAACTCCCCTCACCTTAGATAGGCTTGGTCTTTACTGCATGATCTTTAACTACACCTACCTTCAACACCCTCTGTAATTGTTGATTGAATGTAAACACTTAACCAGTGTTTATGAATACCGTAAACCCACCAACGTGGTAGTAACCAATTAGGCTTGCCAAAATACATTCCAGCCACTGATTGATATTGTATTACCTTACATTAATGGCCCTTCGCCATCAGGCTCCCCAGAGATGTACTCTTATGCTTGTTGTGCCAACAGGCCACAGCCGACAACTTGTACTGTTTTTAATGTGGTAACCACCAGTCCTGTACCCCAGAGGCGCTACATATAGGGCTGTGCTTAACACCTTGCTCTCCCCTGGGTCCTGTACCAGATATGCTCTCCAAAGTTTCTCATTACACCCACCGGCAACTCGGTCAGTGCATCCCATCCATGGCCTAGTCAATGGGACAAACAAGCTTGAACCCTTGCATCCTTCCTTTTAAAAATACCCATGCTATTATGCACTCCTATTACCAATTCCTTCAGACCCCGTTTACTCCCCATAGCCACACCCTAACATGGGGCCTCTTGGATTTGTTCATACATGCTATGGCACTTCGATATACTAACTTACCATGCCGCTAACTTTACCCATTAAGGGTCCCTCAGACCACGTTCACCCCACCGTAGCCAGAGCCCTAACCCGTGGCCCTATTGTGTTTCACTCGTATGTGACTAAGCCCCTCATTTGGAGCTGCTAACCCCCCGCCGCTTGCTGTTTGAGTCAAAAATGGGACAGCTTACTCGTGACATGGAAAGGGCACACGAGAGCTGAAACCTCATCTGTCTATCCCAGGTCAGTATTATCCCCAGAAGAGAAAGCTGTGCTTGAAGTTTTAACAACTAGGGACGGTTTTCGAGCATTGGCAGGCTTCAAGCCCTTGTCTTGGGAGAGCGCGTGCTACCAGGGGCCCGCAACTTACCAGTGAGCTAAAGCTCCTTGGTGCTCAGCAACTAACATCCGAACAGCCCCTTCCAACTTATCTCGCCTTACCCATGCTGAGCGCTTGACAAGCGCTCATCTCGCCAATGGAGTACCGGCTCTTTGGTGGCCTTCTGCATGCCCTCGCCGTGTCTTGGTCCATTGACGTCACTGACCACTCCCTTTCCACGTGACTTGGTCCATCCTCCTGCAGCCACCATCTTAGTGAGGTGCACCTCCCGTTTGACCCAGATATAAAACAAGAAGAAAAATCGAGAAATTGATGTTTGGTGCACTTCCCCTTGCCCTGTGCACATCGACATTTTGCTTTATGTTAACTGCCTCACTGCAAGCATACCCGTCCTTTAACATGTTTGGCCGCCCCTGCTTAAATCAAGCCTGAACTCAAAAGAAAGAGGGAGCAGGCGCTACAGGGTGAAGAAGCATACTTCAGGGCCACCCCGCTTTCCCTGCAAACGAACCGCTTGCCAAGGATCACACCACCCCAGTGAACACTCCATGCCTCTATCCCCCACAACCAAATACTCTGACATGGATGGGACTGAACTAAATCCTCCCCCTGATGTAAAAAAACACAGGTCATATTATTAAAATTAATACCCTCATGTTCAAGATTTATATTTTCGACAACGAATCATTTAAAATAAGGTACTAAATACTAGTATAAACTAATCAACGTGCCTTTCCTTAGCAAGTATACATAAAGTACTGCGACCTACAGCGAAGGTAGGGAGCATGTATCACAGAGCAGGTTAGAGAGCCTTTTTATCTCCTTTTTCTCAGCTGCAATTCTTCACAGAAAATTGTTACCTTGTACCGAGAAACCCCACAGTGTCTAGCAGTGCAATCGCGGAGCACCATTTTTAGAAAATAACATATGGTTTAAGGCACTATAACTGACATGGGTCAACAATTCTCTGCTGTAATTTGCCCTCCTCTGTATTAATGTTGACATCTTACTGTCAGCAGTAAAGGTAGGCGGTGGAGGAGCTAAAGTGCCGTAAACAGCCAGAAATAATGCTTAACAGTGGCTATACGTCATCTGTGTTCCTCTCCAATTTTAGGCATGTTTCTTGCCTACCAATGCTAAGCAGCTAAGAAATAATTCTGATTGTAATCTGTCGGTGTTAGCACACATTTTGATGGAATGCCAGCCCGCAACAGAACGCAGAAGAGCAAACGATTGGAAGGAAAGTAATCGTTTCAAAGGGCACGTTTGTGGGCCGTCATGCTTTTGCTTAATATTTGTCTAAAGGCTTGTCTCTAAGTTCTAAAACTGTGTGGAACCCCTTAATGATCTATCCAGGGAAGCGGACAGACTCCCAAACATGTCGAGCCTCAATGCGCGCCAAAACTCGCCCCCGGTTCCCCGCCTCCCACTCGGCCGTCTCGACAATCCTGCGCTTGTTTCCACACCAAGCGCCTCCTCCCCCGCTGCCTTCCGGTCCTTCCCTTCACGCCTAATTTGCATCTCAGCATTATCACAGCCGTGTTGCCTAAGCGCGCCTACTCTTTAATCGCCGCTGCCCTCAAATTGCCAATAAAATCATCCATCATCACGCGCTACCAGGAAGCCTTTAACGGACCCTCCTTTATCTTTATAGCTAATTCGAAAAATATTCAATGCGGGTTGGACCCTGGCCTCGAACCTCAATCAAGAAATACTGCCTGTTCTTACCCGATGAGCTACATCGAGTACGTCCTTCAACCCAACGCGCGCTTTGCGCTTTTAAAACAACGTCCCGCTGCGTCTCGCGTCCCCGCCACTCACTTCATCCTTATTAAAATAAATTGCTAAAAGCGACCGCCAAACGGCACTAAATACCCACCTTGCCAGGCCCGGTCCTCCTTTGCTACGCTGTGAGGCCCCCTCACCCCGGTGCCCGCCGCAACTTGCCAACTTTGTTTCTGGCTGCGACCCGCTGGGCGCCCGAGGCAAGAGGACAAAGAGGGCTTCTCCCTCGTGTTCAGTGCTCTTATCCTTTTCCCTGGAGGGGTCGCCTGCGCACCTAGGTGACGCACTAAGAGCCTGCCCTACTTCCTCATATTTCCTGGCAGCCCCTCCCACTCCCCTTGACCAGATGTGCACTGGCCCAGCCTCTCTCTTGCCTCTCGCACGAAATGCCACTAAGGGCCCCCCACCCCTAGGCGCGGGGGGGCCTCTCATTCTGCATCTACGCAGCGTGCTCACCCAGGTATACAAACAGAATATTTATTTTATTCCCTCATACAAAGATGTTGTAAATGTTGCTCTTTTAATGTTAATTTAACAATTTCTAAACCACATTATGGTGTAATGCAATATGCTCCAACCTTTTTGCAAAACAATCGCCTTTTTATTTCTATCAGACACATACATTTTGTAGACCAAACAGGCTCACCTCAAAATTATAAATTAATTCAAAAGTGTTGGACCTGGTCCTTTCTGCAGGGTCACCCCAAACTTTTTGCCTTCCTCCTCCCCTTTTCTGCTGAATTCTTTTTTGTTGGCTTTAGGACTCTGGGCACTTTAGCACTGCTGACCAGTGCTAAAGTAGATGTGCTCTTTCCCCAAAACATGGTAACATTGGCATATCCATAATTCACATATTTAATTTACTTTAAGTCCCTAGAAAGGTGCACTACGTGTGCCCAGGGTATGTACATTAAATGCTACTAGTGGGCCAGCAGCACTTATTGTGCCACCCACTCAAGTAGCCCTTTAAGCATGTCTCAAGCCTGCCATTGCAGAGCCTGTGTACGCAGTTTTAAACTTCCATGTCGTCCTGGCAAGTTAACCCTCTTGCCATGCCCAAACCTTCTTTTTTAATACATATAGTCCCCCCTAAGGTAGGTACTGGGCAGCCCCAAAGGCATGGTGCAGTGTATTTAAAAAGTTGGACATGTACTTTTCTGTTCTACATGTACTGGTAGTTAAAAACCACTAAATTAATTTTTCACTTGTGCAAGGCCTATCTCTCACATAGGTAAACATTAGGATTACCTTGTTACATTTTATAATGGGGAAAATATAGACATTTCGAGTTTGGTGTCTCTGAACTCACAATTTAAAATCAAAATTTATGGTAAAGCCAGATTTTAACTTGCAAAGTCTCAAAATGCCACTTTTTAAAAGTTGTGTGAACCAAAACTAGAATCTAGCTGCCTTATTTCAATGGTACATGACTCCTAAGCAAGGGTCCAGTAACTTAATTTTCTTGGCCCTTATGTTTATTCACATTCTTTTCTTCATTCATTTCTGCATTTACTGTAGCTTATAGCATGTCATAAAAGGGCCACTTTTTTCTTTTTGTATATATACAGAACCGTTACAAATATATACAGTGACAAATTTTCAAAAATAATACATAAAAACAAACATTTGTTTTTATGTATCATTTTTGAAAATTTGCTATAGTGACATTTTGTGTACAAATTTTTAAAGAGAGAACTCATCGTACCAGTCATCTATTCTTGAACATAAACTAACAGAGGTTATCAATCGCTAAATCTGAGAGTTGCAAAACCTCTTGCTGGTGATAGCTCTTGGAGGCTGCCAACTTGATTTAGGTATTAAGTGGGATAGTCCTAATCTAACAATATTCCCACAGCCTAGTCCATTTCTTGCAGGTTTATTTCCAAAGAGATCGTGTCAACGCGTTTCGTACCCCCTTGCAGGTAGTGGGGTTCTCCTCAGGACGTGGACTGGTTCTGTTCTGTGGAATAATGATAAGTAAATGTTGTTTTTTACCGTTTCTCCTGGTTCCCCTTGCTCCACAATGTATGTGTTGTTGAGCTGTATATCAAAAATACCTTGGCTTTCCTGTTGCTCGTTTACTCATTGCTTGTTTTCATATTCACTTCGTGTTCCCCGAGTGGTCAAATTGCCAATTTCATATCTGTGGAGAATGAGTGACTGTGATACACTCATATTACTGTTTGCATGACCGTTCGGAATGGTACATTAATTCGAATGAGGTGCATTCATTAAAACTGGTGACAGCAGGCTTAATAATGAAACGTTTTCACAATGCTAGTCATGCCGTCCCGGGGAGCCGCCCTTTGTTGCCTGCGAGCAACTCAGTCTCTGACAACATTGTAAATCGCGGCTTCTGAATACATGCGGTGACACTGACGCATTTTGTTTTTGGTCAGTATTAGACAAGATGTTTCAATGTAGCAGGTGAAATTATAGCTTTTACTTTATCCGTGCAAATACACCAGTTTACTGATCTACGTTAAAGTCATGCAAGTTCATGAACGTAAAAAAGACTAAAATCACAGTTCTTTCTTTTATTTCTTTAGTCATTCAAGCCGCTGCTATGGTTGTCTGCTGTCTCCTCAGGCGGGAAGCTCCATTCTGAGCACACAAAGGTGCCAACGATTCCGACCTAATAAATAGAACACCTAATAAATAGAACACCGCTTTAACTCTTGTTGTTTTCTTCAAATCTAGTCATGAATAACTGTGCCATCTCCAGCCGAAAGCACGAGCCCATGGCGGCCCCTTTTTTTTGGAAAAAGAAATCTTCCTCGTATTTGAAGTCATTTTTTTAGTACTATAGATGCCAAGTTGATGATGAATTGTGTGGGAATTTGATGTGGCTGTGTTTTCTCTAAATAGAACTCTATGGCTTCTAGTGCTTCATCTTGTGGGATTTGTGTATAGAGAGAAACTACATCCAATGTTACTAACCATTATTCAAGAGAATCAAAATGCTGACCTTCCACTTTATTTATAAAATCCATTGTATCCAGCAGGTAGGAGGGAACTTCATTAAGGAATGGTTTTAAGAATATATCGATGTATTGGGAGGTGGGCTCCAATAATGAATTGCACCCCACACAATGGGATGTCCTGGAGGGTTCTTATCATCTTTGAGGATTTTTGGCAAAAAGTAGATCCCCGGAGTCCTTGGATGTTTTTTCATCAAATATTCAAATTCTTTTGGAGGGAAAAATACCGATTTATTACGTAAACCTGAGGGTTCGTTGATCGAGTGGTCTTCTTTTTATAAAACAATTCTTTGAGTCAGAAAATTAAGTTACTGAACCCTTGTTTTGGAGTTATTTACCATTGAAATCAGGCAGCTAGATTCTAGTTTTGGTTTATTCAATAGAGAGGCCCAATCTAGCTGTTCTGAAGGGCCCAACCCCTACAAATACGTCAACTTTTAGAAAGTTGACATTTTCTTACTTTAACCATTCTGTGCCTTCTGCCTGACTCTGAATACACCTCTGGGGTGGGTGATAGCTGGGCCTTGTGCGTTCCCTCTGGACAGCCACACACAATGGGTGTTTAGGTGTGATTTGATGGGCCTTAATGGGCCATTAACTGGCTTGATGGGAGCAGAGCTAAGCACAGCCTCACTTGCACCTGAATAGGCTCTGCCTTGTCTCCACACAATAGGCCTAACGACCCTGTATTGTCACCCCAGCCAGCTTGGAGCCAGGGCACGGGAGGAAGGGGATTCCCTGCACTTCAAAGCCACTGTCTAGAAGCTTCTCCCACCTTCCAGAACCAGGGCACCAAAGTATAAATACTGGACCTCAGACACCACCACTTCAGTACACTTCTGGATCTGTGAATATGCTGCCAGGAAGAAGGACTGCTGTGCTGCTACAAGGACTGCCCTTCTGCTGGACTGCTTCCTTCTGGACTCATGCTGTGCTGACCTGCTGCCTTCCTTGCCTGGTAGTGAGAAGGACTGGACCTGCATCTCTCCAACCCAGAACCAAAGTGGCTCCAAGGGCTTGCTGGCTTGCCTCCTGTTTTCTGAAGTCTCAGAGACAGAAAAGACTTCCAACTTCCAACTCACCTGCTACAGTACCTGCACTCTGCCATCTGTGAGTCTACCCTTTCAAGTGGTACCACCCCAGTCCTGGACCCTTGTAAGTGGGCCAGAGGTGCTCTGCCTTTTGTGGTCCTTCTTGGAACCGATGACGCGTGCGAAGATTTAAGGTACTTTGTTCAGCAGTGGCAGGTAGGTCCTTGTAGCTGGGCCATGCTCCATCGTGGTCATCCTGAACTTGTGACTTGTTCCCGGTCTGGTGTAACCAGATAACCACAGTTGGCGCTTTGCGCTTTTATGCGCTATTTTCACCTACTTCTTTAAAAAATCCTATCTTAAGTTCTACTTATTGGATTTTTATGTTTTGGTCTTGTTTTGTTCATTACATTAAGCTCTATCATTATAATCTGGTGTAGATTATTTTTGTATGGTGTTTTAACTGTTTTACTGTTTTAAGGGTTGCACAAATACTTTACACATTGCCTCTTAAGTTAAGCCTTCCTGCTCTGTGCCAAGCTACCAGAATGTGAGCAGAGGTTAATTTAGGGTGTATATCTGACTTACCCTGACTAGGATTGTGGCCCCTACTTGGACAGGGTGCATACCTCTGCCAACTAGAGACACAATTTATAACAGAAAGTATCTATTTAGAAATCAATACAGCCGGTCTTACCACACGCACACAATCTTTGAATGATACTTAGACCCCAGTCATTGAAAAAATGGGGGATGCTTGTGAAGCTCAATGTATGCATTCATTTTAAATTCTAGCCCATACAGAAAAAAGGAAATCTGAACAAGACATGATATAGGTGTACGTAGAGAGATGGGGCCTGATGTGAGTACTGATAGGGGTGACAATTATTGCTGGAAATTGAAGTGATTGTAATCTGGCCATCCTTGAGTCACCTGACAATACTGCACTCAAGTGATTGTTGCGCCATACCAGCAGAATTGTTTTCCTACTATAAATGCAGGCCCTAAACCCCAGCTCCTTCCTGGATGAGGTTTGTGGTCCAAGAATGGGAAACCCATCCATACGGATTGGCCACCAAGCATCAGTCAGAGTGACCTGAACACACCATTTGGGCATAGTAAATGTGAGCCCAATCAGAATGGCTGATTCATCAGTTTTTTTCAGTCATTCCAATTGGCTAATGATTCAATAATTCACAATTGGTGCCTGTGAATAAGCTTAGTTGGGACACCTCAAGCCTTTTTGGAGTATTTTGAGGTTCAAGAATGTGGAGACTGGCGTAGGGTAAATGGGTGTAGTGGAGCAGAAATTATACAGCTGAAGGCCAATCCCTACTGCAGGGTGACATACTCATTGGTCCACCATGTTTATGTCCACAAATGCAGATCCAAGAAACGTTCATCTGGTCTTAGATCGATATACATGGAAAGCAAAATCAACATATGGCAACCCCTATGTACTGGCCCTGTTCAATACAGTTCTCTGGCATTGTCAGACCTTTGCTTCTTGCCCAATTCACTTCTGGGTACAAATCCGGGGTGGGCTTATCTCATCTCATGATTGTTAGTGAGGGAGGAAGCGTCTATACACCTCCGAGAGGTAGGTATGCACAATCTAGAGCTTCTTTGTGGATGCTTATAACCTCACCTTGGCAGACTAATACCATTCAGTGGTTTGTATCAGCAAGAGTAGACTTTAAGTAGTGATACATTCCCTTGCCAGACACCACAGGGGAGAAGGTCCTATGCCTCCTTTTCCACAGGAGCTTACAGGGATTGGCAATATGATGTAATTCACAACATCAGTTGTGGAGGACATTGGCTATTATGTGCTTTCATGAAGCTGGTAATTTTCCTTGCACTGGCTTTGCAAATGCAAAGTTTTCGCATCATCCTTTTAAAAAAAAACATTTATATTGCATTTTCAAACAAGCTCACTCAAAAGAACAATACCAAAGAAGGTGTAATGGCATGGCAAACAAGGGACTCATCAAAGCTGTACAGTATATATTAAATCACAATATGAATTGTGCAGAGCAAGACTGGTGTGGCGGCATCAACTGTGAATGCTGTTCAGGCATAGTTGTCCAGGGCTTCCAAAACAGGACCAATCACACCACCATATGCCCAAATCGCTGCGTACCTGCCGGGGTACCTCTACTCAGATCCACCCCGGTAAAAGCGACCATAGTATAGCTAGACTGTCCTAGGGATGTGGCCGGTGACATTGGGGAATCCAGTCTAGGGCAAGCCATTAGCACTGTGTCCCACACTGGCAAGATTGAAATTCTGTGCATGCCCCTATCCTCCTCCTTCTGTATCACCTCTATCTCGCAGTCAAGCTATTTAATCACTTCCTTCCACCATCTGCACAAATCAGGACCTTCAGCCGATTTCCAGCTCATTGTCAACCTTCTATGGGCAAGGATGAGTGTCAGATCCTTGAACCTATCAGTTTCCTAGTGGACAGCACTGTGTCTGTGAAGGGCCAGCACACACAGTTGTGGGGTGTTCTCAAATGACTCGTCCATAGCTGGATAACCTGTAACACTGTGTCCCAGTAGGCAGTTAGCATGGAACAACTCCAGACCATGTGGTAGAAGTCTGCGTTCTCGTCACCATAGCGGGGGCACGCCAATGAAGCTCCAGGGAACATGGCATGAATGCGCCACGAGGTGAGATACGCCCTGTGTAAGAAGCAAAACTGTATCAATTTAAACCTAGCATTGCAGGATACTTTGGAGGTGCAACCCAAGGTCTTCCTTCAAGCAGCATCATTGAAGGAGGGCCCAAAGTCCGTCAACCATCGCTGATGCAGCAGAGTCAGATTCGCCGGGGGGCCTTTCAGAAGAGCCCTGTAAAGAAGTGTTATGTCTCTCATCTTCCCCATTATCAGGAAGAGGTAACAGAGGCACTCATGTTTGTTCTGGAGGGTCCGAAGACCCAGAGCCCCACCAGCCATACATCCATCTTAGTCGTCAAGGCCCATCTAAAAGTAAGTGACCAGTTGGAAGGTCATATGACTCTTGCAAATCTGTAGAGGGGGTGATTTCACACTCTGTGAACAAGTTTCCTAATATAGTAAAACCCACCTCAGTCCATGTGTGCAGTCCTCCCCAATTCCCCAAGGTTGGCGAATACTGCGCAGTCAGCATGTCCTTTCTTTGTATCATCCTTGTCATCGTCATTGTGCTTTACTAAGTGTGACAACCTGATAGGCATCAGACCTTTGCAAGGAGCACTTTATATCACTCTCTGACCTTTGGGTAAACGTTATACTTCATCTGTTTCACTCCCCCTGTCTCAGTGTAAAAACAGACACCCCAAGGTACTGCAACACCTCATGTTAGGTGGACGGACCCACAAAGAGTAAATCGCCCAGTACTATTGCATGACTAATGGGATAATTGCATTTCATTGACAAAGGCACTTAAGAAGGGAGAAAGGATCAGCATCAGCAAGACAGACGAAAGGCTTTCCATTCCACTTGATGAAAACCCATCTTGTACTACATCCGTGCTTTGCCAGAGGTTTCTGATCCACTGTATACTTATTTCATGTGTTAGGTCTTCTCTGCCTAGGTCAGATGGAGACATGCTATCACGATTAACTAATGTGTGAATACAACAAATAATACATACATTGTAGTCATAATGGGGAGAGGGCCAAATCACTATCAAAAGTCAAAACTTTCCATTTGGACAAACTATATTATCAAGCGTCAAATCTGAAAGTATCTTCAGTCAGGACAGTTTCATGACATCGATTTATATTCGGATTTAAGACTCCTAAATTTACCAATGACAATCTCTTTCATAGCTTTCTTTCACAGCCCTTTACTGACATAGAGGCATTGCTGTGAGATTGTTTGAACATAAAGTGAGAGCTTTTCTGAGCAATATTGGGTTGAGAGAGCATTAAAAGCTTACTACTATCTGATTTAACTGAGAAAAGGATGCAGTGTAAAGCTCCATGACTGGTGAGGACATTTGATTCTCTTCTATAGGGAAATTCTTATCAATCTAGGGTTTAAGATATATCTTTTTGCGAGACTGATCACAGATTATTTTGACCATATTTAAGCATGTATATCTTCCTGACTCTATAGCATGCAGCTGTATTTACCTGGTCCATCTTTTAGAAGTTTTCGAGGCAAAGGTAAAAAATAATCAAGTTAGCAGCTAATACCAACTCTCCTGTTACCATCCAAAAATAGTTGTAGTTGGAGATGTTTAATCAAGGGTAAATCGAGGACCCTCTTGAGGTTTATGCCTGTGCATAACAGGTGGCCTAGTAGAACACATAGGGTACCCAGTATCTAGATGCATCCCTCCAGCTAGGCTCATAAAGTCACATCAAGCATCCAATTTAACTTATTATCTAGATGCCTGAGTTCACTGGCTACCTTGCATTGACCATAGTCAATCAATATGGAAGAGAGGACTTGCTACTGGTACCCACCTCCATCAGCATCACCTCCATCCTCTGAACAGCGCATGGAATTGTAAGAGCCAACCATGTCTACCCATGAATAATAATTAGGTGCTGCAAACTGAAAAACATCTTTTCACAACAATTCCATACCCCCCAGCACTTCCAACTCATGTCTGCCCTTCCTACTGAGGGGCACAAAGCACTACTGCAGTGGCAAGGGTCAGAGCAGGTGCCCCACCCTGAAACAATTTTTTTCCATGTGAAAGTATTTTATTGAAGGCATACTTGCCAGACAACGAAACACGTGGTGGCTGCTGGCTGTTGGCTGTTTATCCTGGCTGCTTGTTTATGCATCCACGGTGTAGACGTGCAACATGAAAATGGAATAAAAAAATGGAATAAAAAAGAAGTTGGACTTTGGATATTCTGGATACCTATTGATTGACTTATTGAGTGCTCAGGACTTTCATTTTCTCTTTTTTTATTACATTTACCTTGAGGGGTTTATGTTTCTGAGCTTGTATGGTAGCCAACGTTTGTCCTAGAGCACCACCATAATGTTACTGTACTACCTGTCCCGGACATCTAGTGAGCGCCTGTTGATAGCCTGGGTAACCCCCTCTTGTTGAACAATTTATTCTTCTTGGACCTGGGTCTTTCTGCAGGGTCACCCCAGACGTCTGCCTTCCTTTGCTGAATCCATTTTTGTTGGCAGTTAGGACACTGTGCACTCCCCTGAAAACATGGGGGCATATTTACAAGGGCTTTATCTCTGCTTTTTTGGCTTACAAAGCCAAAAAAGCGGAGATAAAACCAGCGCCCTATTTACAAGAGGGTGCTAACATGCATAATTGCATGTTGGCACCCTTTTTCACAACGCCTCACTTTGCATCTCCAATGAGATGCAAAGTGGGCGTTACTGGGCGTACCCAAGATGGGCTACCTTGCAAATATCGCTGATGTTTACATCGCGATATTTACAAGGCAGCCCACATGATTTTAGCACACATTAGATTTTGGCGAAAACGGTCGTTTTCGCCAAACCTAACGTCTGCTAAAATCCTGACTTAGCCATCCCTAACATAGGGGTGGATTATGCTGATTCGACCCTGTGGGTCGTATCAGCAAGGTTATACGCCCTTTTGCAGGGAACATCGCTGGAAAACCAGCGATGTTCCCTGCAAAAGGGCGATAACCTCGCTATCTCTGGAATTTTTATCGCCCTGGAGTAACGTGTTGTTAATAACGCGCTACCAGGGCGATAAATACCAGAGATAGCCTGCGATAATATAATTATCGCTAAGCACGGCCAGCGATAATTATCGCTGGCCGTTGTTAATATGCCCCATGGTAACTTGGCCTACACTTGATTGTTGATTCAATTTACTTGTAAGTCCCTGGTATATGGTAGTGTGTGTACCCAGGGCCTGTAAGGCAAATGCCTCTAGTGAGCTGCAGCACTCATTGTGCCACCTTCTAAATTGGCACTGCAAAATATGTCTCGGGCCTGTCACTAAAGCCTGTAATGCAGTTTTAAACTGCCATATCAACCAGGCGAATTAAACCTTTACCATGTCTAAACCATCATTTTTATTACTAATACATCACCCCTAAGGAAGGCTCTAAAGGCTCATAGGGCAGGATGCACGGTATTTAACAAGTAGAACATGTGTACTTACATATTACATGTTCTGGCAGTGACGTACCCCTAAACTCGTTTTTCCCTGCAGTAAGGCTATATCTGCCATAGACTAAAACTGTGTTACCTTATTACACTTAATAGGCGATAACTTCACTTTGGGTCCAGATAGAGAAATACTGTTTTCACTCATTTGAATTGTAATTTGAACCCCTCTTTAATGGTAAAGTCAGATTTTAAGTTACTGTCCTGAAAAAGCCACTTTGCCCTTATGCATTTGTCTGCCTAAACTAAATTTGCCTTTCAGACAGTGTCCAGTTTCACATGATTGTGAATGGCCCTCTGTGGTGTTTTGTGTATTCCTACCTGACATCGAACAAAATGGACTTGGGTGTGGGTCAGGTGTTCTCTTGAGTCATATGTCTTGGGGTTTGTACTCAGCCCTTCCTGAGTGTCGAAGGGTATCCTCAGGCCTTCCTCACTCACTTGCTGACTTCTAAGGGTTGCCTGTCATGCCACTGACAAATGCAGATCACACCTATGCTTGCCTGCCCTTTGTTACTCTAGACAGTTTGAAGCAAAACCCAGGAAAGGAGGAAGGTTAGTTAAAGGGGGCAATCCCCACCCGCAGGTTGGCACTGGTGATAAAAGGGATACCTTCAGAACCTCTCATCAGAACACTCCTGGACCTGTGGAAGATTCAGAAGAAGGACTGCCCTGCTGTTTAAAGAAGGAAGGCTGTTGGAGGCACCTTGTAACACATCTTAGACCATACAGGAGATCATTGACATAAAAGCTGAATAGTAACAGAGCCAGTCCACACACCCTTGGTTTACCACAGTGCTTGTCTCCAATCTTCTGGACTGTTGTCTTGATTTAATATATCGGACTTGTGATGGCAAATGATACAGCTCTGAAATTTGAAAGGCCAGGAGATCATTCATTTCCAAGTTCCTTAGAATAAACCACAGAGATTCTCTTTTAGCCAGACTAAATGCGTTTACTAGAAAAGGCATTTATTTCATCCCAACATGTTGACTCCTCCAAAAGGATTCTTTTAAAGACCTATGCATCCACATCTTTGAGGCCTATGGGCAAATTGGACCTGTAGCCATTTGCTATGACAGAAAGGGCATTTAAATGCCATTCTATTTCCTAATAATGATAAGAAGATTAACGTATTAGTTTCAAATAAATATTTTCCCTTTTAGTAATTTAAGGAAAAACTAGTTGTAACATAAAAGTTGTGAAAATAGCTACAAAAGAGTGAGAGAATGAATTACAATAGAAAAGAAACCTACCAATCAAAACCAAGAATTAGAATTGAATAATATCCCTACATAACCAGAATGTTGTGATGTTATCCTGGGTTCCTCAATGTCCAGTCATACAATGCCAAAAAACGCTCTTGATATTTTTTTCAAAATTTGACCATCATAACATAAAATCCATGAAATATGTTTGTTGAGAACTTGTTGTAGCAGTTCAGTAATCCAGGTATCTATATTTAAGAATGAAGGGATCGTCCATTTCTTGGGCACTATTCTTTTTGCTACCATTAGTCTCCACATTAATTTTACACCCATACAATGCTGAATCATCTTTAAAAGAAATTGCCAATTTAGCCAAGTGAATGTTGATGGAAGCAGTTAAATTAATTGGTTTTGGTAATGTTAACCTGTCTAACATAAATAGTGTGTTCTAAACATCAATACACAAAAATATTGGGGTAAATAATAGAGAATGTATACCCAATGTCACCATATCTTAGCAAACAATTTTTTGCATACAGTATTAATGTCATCTCCAGACATCACAGTTGTTGGATAGACTCCATTAAGTACATTTTCTTGGAATTCAGTGAGTTATCTTTTGTTGAGTGTAAATTAGCTGTGTAATTGAGATTGTTTTATGGACTCTCAGAAGACATTTATGTAACATGGTTGGGAGTCTGCAATCTTAAAGTTACAAACCTTAGAGCACATGTTCAATTACAGGAGCACACAGGGAGGAATCCATGTTCAGTGTCTTTACTAGACCCAGTGTATCGGTGGCACGTTGGACAAAGATGACCTGGAAATGGCCCCCTTTAAACAAGAAGTTCTCTAAGTAACCATGTTGGATGATACCACTCAATAATGAATATAGAGAGTACTAAAAGCAAAGTCCAAATGCACATATTAAAGTCAGCTTATTAACACAAATTCTGTGGCTATCTTAAAGAGAACCAAGAAATGGCACAGTGGGGCAATAGGTTCTAACCACAATGGAAGACTCAGCACATACAGCTGCAGAGAATTCTGCATAACATGGACTCAGTCAAGCACAACAGAATAAAGAAAGAAAAAAGGTGATTAACATGATCACCGCAAGTGGGTTAGGTATGAGGGCAAGAGGATGAGAAAGAGACAGATCAATTAATTAAGAGAAAAGAGAATTAAGTGATAAAAAGAGAACGGCACCAGATGAAATAGAAAAATGGGTCATTCTTTAAAGTAACTGACAAAGTGTCAGACAGTACCAGCATTTTCTGGAAGAGAGTGAGATTTCAGTGCTTGGCCAAGGTGTTGAGGAGAGGACTACTAATGTGCATTATCAGACTTTCTGAAAGCAGTTTGCAAGTCCATGACTGCATACCAGACCATGCAGCAACACCTTTTGAATGTTCAGAAGGGAAACCATACCTTCAACATAACATTCTGAAAATCACAACATATCTGCAGAGATTCTACATAAAGAGATCACCAAACAGTAAAAGGTTTGTTTGTGCCACAATTTTGTGATGGATTATTCCCCACAGTTCAATTTTAATTGAACATCTTTTGTTTTTTCCATTTTAAAATGAGGTGTTTGTGTTGCCCATTAAACAAATGACCCACTTGGTCAGCCCCTTGCAACCTGTGAATCTAGAAATTCTGCAATTATCATGTTTGGAGCTGGCTACAGTACTTTTGTAGTAGTTTTGCCCAAGAATATGTAACGGTAGGCTATCCAGGTTCTACCATTACATTTTTTTGTGATTGTTTCCCCAGATTTTTGAAAGAGGAAAATATTTTACTAATAATATCAGTAGAACAATGCAAGCAATCTGCCTTCATTCTGTTGCATGCTTACCTATCTATCCATTTCAAATTCAGTGCCTAATGTCTTGGACATGGATTCCTTCTGAGGCTCATCTCAGTGCCTCGCAGACATTTGTGAGCAATCCCAGGCTACTGGTCACTGTCAGAAATATCCTCCATGTCTGTCTCTTTTATGAATTTATCTTTGCACATCACAATCAGTGGGGTAGCCACATCTTCCTTGTAAGGGACAGTAATACAAAAGATCTTCTTACCAAAGTTCTTAAAAATAATGCTCTAGTAGTAATGTTTATTTCTTAGAATTGTACCTTTTTCTTAATACAATTATAATTTTGTTTTGTTTTTTGACTGTCTTTTGAATCTTTCTTTGTTATCATCATTGACGTGCATAAAACGTCGTGTTTGAAAAGGACCTGCCTGTACTCATGGAAAACGTAAACATTTCAGCATCAGTTTTTCTTGGAAGCACATAACAATAGTCCTTTGTTACTAGCTTGTCTAGCTCAACAAATACCTCAAACTAGGTTCTTTGATCACATTAGCTGATATGAAGTACGTATCCTTAGGGACTGCCTCAGGAATAGATTTATTAACATTCACACACATAACTAGAAGAACATTTTCGTTAGGAGAGCTCATCAGCTTCATCTTGACAAGTACATTTAGGTCAACACTGTTGCCCCTTCCTTTCCATTAGCATTAATCTATTTCATTGCATTAAAGTCAGGCAAGTATGATAAGTGGGTTTTGGTGGGGCAATAGTAAAGGAAAGGCTTAAGCTTAGAATTAGGACAAGGGGTAGGCCTGGAGCAAAGGTTAAGGCAAGGAAACATTTTAGTATTAGGGTAAGTGAAAGGTTTAGGATTAGGGATAAACCTTAGCCTGCACACTGAGAATGAATTCAAGAAAATATTTGTGTTTATAATGTAAATATGAGTAATGAGCATCTAATAAAATATTTTTTAAATGGAGAATGGATTCATATTTAGAAAGAAACCTGCACTGAAGTGTAGATTTTAGTTTCTTTGTGAAGAATGGTTGATGAATTCTAATAATTATTTTCTATTCTGTTGCATAGGACAAATGCTTTAACACACCTGAGTAGAACTAAGGTGCACCAAAAACATCATTTTTGTTGGCAAACATCCATTGGAATGGTGGGATTATGTTCTCCTAAATAGAATTTTCTCATACAGAAATAAATTAAATCAATTTTATAGAACATTCATGTGAGAAACACTGCTTCGAGGGTGTGGGTTTGACATAGTAACTGCGTGGGTTCAAAAGCACATTTGTGGGTATTCATTGAAATTTTTCTGGTAGTTTCACACCAAACTTGTCAATTCACACCTAGTAAGGAGAGTCTTAAAATAATGTTCAGAGTAAACAATGAGAGAGAGCAACCCCGAAATGAATGGTAATGCAAGTGCAGGAAGTTTTACTTGGAGAAAAATATTTTCTGTTGGGAAAAACAAAATCAAATCTTATTGTTATATTGTCGCATGTACAAAGACACGCTTTCTTCATTTGTTTATGCATTTCTACACTGGTTATGCAATATCTAAGCAATTTTTTGTAAACTCCTAAAAGTCAGAAATTGAATCAAAGCATAGGAGCATCCTTGGGGAACTGATTTTGAATGTTTTTGAGGGAGTTTTCTAAAAGCGCTTTGCAGCATTGATCATAATTGGGCTTACTCTGAATGATAGTAAAAGAAAGATACAAAAATGTTTGGGGCTCCATCCAAACAAACTTTTTCTGGCATGTGGCAGTAGGAAGCAGTGGCGTAACACAAAATTAATATGAGGAGGGGCACCAGAGCCGCTGATATCTCACAGACATCCATTAACATGGGGCTGAGAGGGCCCCCCTGCACCGCAGGGGCTTCAGGGCCCTGCGTTACACCCCAGATAGGAACTGATGTTCCAATATATCACTGCCCAAGTGTTGTTTTCCAAAAGAAAATTTAATATTTAGTAAAAGTATTTATGATTTGCACCTTCTTATGTAATAATGTTTTTTATTTTTACATAAAGCAATGCATAAGGACATAGACCCTGCGTTACAACCCTGGTAGGAACTGATGTTCCAATATATCACTGCCCAAGTGTTGTTTTTCAAAAGTAAAAATTAATATTTAGTAAAAGTATTTATGATTTGCACCTTCTTATGTAATAATGTTTTTTATTTTTACATAAAGCGATGCATAAGGACACAGATCCTGCGTTACACCCCTGGTAGGAACTGATGTTCCAATATATCACTGCCCAAGTGTTGTTTTCCAAAAGGAAAATTCATATTTAGTAAACGTATTTATAATTTGCACCTTCTTATGTAATAATGTTTTTTATTTTTACATAAAGCAAAGGACACAGACGTAGCACGTGAGAGCATGAACATTGCAGGGTGGGACAATCGGCAGCTATTAAAGTTTCATCACCTAGTCATGCATTAGATTGAGGGTTCACCGTCCTAAGGAAATTGAAGCACCAACCATATTTCTCCATACTTCTCTTTCTCCCTACCTCGCGGAGCTCCTCATTCCCATGTCTCCCACTCTGGCTCTCTCAGACTCTTCCTCCTGCTGAAATATCATTTACCTAGTACATTATAAAAGTGTGCAAAATATGTTCTTACTTTTGACAGAAATTTTAGCAAAGATCCCAATGTTTTCTCTACGCAACAATTCCAGTATTTCCCACTGCCTCGTCGATGTCACGGATTTCTGCATATATTACAGCAGTGAGTCAGTCTTCACTCTGGAAGGATACAGGCAAAGTTAGCACAATTTTCGGGTGCAAAGTAAGGCCCCCAGGTTGTGGGTATACTTGGGATATTTACATCATAATTCAGCATCATCACATTTGTGCAGAAGTATTCCTTTGCAAGTTTATTTTGTGCTGCTTGATTACACGCAAAGCACTGTGGAGGGAAAGGAAATTCACCCTTCCTTGAAGGTAATGCTTTTGGTAAATCAGTTTTTCCTCTGTGACTAATCATATCTGCGGAACAAATTGTCTCAAAGAACTTGATCTCAATGAGGAAATCCTAAGGCAGAAATCTTCGCAAACTCAGCAATGGTTCTCACTTATAATTGAATTAAGGCCATGTGCTATACGTTATAACACATTCTGCCCTACTTGATAAATATTTGCATGCCAATGTCTGATTCAGAAAAATAAAATTATGTTAAAACGTTTGTGTTTGTATGATACATATTTGGAAATCTGAGAGAAGGGAGAAGAAAACAGCTTTTTTAACATCTAAAAAACAGTAATGCAGAATGGCCATTTAATATTAAACATACATTACATCCGGTTCAGTATTTTTAAACTAAATACTTCTGCGGTGGTGTTTTTTTTTTCTATTTATAGTACCCAATACCCTAGTATTTTTCTAGATTCTCATGCCTTCCCTTTTGAAACTTAAGCCCCCGGGGTGGTCCAGGGCCCAGGGGATCAACATTTTGGGGAAGGGCATGGCCTCCCTCCCAGAGCCTTTAGAAGACCCTGGGGACCCCATCTCCAAGGGCAGACATCTTTATTTATGTGGAGTGGGGAATGCAGCCCCCCTGTCTGTGACATTGAAAGGCCCAAGGACCCCATCGCCTAGGGCCAACTTAGTGATTTTGGAGAGGCGGTGTGCTTCAGGCCCTCCTCCCCGAGCCGTAGGAGGGCACTGAGGATCCCATCCCTCGGCACTCGAAGAGAGCAATATCCAGGTAGAGGGTGCAAGTTATAGTTATTTTAGTGCATGATTTATAGTTACTTGAGATAACTTTAATTGGTAAATTTCAGTGGTTTTGTTAGTTTGAAACATTGCGTTTTAACTTACATTTTCACCTAGCTATAAGGTCCCTTTAATCTTGTTTTTTTTCAGCAAATTTGTATGGTTTTATGTATTGTCAAGTAGGATATAATTTCAATTCCTAACTATAATGTCACTTTAACCTTTGTTTTTTTCAGAAAATAGATGTATAGCACCAGTATAATTATGGTTCAGGAGGTTTCCAGAGATAAGGCATGTTTTGTTTTCTTAATACCCTTTGGGCCATTCAAAGAATCTGCACAAAACTTTCCCAACAAAAGTTGATCCAGTTTGTATATTTCATGTCAAGTTTTGTGCGGATCTGTCAAAGGAGACTAAGAAAAAAGGGAGATCCCAAAAAGGGAGGTTTCCTATTTTAATTTCCCTAAGGTTCTTTGCTCTTCGATACTGAAAAAATGGCTGAACGGAATGACACCAAATTTTCTAAGAAGTTGTGCTTTTGTTGCTTCGGTGGGAATCCATTCAGAAGTTTTTGAAAAAAATTGAGATTTAAGAGGTTCTCGGATTGGAAATGAAGGGGTTAAGTTTGAAAGATATCTTGACAGTTGGAAACATGACATTTTAATTTGCCCATACCTTTAGTGTTGTTTTAGCAATATCCATGAAATGTGGCAAGTATGTTCAGCTTACTCTTTGCCTTGTTGTGGAGACGCATCAATGGGGTCAATATTATGTTCATTTGCTAATAACTATAGCATCGTTTGATGAATTCATGTGACATTTGGCAGATATATAACATGTTTAAACTTTTGTGGGTATGGCAAGTTTCATGCAGCTCCATCAAGGGCCGCAAAGTTGAAAGATGGGGCCTTTGGTGCTCTGTAATGAATCTGCATGAAATTTGTCAGGCTCTTAGCATGTTAAGCCCACTGCAGGAAACTCAGGTTTCATGCAGATCCGAGAGGAGGAGGCAAAGTTAAATGGAGGGCAAAAAAATCATGCTAATAACTTTGGTGCAGTGTTACAGATCTGCACAACACTTGGCAGACACTAGCCATGGCCATATTTAGCTTACTAGCTATTTTTTTTAAATGTTTATGCCAACTCATACAGGTGGGATATTGTTAGAAATGGGTTTTTTGCTTGGGAGAGCACCCTGTCGAAGCATGAGCCACAATCCTAATCAGGGTAAGTCACTACACAACCTAAATTATCCTGTGCTCACCCTCTGGTAGCTTGGCACTGAGCAGTCAGGCTTAACTTAAGAGGCAATGTGTAAAGTATGTATGCAACACTTAAACAGCAAAACAGTGAAAACACAACAAAAAGACTCCACAACAATTTAGAAAAGTAAAGTGTGACTTTATAAATAAAGCCAAACAAAAACAACAAACATCCAGCATGTAGAAGTTAAGAAATGAATTCTGAAGGAATAAATGTCACAGTAGCGCTTCAAAGCAAATAGCGCTTAAAGGGTTAACTGGTTGCGCCGGACCGGGATAAAGTCAATAGTTCAACTGACCACGAGGGAGCGCAGGCCAGATACAGGGACCCACTCAGGCCCGTTGAACAAAAGTATCTTGATCCTAGGTTCGTGTTGACAGAGATGGGGTGCAGCCAAGTGATGCTTCAGTGATCCCCATTGCAGCAGCGGTGATATGACAAGAGCCATGAGTGAAGCATTGGTCCCAGAGTGCGGCTGGTCCCCAGTGCCATGCAGCAGCTCCAGGTGCGATGCTCTGATCCGATTACAGCGACAGCAGGTGATATGTCGATAACACTGCAGCAGGCCCCTAGGTCTGCATCCAAGGGTCCAGGACTGGGTTGGCATCTCTTGACAGGATAGGCACAGCAGCAGATGAGCACACAGGTTGGAAAAGGAGAGTTCTAAGTCTTTGGTGTACCTTAGACGTAGGCAGCAGGAGGCAAGCCAGCAAGCCCTTTTGAATCAGTCTGGGTTTTTGTTATGCAGGTTCAGCCCTTCTCACCCAGGCAGAGAAAGAGCAGCAGCAACAGGGCAACACAGCAAGGCAAGAGTTCAGCAAACAGCAGATCCAGCAGAGTGGCAGTCTTGTGGCAGCACAGTGGTTCCTCTTCTTCCTGGCAGAGTGGTCACAGGTTCAGAAGTGTACTACTCTGGTAGGGTCCGAGACCCAGTACTTAAACCTAAATGTGTCTTTGAAGTGGGGGTGACTTCCAAGAAGGGTCTTTGAAGTGCACAAGATCCTTTCTTTCCAGCCCAGACTATCAGCAGAGGGTAATCAGCCCTTTGTATGGGGTCAGGGGTCAGGCCACTACCTATTGAAGTGTATCAGTCCTTCCCTCCCTCCCAGACCAGGAAGGGCCATCAAGTTGTAAATGTATGTAGATGGGTACTCAGATACACCTAGCCTTCCTGTGTTTGTGGCTGTCTAGAGGGAATGCACAAAGTGTAGCTGTCACCCACCCCAGACGTGTATTGAAGGCAGGCTGCATGGCACACAGAGCTAAGAGCAGAGAAATGCCCACTTCTAATAGTGGCATTTCTAAAATAGTAATGTTAAATCCAACTTTACCAGTAAAGAGGATTTATTCTTACCATTCCAAAATATATAAAACATAATGCAGCTACTCCTTTCTGATCAAGAATTACAGCTTGAAAGTGTGTTAAGGAATTTCCAATGTTACCCTATGAGAGGAGTTGTCCTCACAGTAGTGAATAACGAATTGAGCGATTTGTCACTACCAGGACATGTAAAATTTAAGAGTACATGTCCTACCTTTTACTTACACAGCCCTATGCCCTTAGGGCTACATAGGGCCTCCTTTAGGGGTGACTTAGGTGTAATAGAAGGGGAGTTTAATTCTTTGCAATTGACTTTAATTGCCATGTCGAAGTGGCTGTAAACTGCCCACACAGGTCCTGAAATGGCAAGCCTGACACATGGTTAAGGGGCTACTTATGTGGATGGTACAATCTGTGCTGCAGGCTCACTAGAAACATTTAATTTACAGGCCAGGGCACATGTAGTTCACTTTACTAGGGACTTATAAGTAAATTAAACATGCCAATTGGGGATGAACCAATATTACCATATTTAGGGAGACAGCACCAGCACTTTACCACTGTTTAGCGTTGGTAAAGTGTGCAGAGTCCTAAAGCCAGCAAAAACGAGGTCAGTAAAATGGAGGGAGGCAGTTTTACTCCGGGAAGTGCCAATGCTTTGTTAGGAGTAAATCCGTTATGTAGTTAGAATATTGTATCAGCTTGAAAGGGTTAAAAGGTAGAGATTTCTGGACCATTAGAGTTTGGACAGCCTTCTAACCCAGGTTTGCAGACTTTCCATGGATCTACATTTAAAAATATAAGCTCCCAATGCATAAAGAAGGTTTTAGCTCATTTTTCCCATTTCGAGTCCACAGTATCAAAGTTTGGTCTATGTACCTGTTACAAGGTCCTAAAGTCAACCTATGCTATTCATGGTTGAAGGCCTTGTCATTAGGGTTGGTGGTCTGCAGCAGGTCAGTAAAGCATTACCAATTTAACATATTGTAGCCCCCATGCTCCCGCAACTGTACCTTCCTGTTGATGGATTTGCATCAAGCGTCATATACTAAGGGTAAAGTAGACAAGCTAGGGTTCTACTAATTTTTATACTCTGCACCAAAGGTTTTAGTAAATTAAAGCATTTTTGCCCCCACTTCAACTTTACCCCTTTTTCAGATTTGCCTGAAATGTGAGATTTCTGCACTGGACTCAACTTGCTACCAGGCAACTTACTGTTGGGACCACAGACCATTAACTCATGCAACACCATACAAACCATAACTTGCACACCAAATACGACCATGAAGACCTCACAATATTTATGCCAAGAAACAGCACTTAAAAGGAAAGAAAACAGCACTTAAAAGGAAAATGTGACAAAATAATAACACCTACTTAAACCAATAAATAATAGTAAATTCAAAGTCAGCCCATTGTAAGTGGTAAGTAATGTGATATCTAATTTAATATGGGCGCTTATTTATAAAGTTTGTAATTGCATATGATTCACTAAGTGTAAGGGCATTAGAATTGCATTTGCTGTATGAGGAGCATAGATGTCATGTCCACAAATTGTGATAAGAGCCATATCAAGGCTACTGGGCAGACGCTGGGAGAAGGAATCTGTGCTAGTGGCCATTTATGGGGAGGCCTTTGTTCGGGTGTTCATCTCTAAAGATTTTGAGTTATAGGACAAATTTTGGTTAGAACACGTGCTTATTTAACTCTTTGCTCTTCTCTGGGTACTAAACCCCTGCTTTGCAAGTGTCTTGCGTGTAACTTTTACTAGATGGGGAACAGTAGACAGAGTAAGTGTAGAGAACATTTTATCAGTTTGTGACTCAGGGTGGCAAGAGTTTATCCACATCTGATTCCACTGTCACTGATTAGGTGCATGTTGAGGAAACTTTAATTACAATAGTGACTGACCAAGATGAGAGACATACTTCAACACTGACTGAAGGTAACTGAGAAATCAATTTTGACTTAGGTCATATCTCATCGTTGGTCAGCACTGGCATCGAAGATAAAAAAGGTTTTAGAGCCCATGTGTACAGACATGCAGTATGTCGATAGCAGTATGACTAATATTAATCCCTTGCACAACTGCGACCCTGACATCTAGTGTAACTGCTTTGGAGCAACGATCATTGAAAATGGATTTGCAGGTAACACTTCTGGAGGAAGGAGGGAAACAGTTGTGAAGACGAAAAGTGTCATTCAAAGTTACTTTGAGCAAGAACTCTGAGCTAAGGCAATTGATTGAGTACAGAATACAGGAAAATAGCTGAATATATGTTGCATTCATAAAATGAAAGCCATGGTTTATGAAAGTGTGATTCTGCAGATATATGTTGGTCCTGAATGTGACTCAGTGACTGCACCTTTGCTCACTAAATGCCTCAGGCAATTTCAGAGAATGAATTTGCCATTAAGCTGGGTTGGCTAACTGGACCCACTGAGGTTGAGAATATGAATATTGAAGGCTCACCTATAAAGGAGAATGGTATTGAAACAAATCTAGGTGGTATAAAATATTTCAAATAGAGAAACCAACACTAGGAAGCAGTTCGGGCATGGTTACATTAAAACCCAGTTCAAAATATATAAATTACCAACGACAAAGGAGACAAACCTGTATGGTTAGGAGGCTAAATAAAAGAGTATAATAATGCACACAAGGAATTGAATTAAGAAGTCTGGCCAAAATAATTAATAATTATCAATTTACCAAGTAAGCCTGATGCGAACAGCTTCGCACTCATGGATGTAATAGAGGGCAGTACACTTGCGGCTCTGGACAGTACTGTGTGGGGAGGCTGATCCAAGGGCATCTCCAGAGACAATCATATTGTTCAGTGGTTATTTTCCATCAGTAAGTATCATGTTGTATACATTATGTAATACTGGACTTAAAGTAAGAAGTACAAAGTTTAAGGTACCAGTTTGTTGGGGACATATCCATTAACATGGGTGATGTCAATGTTTTTTGCTTTTGCAGATAAGGAAGATCAGGACATTTATGCTTTGGAGTTAGATGATTTTTGGGGTTGTATCCCTGTGTATTGGTTCAGTCACCATAACAATATATGTAGTGGAAAAACTCATACATTTCTGGAAGCATTCCTCCTCAGTTCCCTTAATGGTCATTTTGACAAAGAGTAAATTGCTAGTACTGAGGCAAATATGAGTTTAGACTATTCATTTGTTGATTGTCTTAATTTTCATGAAATAATAGATTTCTAGATTGAGGTTCCAAGTACTAGTGACCATTCTATGCAGATAATAATAATGCAGTCTTCTGACCTGTAAATGCTCAACATCAGGTAATAGGGTTGTGGAAGGAAATCAAATATTACACAGTTTAGGACCCAATTTAGAGTTTGGAAGACAGGGTACTCTATCGCAAATGAGACAGAATACCCACTGCTAAACTCTCAGTCCACCCACCTCATGTAGAGATGAGCGAACCTTAAGTACTCTCTTGATGGAACCACCATTGGCTCTGTCAAAAGAATATTTCCTACGCCGGCCCGATGGAACACGGACCATCAGATGAAAGGCATTACATCATCTGCCTGGTGTATGTCTTTTTTTTCACTGTCCATCACCGCTAGGAAAAAATCTGGTAGTGAGGGACAAGAAAAAACCTTGGAGAAAACTCCTGTGGTGCAGGGGTCATTAGTTTTATTGTTTTTCAAAAACAAAATCCCACTTTGGGAGAAAAAGTTAAAGGTTTGGAGATGGCCATCAAAACTGACGACAGCTATCCATCAAATCTTTTAGTACTCTAAAGGAACTGGTATAACCGTACTTCCTTTCAATGTAAAGTGATGACTGCTGGGCCAGGGGTTATCTCTAATGGTATGGGATGGTAGTCTGTCAGGGTGGCGGAGGTTCGCAACCCTGACAGACTGTACACCGACTGCCAAATATTAAGTCAGACTTCTAGTTTGGTCAACTGCCCTGGAAAGGGAAGTAAGCAGATTGCATAATGGCTGGAATGTGTTTGCAGAGGAAACTGTTAATGTGTGTTGAAGTGGAAAATTTGAATGTGTTTCACACTATGATTCAGATTAGACTCTGGGTAGGAGAGCTCGAATCTTTTGGGGTATTATTAAGGGTAGAAATCACTTTTTTAAAGACAGTACAGTTCTGAATCACCATACATATTTGTGCTCAAGTGGGTTCAATACAGAGAGTAAAGAGCTGCACAAGGTAGTGATAAATATGGGACTCAGAGCAATTAGGGCAAAAGAAAATATAATCTTAGTCACCTGCTTATGTTTGTAAGTAATGTTTTGCAATTAATCAAGCTAAATTGGAGTTAACTAGTTATAAATGAACTCCATGCAAAAAAAAAGTATTCTAGAAAAAAGGCGTAAAGGTTTTTGGTTCTTAGGTTCTAAATCATTTTGTAGTTCCACAGCTGATCCAGACTGGTGTATCTCTGACCAAAGATAGGCTGTGTACAGTGTAACCCTGTAGAAATAACAATTTCTCAGGTCCCAGATCAAGGTTGGCACATAAAGTTTGATATTTACATCTACTGAAGTAAGTCTGGCAAACTGGATCGATTTAATTTTCTCAAGTTGTGTTTCATGTGCTACAGAATATCAATACTATTCCCTCAGACTTGTATGAGAGGTTGGTGTCAACAAGGAAATAGTTTGAGTACAGGTCTTTTTTACCTGTGACCGATCTAGTAGGTGCCCAAGGGGCAGTTTCAGTTTCCCTTTCCATGAATCGTCTACTTCCTTCCTTGTACTAATTGATGCTCAGTATGTCTGATGTCTGACGGAGGGGTTATTGACCTTGTAGGGGTCCACTCAAAGAACGTTGCTTTGTTCATGTGAATACACAAAGCTGATGACTCAACAAAAAGCCTTTCTTGTTTCAGGTAAGTCTGATTATGGTGTGTGTAATCAAGGTAGACAACTCTCCTGCCTCAGTGGCACCTTTTACTGGAGCTGACCCAGCTGTTCTTTATTTTTGTCACCTGAATAGCAGAGAGCATTTTTTGTCCAGCAAAGAAATCATTTGAAAAAATGATGCCACAATCGGAAACAATCTTAACAAATTGGTCCTGGCAATATTCCTCCCTCATGTTGCTGTGGGGAAAGTCTTAGAAGAATATGCATTTCAAAATGACTCTATAGCCATTCCGATTTCAAAGATTTTAGCCCCATTGATCAGATCAGAGAGTCCCCTCGAACTGTTCCACAGTTGTGATGAATACTACTGTCTTTATAGAGGTTCTTATCTTGTCTTTTTACACACAATAGAAGCTCTGAGCACCAGACACAGGGTGGGCAGAGGCGGCTACTGGCACATTAAAGTGGTGTGACGATTATTTTAGCCTGCTGACAGGCACTGATAGAAACCAGTAGTGCATTTAAACTCAATGCTAAAGCTTCCATTTTATACAATACAGCGATTGAGAGCTGTGGAATTGAGGCTGAAGCCAGTGTGAGTTTCTCACAGTGCATGTCAGTCAGTCAACTTTTAAGTAAAAAACAAAAAATTAACTTACCCACTGCCTTAGTTTTCCTTTTCATCTCAGTAGTATGTGGCAGTCCAGGCTCCCAGAATAATCAACTCCCCTGACAAATCCAGACGCTGCTCTCGTGTTCCTAATATTATCAATCTACATGAGAGAAGCACCAGTATTGATTGGAGCATGCTGGCTCGATGCTCCTTTAGGCACTGTAGGCCTGAGACTGCTCTCCACCCAGTTATCTAGCGCAGTTTGGCTTGGAGAGGGTTAAAGTGCTCATGTCAGGCTGGCCATTGAAAGACAGGTGACATGCACACTTTAAACTGAGATGCCCACCACTCCAAGTCTTCCCTACTGCAAATCAGCAATAGCCCCTCCTTCAGATTCAGCTTGGCTGTCAGCATGAAAAATAAAATGGTAAAAAAATCCTATTATAATTTTATTTTTCACTTTTGTTGCACTCGGAGGAGATGACACTCATTTGCCCTAAAGGAGAAACCCCCGCTGAGGGTGGACTAGTTTTTAGAATCATTTTTATAGTTGATATTAATAAAGACAGGAACAGACCACAGCTGAGCGGAAGGCTCCAGATTAGTTGCATCTGTGGAGAAAATTAATATGAGAAATTTGATTATTGGTTGGCTAGGGTGTGGGCTCTGATCAAGCAACAACCACATTCCCTGGCAGGGTGAACCACAAAAAGTCACCAAATTAACCTATGCTTAACTCTGGATAGCTTGGCATAAAAAGCAGTCAGGTTTAACTTAGAGGCAATGTACAAAGTATTTATGCAGCACACAAACAGTAATAAAGTGAAAACACACACAAAAAAAAATCCCACATAAATTTTAAAAAATAGAGCCAAATGTAATTCATTATTTGACATCAAAATAGCAAGACTCTAAACAGTAGAACTGGAATTATGAATTTTTAAAGTTTTTAGTAAAAGATCAAAGCTCCAACCACGGACATCTAGTCGCTCGAGACTGGGTGAAAGTCGAAAAATATGTCTGACTGCGATGGAGCACAAGTCTGATACAAGAAGTGGATTGGGCCTGGTCAGCACTGATCTTTGGACTTTTCAAGAAACATTTTCTAAGAATGTAAAGTTCAGTGGGGCAGGGCTCCATGTGGAGTCCTAGGAGGGAGCGTCATCATTGCGGAGCAGCTGGGTGAAGTTGTGGTGAAGATTTCTACATTCGGACTTAGTCACTTTTATGGAAGTCGAAAATTGCCAGCAGGACGAAGGCAGAAGGCTAGAGCCGAAGACAATTCCAGGGACTCGGATATCCCTTTGGCGAAAGACCACTGAATAGGATTTGCTGCTGTGGAAAGAATGGGAGAGGGACCAGCTGCAAATTAAGGGCTCAAACTGCAGGACTGTCCTCTGAGGTTTCAAGGCAGGCTCCAGGCAGCAAAGCAGTCCTCCCAGCTGCAGCAAAGCAGTCTTGTGGAGTCCTTCTGCAAGTCCAGAAAGTGAACTGAAGAGTGAGTCTGAGGGCCCTACTTTTATATCTGGTGCCTCCTTTGAAGTAGGGAGAAGTTCCTAGAGGTTTCTCTTTGAAGTGCTTGGAATTTTCAAACTCCCCTGCCCTGGCTTCAAGCTGACTGCAGAGACAAGGTGAAAGTGACATGCCCTTTGTGTGAAGGCAGAGCACAGCCCATTCAGTTGCAAGTGGGGTGGTGCCCAGCTCCGCCCCCCCATTCTGCCAGTAGATGGCCATTGCAGGCACACTTAATTCTTCTTTAGTGCAACTGTCTGGGAAAAATTCACAAAGTCTGTCAGTTTCACCCAGTCAGGTAACCTACAACTGGCAGGCACCAAAAGACTAAGGGCAGAAAAATGCCCACTTTCTAAAAGTGCCATTTTTAAATTTGTAATTTAAAATCTGACTTTACCATTAATGAGGATTTTTCATTACAATTTCATAGAAACCAAACATGAGATGCTTACCTGGTCCCAATCAGAAGTTAACACTTATTAAATGTGATAAGGCAACTCAATGTTATCCCATGGGACAGGTAGTCCTCATGGTAGTGAAAAAACACATTTAGGAGTTTTTCACTACCAGGACATGTCACACCTAAAAGCACATGGTCAACCTTTTAATTACAATGCACCCTGCCCTATGGGCGAGCTAGGGCATACCTCAGGGGTATATTACATGCAACAAACAGGAAGTTTAAGGCTTGACAGTTTAAAAGTGCATTTAGGCTGCAATAGCAGACCTGGGACATGTTTTAAGGGCCTACTTAAGTGGACGGCACACAAGGTGCTGCAGGCCTACTAGTAGCATTTAATTTACAGGCCCTGGTTATATGGTATACGGTATACCATATAACCAGGGCCTGTAAATTAAATGCTGTATACCACTGTACAAGGGATTTATAAGTAAATGTAATATGCCAATCAGGTGTAAGACAATTTTACCATGTTTAAGGGAGAGAGCACAAGCACTTAATGACACTGGTTAGCAGTGTTAAGGTGCACAGAGTCCTAAAGCCAACAAAGCCGAATTCAGCAAAAATAGGAGCAATGAAGGCAAAAGGTTTGGGGGGTGACCCTGCAAGATGGCCAGGTCCAACAATTATGCTGTGACAACAAAATCATTCTGAATTCCAGACCAATGCTCATGCCCTGCTGTAATAAGTTTGAAGTGAGGGGTAGCCCGTAGAGAAGACATTCCAGCCAAGCCCAGAGAGCTACTGAGTGCTGCAAGCTTCTTCAGAACTACCTGAGATGACTTTCTCTGCTATGGTTTAGTTACAGTGATTACAAAACCACTGCCCCTTCTCTTTAGTACTAGCAATTCGTATGTTACCCCTCACTAAAGGTCGGAGGGCTCCATTATTGATGCGTTCCTTAATTTCTGGATCCCAGTTCCCAGAGGTTCAGGTCACCAAGGTCCAGAGAGGCAGCACCCACAAATGCCACTGCAGCTGACTAGTTCTGCTACATAGCCTTGAAGAGTTAACCACTCTGTTAGTCCTACTGGTGAAGGGACATGAAACCTCAACTGGATATGGACAACATTGACTAATACTGGGCTGAGTTGTAATTGTTTCTATCGGGTGCTATCTTTGACTGTGGATGAGTATTGTCAAACATCAGTGAGTGACCCATATTACAAAAGGAGTCAAGAGAGGGGCTGGACAGAGCGTCACAGTGTTGCGGTCTATATGCTAATTCAGTGACTGGCCCAGACAAGTTAGAGATTAACTGAATATCTGTTGCATTGGGGCAATGGGGGAGCAGGTGAGAGAAGCAATGAGGAGTGTGCGGGAGAGGGGAAAAGCAGTACATGAAGGAGAGCAACTTAGGGGACAGGAGAAGCAAACGAACAAGACAGCAACAGAGACTGCAGGAGAGGCAGAGAGTGGCGAGGGAAGAATTACATGAAAGAGAGCTTGCAACATGAGACAGCAGCACAGAGCATCAGGACATGCATTTGGTCGGGTGAGCAGAAGAAGCACAGGAGGGAGAGAGCTAGAAAACAAATACACTGTCACTGAGTGCTTAAGCTAAAAGAAAAAAGTAACTTCGTTAAAAGTGAGCAGTGGAAGGATATTAGCCAGCCAATCAGAGAGCGATAAAAAGGTGAGGGACAAACACAGGTTGGACAAGCAGGGACAAGGAAAGCCATTGACTAAGAAACGAGGAAATTAGTACGATAATAAAGCTAACCAATGGAAAGTAATGGGCAAGCGGAAATCCCCTGTAGGTTCTTGATAAGCCTACAATAGATCTTATGCAATCAGACGGCTTGTGCTGTCTGTTATGCTCGACCTAAAAAGGTACTCAGTGAGTGTCTGACCTATTTATGGAAGGGTTCTCAGTAAGCTTGAGTAAAAGTGCCCAGCGAGCCCATGATATATTCAATGAAGAGCATGTACTGAATTTATGATCTGTTTCATGTAGGGCATTCAGTTAGTTTGTGTAAGGGGGCTCACAGTATCTCTGATTTATCTAACTAAGGGTACCCAGTGATCCTGATTAAGGTTGCCCAGTGACTCTACATTCTATTCACTGACAGTCAATCTATGACTTTATGATATATATCAGAAAGGGCATTAAGTGAGTTTGAGTAAGATGCCCAGTGAGCCCATGATCTTTTAAATGAAGTGCGCTCTATGAGTTTTTAATCTACTGAATGAAGAACACACATTGAGTGTGAGAAAGGCACCAAGTGAGTTTAGGATCTATTTACCAAAGGAAACTCAGCGAATTTTAATAATCGTACTCGCTGCATCTGTAACCTATTTATCAAAGGGTGGGTAGTGAGCCTATGTTTCTGTTTAGTGCAGGGCACAAAGTGACCTGGTCTCTTGATTATGCTGAACAATCCGGGATAAAACTGTGGCTACACAAATTCAACACAGCGGCTTTAACCCCTTCAGTGCTCATGACGGATTGGTTCTGTCATGAGCACAAGTTCTAGTGTGCTCATGACGGAACCATTCCGTCATGAGCACATGCTCAGGAAATCCCTCTGCTGCAGACAGCAGAGGGATTTCCCATTTTATTTTTTTTGCCTGGGGAGTTGGGGAAGAGCTTCCCCAAACTCCCCAGGCATTATTTGGATTTCATTGCAATGATGATCACGCCCATGGCGCGCTATCGTCATTGAAACGAAATCGAAACTGAAACTTAGTTTCAGTTTATCAGTTTCGGTGCTTGTGGGGCTATCTGAGCCCCCCGAGCACCGAAAAAGATTGGAGGGGTATCGTTGGAAAGGGGAGAATCTCCCCTTTCCAATGGTACCCTTCCCTAGTGGATCCCTGCTTGGGGATCACCCCAGGAGGGCGATCCCCAAGCAGGGATCCACCCACTAGCGCCAGGGAGGGGGAGCTCCCCTTGGGCAAGGGCCTTTGCTCCCCCCATATTTGTTTGGCCGCTACAGACTTTCTGCCCCCCCTGGGGGGCAGATGGGGGCAGTATCCCCCAATATGCCCCCCCGGGGGGCGGAAAGCCCAATAGAAACCAGGGATTTTTTTTTATTGACGTTGGGGTGGGGGCTGCCCAAAAAGGGCATGGCAATGCCCCCACCCCCCCAGAGAAATTTCAGTCTTTCTGCCCCCCCGGGGGGGGGGGCGGAAAGCCCACTAGAAACCAGGGATTATTTTTTTTATTGAAGTTGGGGTGGGGGCTGCCCAAAAAGGGCATGGCAATGCCCCCCCCCAGAGAAATGTCAGTCTTTCTGCCCCCCTGGGGGGCAGATGTGGGCAGTAGCCCCCAATATGCCCCCCCGGGGGGCTGAAAGCCCACTAGGAACCAGGGATTTTTTTTTAAATTGATGTTGGGGTGGGGGCTGCCCAAAGAGGGCATGGCAATGCCCCCCCAGAGAAATGTCAGTCTTTCTGCCCCCGGGGGCAGAAAGCCCACTAGAAACCAGGGATTTTTTTATTGACGTTGGGGTGGGGGCTGCCCAAAAGGGCATGGCAATGCCCTCACCCCCCCCCCCAAAAAAATTGCAACAGTCTTTCTGCTCCCTCCATGGGCAGATGGGGGCAATAGCCTCTGATCTGCCCCCAGGGGGGGCAGAAAGCCCACTAGGCACCAGGTATTTTTTTTTTTATAATGTAGGGGTGGGGGCTGCCCAGAATGGGCATGGTAATGCCCCCACACCAAAAACAATTACCACAGTCTTTCTGCCCCTCCCCGGAGGCATTTTGGGGCAATAGCTCCTTATCTGCCCCCCAGGGGGGTAAAAAGCCCTCTAGGCCTCAGGAAATTTTTTTCTTTTTTTATTCAGGGTTGAGGTCAGCCCAGAATGGGCATGCCAATGCCCACACCTCCCCAAAAAAATGCCACAGTCTGTCTGCCCCACCCGAGGGGCGTATGGGGGCAGTGGCCCCTGATCTGCCCCCGGGGGGGCAGAAAGACCACTAGGCGCCAGCGATTATGCTGGCTTTTTTTATGCGTGGGGGTGGGGGCTGCCCAGAATGGGCATACCAATTCCTCCACACCCCAAAAACATAGCCACAGTCTTTCTGCCCCCCTTGGGGGCATATCAGGGCAACCCCCCCCTGATTCCCCCCAGGGCGGCAGAAAGCCCACTAGGCACAGACTTGTTTTTAGCAATGTGCCTACCTGTGAATTTTGGGCCCTAGCGCAGCCGGCACATAGGGAAACCTAGCAAACCTGTAAATTTTTTTAAACTAGACACCAAGGGGAATCCAGGATGGGGTGACTTGTGGGCCTCTCACCAGGTTCTGTTACCCAGAATCCCTTGCAAACCTCAAACTTAGTTAAAAAAAACACATTTTCCTCACATTTCTGTGATGGAAAGTTCTGGGATCTGCGTGGATCCACAAAATTCCACCCACCCCGCATTCCCCAAAGTCTCCTGAGAAAAATGGTACCTCACTTGTGTGGGTAGGCCTAGTGCCCGCGACAGGAAACAGCCCAAAACGCAATGTGGACACACCACATTTTCACAATGAAAAATGACCCTTTTTCTGCAATGTGCCTAGCTGTAGATTTTGAACCCCAGCTCTGCCGGCACCTAGGGAAACCTAGCAAACCTATACATTTTTGAAAACTAGACACCCAGGGGAATCCAGGATGGGGTGACTTGACTGCCTCTCACCAGGTTCTGTTACCCAGAATCCCTTGCAAACCTTGAAATGTGTAAAACAAAAACACATTTTCCTCACATTTCTGTGGTGGCAAGTTCTGGAATCTGCGTGGATCCACAATATTCCACCCACCCCGCATTCCCCAAAGTCTTCCGAGAAAAATGGTACCTCACTTGTGTGGGTAGGCCTCATGCCCGCAACAGGAAACGGCCCAAAACGCAACGTGGACACCACATTTTCACAGTGAAAACTGACCCTTTTTTTGCAAAGTGCCTAGCTGTAGATTTTGAACCCTAGCTCTGCCGGCACCTAGGGAAACCTAGCAAACCTATACATTTTTGAAAACTAGACTCCCAGGGGAATCCAAGATGAGGTGACTTGTCTGGCTCTCACCAGGTTCTGTTACCCAGAATCCCTTGCAAACCTCAAACTTTGTAAAAAAAAGACCACATTTTCCTCACAATTCTGTGGTGGAAAGTTCTGGAATCTGCGTGGATCCACAAAATTCCACCCACCCCACATTCCCCAAAGTCTTCCGAGAAAAATGGTACCTCACTTGTGTGGGTAGGCCTAGTGCCCGCGACAGGAAACGGCCCAAAACGCAACGTGGACACAACACATTTTCACAGTGAAAACGGACCCTTTTTTTGCAAAGTGCCTAGCTGTAGAGTTTGAACCCTAGCTCTGCCGGCACCTAGGGAAACCTAGCAAACCTATACATTTTTGAAAACTAGACACCCAGGGGAATGCAGGATGGGGTGACTTGTCTGGCTCTCACCAGGTTCTGTTACCCAGAATCCCTTGCAAACCTCAAAACTTGTAAAAAAAACACATTTTCATCACATTTCTGTGGTGGAAAGTTCTGGAATCTGTGTGGATCCACAAAATTCTACCCAGTCCGCATTCCCCAAAGTCTTCCGAGAAAAATGGTAGCTCACTCGCGTGGGTGGGTCAAGTACCCGTGACAGGCAAGGGCCCAAAACCTATTGAGGCGACTTCAAAATTACCTATCACAAAACAACCTGGTTTTGAAAGGGGGGGTCATATGAGTTTTTGGCCCCGGGCTCGGCTGCCATCTAGGGAAACCTACCAAACCCACACATTTCTGAAAACTAGACACCCTGGGGAGTCCAGCAAGGTATGGCTTGCGTGGGTCCCCCAACATTTCCTTACAGAGAACCCCCTGCAAACCTCAAATTTAGCTGAAAAAATCACTTTTTTCTCACATTTCTGTGTGGGAAAGTTCTGGAATCTGCATGGATTCACAAATTTCCTTCGACACAGCATTCCCCCAGGTCTCCCGATAAAAATGGTACCTCACTCGCGTGGGTGGGTCAGGTACCCACGACAGGCAAGGGCCCCAAACCTATTAAGGCGACATCAAAATTACCTATCACAAAACAACCTGGTTTTGCAAGGGGGGTCCCATGAGTTTTTGGCCCCTGGCTCGGCGGCCACCTAGGGAAACCTACCAAACCCACACATTTCTGAAAACTAGACACCCGGGGGAGTCCAGCAAGGTATAGCTTGCGTGGGTCCCCCAACATTCTGCGTGGGTGGGTCAAGTCCCAGTGACAGGCAAGGGCCCAAAACGTATTGAGGAGACATCAAAATGACCTATCACAAAATAACCTGGTTTTGCAAGAGGGGTCACCTGGGTTTTTGGCCCCGGGCTCGGCGGCCATCTTGGAAAACTACCAAACCCATACATTTCTGAAAACTAGACACTCGGGGGAGTCCAGCGTGGTGTGGCTTGTGTGGATCCCCCAACGTTTTCCTATGCAGAATGCGCTGCAAACCTCAAATTTAGCTGAACAAACCACATTTTCCACATATTTTTGGGTGGAATCACCGTGCTGGCACAAATGTCCTACCACCCAGCGTTCCCCCAGGTCTCCCGATAAAAATGATACCTCACTCGCGTGGGTGGGTCAAGTACCCGCGACAGGCAAGGGCCCAAAACGTATTGAGGAGACATCAAAATGACCTATCACAAAACAACCTGGTTTTGCAAGGGGGGTGACCTGGGTTTTTGGCCCCGGGCTCGGTGGCCATCTTGGAAAACTACCAAACCCACACATTTCTGAAAACTAGACACCCGGGGGAGTCCAGTGAGGTATGGCTTGCGTGGGTCCCCCAATGTTTTCCTACCCAGAATGCCCTGCAAACCTCAAATTTAGCTGAAAAACCACATTTTCCACAATTTTTGGGTGGAATTACCGTACCGGCCAAAATGTTCTACCCCAAAGCGTTCCCCTCAGTCTCCCGAGTAAAATGATACCTCACTTGTGTGGGTGGGGCAAGAGCCTGTGACTGGGAAGAGCCCAAAACTTAGGGAAAAAGGGTATAGCACTGAGAATTCTAAGCGCTACATTTTATAAAAAATACGTTTTTAGCCAATTCTGCATTGGACACCCACACAAGTGAGGTATCATTTTACTCGGGACTTTAGGGAGAACGCTGTGGGGTAGGACATTTGTGCCGCCACGGTGATTCCACACAAAAATATGTGGAAAATGTGTTTTTTTCAGCTAAATTTGAGGTTTGCAGGGGATTCTGGGTAGGGAAACGTTGGGGGATCCACGCAAGCCATACCTCATTGGACTCCCCAGGGTGTCTAGTTTTCAGAAATGTGTGGGTTAGGTAGGTTTCCCTAGATGGCGGCGTGCCCAGGGCCAAAACCCCAGGTGCCCCCCCCCCAAAACCAGGTAGTTTTGTTATAGGTAATTTTGAAGTCTCAACAGTACGATTTGGGCCATTTCCTGTTGCAGCCACTATGCCTACCCACACAAGTGAGGTACCATTTTTATCGAGAGACCTGGGGAAACGCTAGGTGGTAGGAAATTTGTGGATCCACGCAGATTCCAGAACTTTCCCACACAGAAATTTGAGAAAAAAGTGATTTTTTTTCAGCGAAATTTGAGGTTTGCAGGGGATTCTGGGTAGGAGAATGTTGGGGGACCCATGCAAGCCATACCTCGCTGGACTCCCCCGGGTGTCTAGTTTCCAGAAATGTGTGGGTTTGGTTGGTTTCTCTAGATGGCCGCCGAGCCCCGGGACAAAAACTCATGGGACCCCCCTTGCAAAACCAGGTTGGTTTGTGCTAGGTAATTTTGATGCTGCCTCATTAGGTTTTGGGCCCTTGCCTGTCGTGGGTACTTGACCCACCCACGCAAGTAAGGTACCATTTTTCTCGAAACACTTTGGGGAACGCGGGGTGGGTGGAATTTTGTGGATCCACGCAGATTCCAGAACTTTCCACCACAGAAATGTGAGGAAAATGTGTTTGTTTTGATAATTGTTTAGGTTTGTAATGGATTCTGGGTAACAGAACCTGGTGAGAGCCAGTCAAGTCACCCCATCCTGGATTCCCCTGGGTGTCTAGTATTCAGAAATGTATAGGTTTGCTAGTTTTCCCTAGGTGCCGGCAGAGCTAGGGTTCAGAAACTACAGCTAGGCACTTTGCAAAGAAAGGGTCATTTTTCACTGTGAAAATGTGGAGTGTCCACGTTGCGTTTTGCGCCGTTTCCTGTCGCGGGCACTAGGCCTACCCACACAAGTGAGGTACCATTTTTCTCAGAAGACTTTGGGGAATGCGGGGTGGGTGGAATTTTGTAGATCCACCCAGATTCCAGAACTTTCCACCACAGAAATGTGAGGAAAATGTGTTTTTTTTTACAATTCTTTAGGTTTGCAAGGGATTCTGGGTAACAGAACCTGGTTAAAGCCATTCAAGTGACCCCATCCTGGATTCTCCTGGGTGTCTAGTTTTCAAAAATGTATAGGTTTGCTAGGTTTCCCTAGGTGCCGGCAGAGCTAGGGTTCAAAAACTACAGCTAGGCACTTTGCAAAAAAAAGGTCATTTTTCACTGTGAAAATGTGGTGTGTCCACGTTGCGTTTTGCGCCGTTTCCTGTCCCGGGCACTAGGCCTACCCACACAAGTGAGGTACCATTTTTCTCGGAAGACTTTGGGGAACGCGGGGAGGTTGGATTTTTGTGGATCCACGCAGATTCCCGAACTTTCCACCGAAGAAATGTGAGGAAAATGTGATTTTGTTGACAATTTTTTAGGTTTGCAAGGGATTCTGGGTAACAGAACCTGATGAGAGCCAGTCAAGTCACCCCATCCTGGATTCCCCTGGGTGTCTAGTTTTAAAAAATGTATAGGTTTGCTAGGTTTCCCTAGGTGCCGGCAGAGCTAGGGTTCAAAAACTACAGCTAGGCACTTTGCAAAAAAAGGGTCATTTTTCACTGTGAAAATGTGGTGTGTCCACGTTGCGTTTTGTGCCGTTTCCTGTCGCGGGCACTAGGCCTACCCACACAAGTGAGGTACCATTTTTCTCGGAAGACTTTGGGAAACGTGGGGTGGGTGGAATTTTGTGGATCCACGCAGATTCCAGAACTTTCCACCGCAGAAATGTGAGGAAAATGTGTTTTTTTTGACAATTTTTTAGGTTTGCAAGGGATTCTGGGTAACAGAACCTGGTGAGAGCCAGTCAAGTCACCTCATCCTGGATTCCCCTGGGTGTATAGTTTTGGAAAATGTATAGGTTTGCTAGGTTTCCCTAGGTGCCGGCAGAGCTAGGGTTCAAAAACTGCAGCTAGGCACTTTGCAAAAAAAGGGTCATTTTTCACTGTGAAAATGTGGTGTGTCCACGTTGCGTTTTGGGCCGTTTCCTGTCGCGGGCCCTAGGCTTACCCACACAAGTGAGGTACCATTTTTCTCGGAAGACTTTGGGGAACGCGGGGTGGGTGGAATTTTGTGGATCCACGCAGATTCCAGAACTTTCCACCACAGAAATGGGAGGAAAATTTGTTTTTCTTTTACAATTTTTATGTTTGCAAGGGATTCTGGGCAACAGAACCTGGTGAGAGCCAGTCAAGTTACCCCATCCTGGATTCCCCTGGGTGTTTAGTTTTCAAAAATTTATAGGTTTGCTAGGCTTCCCTAGGTGCCGGCAGAGCTAGGGTTCAAAAACTACAGCTAGGCACTTTGCAAAAAAAGGGTCATTTTTCACTGTGAAAATGTGTTGTGTCCACGTTGCGTTTTGGGCCGTTCCCTTTCGCGGGCACTAGGCCTACCCACACAAGTGAGGTACCATTTTTCTCGGAAGACTTTGGGTAACTCGGGGTGGGTGGAATTTTGTGGATCTATGCAGATTCCATAACTTTCCAGCACAGAAATGTGAGGAAAATGTGTTTTTTTGGACAATTTTTTAGGTTTGCAAGGGATTCTGGGTAACAGAACCTGGTGAGAGCCAGTCAAGTCACCCCATCCTTCATTCCCCTGGGTGTCTAGTTTTCAAAAATGTATAGGTTTGCTAGGTTTCCCTAGGTGCCGGCAGAGCTAGGGTAAAAAAACTACAGCTAGGCACTTTGCAAAAAAAGGGTCATTTTTCACTGTGAAAATGTGGTGTGTCCACGTTGCGTTTTGGGCCGTTTCCTGTCGCGGGCACTAGGCCTACCCACACAAGTGAGGTACCATTTTTCTCGGAAGACGTTGGGGAATGCGGGGTGGGTAGAATTTTGTGGATCCACGCAGATTCCAGAACTTTCCACCACAGAAATGTGAGGAAAATGTATTTTATTTGACAATGTTTTAGGTTTGCAAGGGATTCTGGGTAACAGAACCTGGTGAGAGCCAGTGAAGTCACCCCTTCCTGGATTCCCATGGATGTCTAATTTTCAAAAATGTATAGGTTTGCTAGGTTTCCCTAGGTGCCGGCAGAGCTAGGGTTCAAAAACTACAGCTAGGCACTTTGCAAAAAAAGGGTCATTTTTCACTATGAAAATGTGGTGTGTCCATGTTGCGTTTTGGGCCGTTTCCTGTCACGGGCACTAGGCCTACCCACACAAGTGAGGTACCATTTTTCTCAAAAGACTTTGGGGAACGCGGGGTGGGTGTAATTTTGTGGATCCACGCAGATTGCAGAACTTTCCACCACAGAAATGTGAAAACGTGTTTCTTTTGACAATTGTTTTAGGTTTCCAAGGGATTCTGGGTAACAGAACCTGGTGAGAGCCAGTCCAGTCACCCCACCCTGGATTCCCCTGGGTGTCTAGGTTTAAAAAATGTATAGGTTTGCTAGGTTTCCCTAGGTGCCGGCAGAGCTAGGGTTCAAAAACTACAGCTAGGCACTTTGCAAAAAAAGGCTAATTTTTCATTGTGAAAATGTGGTGTGTCCACGTTGCGTTTTGACCCGTTTCCTGTCGTGGGCACTAGGCCTACCCACACAAGTGAGGTACCATTTTTATCGGGAGACTTAGGGTAACACAGAATTGTAGAGTAACTATTATTACCTATTGACTTTCGATGCATTTCTGCCTTCCAAATGAAAGACAATGTGTAAAAAAGAAGTCATTTTGAAAAATGACCTATAATTCTCATGCTAGTATGGGTATTCCCAATTTTGGAAATGTGCAAATATATACTGTTTCTAAACTCTATATTTTGTTCCCATTTCAGAAATACATAGGTGTCTTTCATACCGATTTTTCCATGTATACATTTCCCCAGAATAATTGCTATATACCCGGTACATAATAAAAAACCATTGCAAGTCGCTGCTCAGTTATTGGCTCTGGGTTCGTCGGGTTCTTGGTGAACCTACAAGTCCTATATATCCCCACAACCAGAAAGGTCCAGCGGATGTAACGGTATATTGCTTTCAAACAGCTGTCATAATTAGAAGCAGTTACAGGTGAAAACGTTGACACAAATGGCTGTTTTTTTCAACTAATTTTCAATTTTTTCTATATTCAACGGTTAGTTTCTATAAAGAAACCTTGAAGGATCTACACAAATGACCCCTTGCTGAATTCAGAATTTTGTCTACTTTTCTAAAATGTATAGCTTTCCAGGATCCATTATTGCTTTCATACCCATTTCTACCATTAACTGGAAAGAGGTTGAAAGCACAAAAAATAGCAAAAATAGGCTATGTCCCAGAAAAATGCCAAAACTGTGTAAAACATTTTAGTTTTCTGACAAAAGTCTGCTTGTCCCTGAAATCTGGGAAGATGGTGATTTCAGCACCACAACCCCTTTTTTTATACCATTTTCAGGGAAAAAACCAGACGCTTTCATCTGTAGCCCTTTTTTCCCATTTTCCCCCCAAAAAACTAAATTTAGCTGTATTTTGGGTAATTTCTGTGTCCCCTCCAGGGGAATCCACAAACCCTGGGTACCTTTAGAATCCCCATGATGTTGGAAAAAAAGGTCGCAAATTTGGCGTGGATACCTTATGTGGTCAAAAAGGTACAGGGGCCTAAGCGCGAACTACCCCAAATAGCCAAAAAAGGCTTAGCACAGGGGAGGAAAAGGCCTAGCAGCGAAGGGGTTAAAAGCTTATCTGAACACCATAAAACAGAATGAAATGGTACTTAACTAGACTAATGGATACATCTCCTTTGCAAACTAAAAGGGAACAAGGACATAAACTCTAAATTAAAGTATTTGCAATGAACTGAGCAAATATTTCGGAGAAGCCTGACTGGAAATTTGGAAATGAACCTGATACTAAAAAGATACCAATATTGACATGCATTACTGACCACAATGCTGCCTCATCAATAATGTGTCATAGCACAGCTCACTACATATTTCTCTAGTATAAACATCTGGAAATTTACTTTAAGAATTTGGCTTCAGGATCTCCTCGCTATGGCTACTAATGTGTCACATCTGTACTAACGTCAGAGCTCAAGGCAACCACACACATGGCACAGATGTTACAAGAAAGATTTATACCAGATAGAACCATCCGCGCAGAACACTGTGTGCTGTGTTCTTTGATTTATTTCTAATTCTCCTTCCAGGTTGTTTTTTCTTGCACTGTGAAGAAGTCACCTTTTAAGACCCTCTTTCTTGAATCTGATTAGATTTATTAGTTTGCAGATAAAAACATGTTTAGTTCAAAGAAATATTATCTGGTTTGCTTTTCTGTTTTGATGAGCTTGTGTTTAAACGGAGTAAGGAGTTTCTAAAATATAACTCTAAAAGCAGAAATGTTTTAAATAAACATAAACAAGGAGACAAGCCTTGCTACGATGGATGCGCAAGCCAGCAGATTCAGTCCTGCCTACTGACAATGCTAACTTTTGGATCTGTTCATCGCAGCTGAATGTGGTAGCCTTATTTAAAACAAAAAACCTTTTTGGAAGACGTTGTAACTTTTATTACAGAGCAGGACTATGGTGTCTATGGTAATCATTAGCCCAGCGAAATAAAGTCCTGGACCAGAAAACATGGCAGCATGACCCAATACTCAGCCTCCATGTTTAGATTCTAGAAATACAATGTAACCAGAAGCTCTCCGTATCTATCCAGAGAAGGTAAAATTGTCTTAAGGACTGAGTTCATGCTGTCATACCTAATTACAAATATGCTATTGAGTGATAACACTACTTTCAAGGTTGGTGACTTAAATTGATAAAACACTTTTTTCCAAATTAGGGTGGACTTTTTGCTTGTCATGCATTTTTATTGTTTTTCATCTAATTAGGAAATACACTAATATTATTGTATGCGCTCTTGTTTTCATTGACACAGAGTAAGAGGAGGGGACAAGCATGGAGGCATGTTATGAGTTAAACATGCCTCATGCAGATCTAAAACTATTTGCCATAGATCATGCCCTTTCAAAAACTTGAGTTGGAGTTAGACTCCATTATTTTCAAATGACATTATATCCAATACATGCGATGACATGTTTAAATGTAATAATTTAGAAGAAAGCATCTGATTTACACCAAGCTCAGCTAGCTCTGGTAATAATAAACAGATTACAGCAACACAAGACAGACAACTATTTAATGTGTGTGTAGAAGGACTTAAAACTGCAGAAGATTTGATTTCTTGGGAGAAAGAGGATGCTTCACCGCACCCTCACCCAGAAGTGAACCCAGGGACTGATGCATTAATACTGGCAATTTACATAGGGATTTACTCAATCAAGAAAGAGTCAAAATTGTTGCATTTGGTGCATAAATTACGGTATGAATAGCTGTTGTGCGAGCTATGAATTGTGGAGCTAAGTAGACCAGGGCAAAAGTTACATTACGTCAGCGTAGTTAGTGTGATTTCAGTAATTATGTGTCACTCTTAGTATGTGAAATTCATGAAATTACACAATTATGCTACATCATGCAATTACGTGCCAGTCACAGTAACCATTTACGGACAAACAGCAGAATAATACGAGTGACAGCTTGCAAGCAGCTATGGTTAATGGTATGTTATTTTTTCACATGTTTTTAGCGTGAGATGCATATATACATACAAAGTGGACGAAGGGATGGATGAAGCGCTAAAATACAGCACCAAATGCAAGTTTGCATTTTGCATAATAATGCGTGATTTTTCCGAAAATTTCATGTAATTACACAAAAGCAAATTATGCAAAAGGGTATTCTAATAGCCTTGATATTTCTGGTGTAAGGGTTTCCAAGCCACAATAAAAGTGACATTCTTGTCTCTTGGCGATCTCTTTAGCAACCAATTTATTCCTGAGGCCATTTGTTCCCATGCGGCCTCCTACTCAGGCCATTTGTTTTGGGGCTGGAAGGCAGCTGTTTGCACTGGCAACCATGTAGCACCAGCACCGTACTTTGATACAAAAGCTATAAAAAAATGTCCTTGGCTTGAATAAAGCAGATCAAGTAGAGGGACAAAGTTATCCCCAGAATGAACACTTGCAACCATATTATTATTAAGTGTGGGCGGAACTCACGAAGGTTTACTCCGCAGAATTCTGCGAAGTTACCTAAAAACTCAGTGAGATTATGCAGAGTTCCGTGAGTGATGGAATTCCGGTCCTTTGCACTGCTTGCACCGATTTATCAGCACCAAGTCTTGTGCTGTAAAATCAGTGTGAACAGCCCCATGCTGCGTTCCAGAGGGCACAGCTTCTTTCTGCCGCTCAAGTAGATTTTGTACTCGAGCGGCAGCATTTTGAAAGCGAGTGGCAACTTTCTCAACACGAGTGGTAGCGACGTGTCCGGGCCACCCTTGTTGAGAAATCTCGCCAGGAGGCGGTGTAACGCTTGTTTTTTTACACTCGCCAACTTAACATTGGTGAGCCACATGCGAGAAAAACTCCGCTGTGTGGTGGTTGGCGGAGTTTTTGCTGAACTCCGCACAACAAACAGAGTGGGTAAAACTCTGCTGGCCGACCGGAGTTTACCCCTAATTATTATTGCAATCAATGACAGGATAGTTTCCTGGACAAAAAGCACTTAAGCTTTTAAATGCAATGCTAGTTAATGAAGATTAAAATATTTCTTCCTATTTATTCATCTATGATTGGCTGGATCTGTTTGAAATGTCAAGTGACAATTGAAACATAATAACTCTATTTGCAAAGTTCCAGGGAAACATTTATATTTTTAGAACATCTTTCTTTCCATGCAACCCTTGTCTCAAAGTTTGTGCTATTTACTTTTTTTTAATAACTTTTAACAATTTGCTCATATATTATTGACTCCAAAATATCAACTTGCATTATACCTTCATGTAAAATAGATGTGGAGTTAGAAGAGTAAATCTATACTTTCTATGTATGCCTAGTTTGACAATATAGTGGTAATCAATTTTATGAAGTCTACATATTTGCAGGTCGATGTATTCATAGCAGACATTTTGACATACAACCGATCAAAAGAAATCTTGGGACTCACTTACCCCGCCTGGTGATAAGGTCGTTTCACACTGAAAGCTTCCAGTCCTGAAAAAAACAAACAAAGACTGCTTTTGCTCACAGAAAAACTGGAAGACATTTCAGTCTGCGGAAATCTGTTGCATTATTAAATAGAGTAGGAGCCTTGGTGTTCGGAGAACATTTTAGCCCTAATAGAACCTACTTTGGCAAGTTGTAGGATAGAATAATGGTTTTCAAATAGGTGAAACACACCATTTTTCCTTGTCTAATCCAAGGCCTATTTCAGCCATGGTGTGAAAATAAATGCATTTACAACTGTAGGTTTACCTTTTGAATTCACAGAAAAGTTTTAATGTACAAATGCATTTCAGCATTGCTTTTAAACATGCATACATGTACACCAGGGACATTGATCCATGTGAAAATTGTAAGTCAAAGTTTGTGTGAAAGAACATCATATACAAAATAAATATTGTATACAAAAATGTTGTCCTACTGGGTGTAGATTTTTTATTCTTTACACTAAGGGGGAAATATTTTGTAGAAGATATTTAGGACAAAATATTTATTTCAGGCAATATTCTGGCAATGACATTCTAGTAACACGAGTGAACAAAAAAAAACATGAAACTGTTAGACAAATAATCATGGAATTAGAAATGGTAAATGATTCTTGGGAATAGTTGCAGAATTCTTTGTCAATTCTGAAAGTTCCCCCAAACTTCGGAGGACAACTGCAGTGCATGTCCTATTACATTGTGTTAATCACAGCATGCATTAGTATCCTTTCCATCGTGATATGTCACCGGGCAGTGAACACAAATCGCTGTTGTATATCACTGGAAGCTGCAACTACCTCTCTTTCTGTTCTTACTTTAAGTGGTAGTTTCTGAGAGATCACCAAATGTTGCATTTCAATTCTGTTATGCTGTTCAATTTCTTCCACCTCGCACATTAGGTGGGCAGCTAATAAGAGCATTTGAGATGGTAATATTTTAATTCCAGCTTTATACAGAATGAAAATGTATCACCAACATTTGGTTGAAACATAAGTGTGTCTTCCGCCACTTCATTTTAGCCACTATGTAGTTGCCCTGGAACAGATAGGTCTACTTGCAGTGATTTGAATGAATGAAAGTGCATTAAACCCAGGCAAACGGTGTCCTGGCACTAGAGCAGAAGCATGTTATGACAAAAATAAAAAGGGGGGCAAACGGGGAGAGTTCAAGGCTTAAAAGGTAAAGCAGTATTGGCATGCATTGGAGCATAGGTGAAGCTGTCAAGCATTCCAAGATTTGTGAGTAGTGACAGAAAAGGAAAACCTTTGCAACTGGCTTTGCAGAACTTAGGAATAACCATGAGCTTGACCGAAGAGACCTGGAGGGCTGATACTAAAGGAACATAGAATTCATATAAGATGTGGAGTAAGAATGCACATCTTTGGGGCAAAGGCACAGTGCCTTGAAGGTATAACATTTAAGATAAAGGAGCCACTGTGGTTTTTTTGGATCATAACTAGTGCAGAGGAAGGTGCAATAAAGGTATAGAGAGTTGCAATAGTCCAGGCACAAAAGCATTAGCGACTGAATAAGAGTTTTCTAGAAGAATGGATATGATACTCTTGATGATGTGGACTATAAAATAGCAGGTGAGTTTTTCCAGTTCTGCAGAGAAGGTGAGTTGAGTGCCAAATATGATGCTCAATTTACAGGCAGAAGTAGTAGAGACCAGAGTTGTCCCAAAAATCTAAATGTTTTTGGCAGTTTCTATGAACATAACATTGAGCGTAAGGCAGATAAGAACCCTCAGCTATATCCTATCTTAAGATCTAACTTTACTTGTTTGGTACCATGGCTTCCATAATACTACGAATTTATTTCTGGCCAAAGCCTTTTTGACAGTGCCAAGTCACTGAACATCAGTCTCAGAAGGCATTAAATATCCTGCAAGTGAACAACGCAGAACACTTTTAGCAAGAAATATGTGATGGAATTTCATAATCTAGAACATACATGTTCCCAATGTCCAAGTCAGATTAGAAGAAAACTACCTTTCCCAGCAGTACATACATTGTATAGCCCATTAGCACAAACTACAGAAGGGCATCACTGGAATATTGCCATGTTCATCCAATCAAAATCTACTTGTTGCATCACAAAATGAGACTGATAGTTTGCAACCAAATATTCCATCCATAGAATAGAATTGCTGTGAAATGCTAAAAAGAGGTCAGAAGTGGACTAGAGTGTATGAACCACAAACTGGCAAAGAGCAAGTAGGTTTTCAGAATGACAAACAGACATGCACATTATCTCTATTGAAATGCATTGTATGTAAATCTTCCTTCTAAACATTAATTGTGGATTTCCTAAAAACTTGACTGTATGTTACCCTGTGGAATTTAACAAGTCCACAACTATAACTCCCCTTCTCTTAAGGCCCTTTCAATTCATAGTCACGATGAGGCCATGTGTTATACAAGTCAATTAAATAATTATTGATTTAATTAAAACATGCACCATATTGAAATCTCATCCCTGAACCATGTTCAGTATTCCAGAGACATGGGGCCCAATTCTGATGCGGGTTGGAAAAGCTTCCCGACCGAGGGCCTGATTCTGATGCGGTTAGGAAGGCCTCCTAACGGCATTTGCTCCTTCCAAATCGGATTGGGAACGTGTCTTCCCGACCGAGGGCCCAATTCTGATGCGGTTAGGAACAAATGTTCCCATTGAAGTCAATGGGAGTTCAACCAAATCGTATCTGGAAGCATCCGGATGCATCCTACCCCGCCGGTCGGACTTTCCCGATCCGAGTGGGTCGGACACCATTTCCCAACCGATTCGGTCGGGAAGCTTTTCCAACCCGCATCAGAATCGGCCCCTTGGTATCCAGAACTAAAATCAATATTCCATAGGAGGCCACACCAACAAAACAGTCAATGTTAATACATCCCCCGTTTTACAAACTATTTTTTATTTGTTCTTGACAATATTTCTTTTGTTTTCACTTCAAATTATTGCAGCATGATAATCCCAACGACCCTCTTTGTCCTTGTCAAGAAATCTGTCCCCTGCAATTTTCTGCATTCAACATTAATTGTTACCTCACAAACTAACTTTGCATCAGTTTTATGCTTCCTTTTATGTTTACAAATGCTTTATTGCAATAAAAGCGGAAAGTAGAGGCAATTATAAATATTCAAGTGGAAGAGTGACAACAATTTGAAAATCATACAATTTCTAACAATAGAGAACAAGCATTTTATAAATTATGATTGTTTTTTCATAAAAAAGAGTAAAGAAGGAAAGAAAAAGCAAAGAGAAAGGAAAAGAAAAGAGAAAGTTCAGAAGAAAAGGGGTAACAGAAAAGAAGAGGCCTGACAGAACAAAGGCTATCAAACATATATTTCCATAAATGATTGGAACAATATTTATGGTCAATTGAAGGTAATTACATATCATTTCATAGACTAGGCTTATAAATAAAATGAAATGTTAAAAATTATTTTACAGTTAAGATTGAAATTTTCGTAGTACTTAAGAAAGGTTGGACAATAGTGGTAACAGAAATCTTAGATAAAAACAAAGTCACAGGTTTCCATAGCGTGTCTCTCTTAAGCGCTATCAGCACAGATGTGTCTTTACCGGATATCTATTCTACGATGATAGCGTATCATAATTCACCTTGTAATAAAAGAAACATTACTAGTGTCCTTCCAATTGGAAGTAATTTTTTGAAAGGCAATTGACTTCTGGAGATCAACAAATTTCCGGTTAAACAATTAGCTGCCCAAACTTTGCATTATCTCCCAAAAACATATGTCATTAATAAAAAGGCTTTTCAACTAAACTCATCTCTAAAATTTTGTCCAAAGCTTGTTTCCAGAAAAAAATTACTCACTTCCTCACCACACAGTGCTTATTACCTCACATATTACATCCTTCATAACAATCCTATTGCATCATTGATAACATCAATGTGATGGCTGAAGACTGCATGGCAGCAGAACAAGTTATAGTTACTTTGCGTGACTATAATTGGTGAATGTCAGTTGGTTTAAAATGTAGCATTTTAACTGACATTTTCACCTAATTATGATGTCACTTTTACTGTTAATTTTTTTAGTGTCTTTATATAAAACATAGCGCTACTTTGTTTTACTTAAGGAACTTTGTAACGCAAGTCATGATTTGTGTTGGAAAGTAAATCTCAACACAACACATTACAGCAGGTTTGATTCACTTTTGTGGTGCAAACACAGATCGAAGTGTTAATAAATTTCCTTCAAATGTTTTGGGTCTCAAGTCGTTGCTTGATAATGTAGTGTAAAGTAAAATGTGCTCATTGCTGTTGAAAAGTTGTCAATTCAAATTGGTCAGGCTTTTTGTAGTGGATGAACAATAATGTGATTATTCTGGCAAAGCCTACAGACTTATGGGCTAGAAGGTGTCTTTGAATATCAAAGGTTGTAGGTCTGCTTTTTACATTGTGAGTGTTATTTGATATGTTGCTTAGTTCTGAATGTCTAGCCCACAGCGCCTCCTTGTGTTAGCTTTGGACTGCTTTCTCTAACTAACCTGAAAGTCAAGTGATAAAAGGTGTATTTAGTACCCTCTTTGAGAGTCTGCAGTACGGGTTTCCCAGACACTAGAGCCAAAAGAACCTAATTGACACAATTGCAGCCCGGTATCTTATGTTATGTTATGTTATGTTAATCGAACTTATAAAGCGCTCTGCTACCCGAGGGTGTCCTGGCGCTAAGCACTGCCTGCTGAACCTGAGGTAAGTTGACACAAGGAATTATTGATCAAACAGCCAAGTTTTGAGACACTTCCTGAAGGAGAGGAGGTCTGTGGCACTCCTCAGTTGAAAAGGAAGCTCATTCCAAGATTTGGACGCAATGTTAATAAAGCTTCTACCTCCCCAACCTGCCTTCTTCACAGTGCTAATTGTGACTTTCTTCGCCCCCAGTGATCGTAGCGCTCTCCTAGGAATGTACCACTGAATTTTTTGTCGTAGGTAATCAGGACCTTTGCCATGAAGGGCTTTAAAAACGGTACACAGTGCTTTGAAACGTATTCTGTGTCTGACAGGAAGCCAGTGCAACCGTTTGACCTCTTCCTTTACAGAAGCGAACTTTGAGGTCCCTGACAACAATCTGGCTGCCGCATTTTGGACCATCTGGAGCTTGTTAATAAGTTGTTTTTGAGCGTTCATATAAAGCCCATTACAGTAATCCAGCCGGGACATAACAAGGGCCGAAATTACTGTTTTGAGGCCATTTGTGTTAAGGTAGGGCTTAGCCTTGTTTATGATTTTTAGAACATAAAAGCAGGCCGAGGTAACTGAGCTAACTTGGTCGCCTAGTGTCAGCTTATTATCCATAAGCACTCCCAGGTTTCTGGCTTTCTCAGTAGGTGTGGGGCATGTGCCAAGGTCAGCCGGCCACCAGTCTGGGGTCCACAATAGCGGATTCTTCCCAAATTTTATTACCTCTGTTTTATTGGAGTTGAGCTTTAAACAATTTTCTGACATCCATCTGGAGATGGCAGCCATACAGTCATGGAAACGGGCACCAGTTTCCTTTTCAAAGCCCTCCCTTAGTGACAACACTATCTGGGTGTCGTCAGCATAGGAGGTCAGTTGACAGCCGAAAGACCTGATCACACCAGCAAGGGGAGCCACATAAACATTAAAAAGCATTGGGCTGAGGGAGGAGCCCTGTGGGACCCCACATGGAAGGGTGAAAGGTTTGGAATGACAGTTATCCATGTCTACGGTTTGTATTCTACCGGAGAGAAACGACTGCAGAAGCTTCAGAGCAGACCCTCTTAATCCGGCCCCGAACAAACGGTCCATCAGGACTTTGTGATGGACCGTGTCAAAGGCCGCGGACAAGTCTAACAGGATCAATACTGCACTTCCTCCACTGTCCAGGGCCTCCCGAATTTCTTCCGTAGATTTAATTAGGGCCAGCTCAGTGCTGTGTTCTGCTCTAAAGCCATATTGTGTTGGGTCAAGAGTCTGATTAAGTGTGAGAAAAGCATTAAGTTGAATATTCATTGCTTTTTCCAAGGCCTTGGCAGGAAGCGGAAGACGAGATATGGGCCTGTAATTGTTGGGGTCACCTGCAACAAGATTCTGTTTTTTCAGGAGGGGGAGGATGGAGGCGACCTTCCACTTCTTGGGAAACAAGCCAGAGCTGAATATCTCATTTAGTAGGGGCATGAGAGCCGTGCCTATGACTCCTGGTATTTGTTTTGCTAAAAATGCTGGACAGGGATCAGAAGGGGCTCCCGAGCGAATAGAATTCAGAATGGTGATAGTCTAAGGAACCGTGAGAGGTTGAAAATGCTCTAATACGGCGGAGGTTGTGGGACTGTCTTGGCCGAGGGTAATTGACTGATCAGGCTCCTTATTATCTGCTAGGGAGAAGGAGGAAAAATAGATTCAACCTTTAATTTGAAGAAATCGGCTAGTTGATCGCAGAATTTAGTGCTGCAGGAGCTCTTAGGGGCAATAGGAATGGTTAATTTTTTAAGTGTCTTGAACAGTTCCTTGGAATTTGATTTGGCTTGGTCTATTTGATCCTGAAAGTATTTCTTTTGGTTTCCAACAACATCCCCTTATAAATGGCGATGCTGTGTCTATAGGTATCCTTATCAGGCTTGTTATATTCTCTCCTCCAGGCCCTTTCTGACTGTTTACAGTTCAGTTTTTGAGCTTTAAGCTCTTCGGTGTACCAAGGGGCCGAAGGTGTAACACGTTTTGGAATCCATTTTTTGACAGGGGCGAGTGTGTTACAAGTGGATTCAAGCCATGAGGTAAAGACTGAGGTGGCCTCTTCTACTCCAGCGGGGAGAGGACGCAGATGATTCCAAAGCTCCTCTTCCAATTTGGAACAGTCTACCTCTTTCCAGGCTCTGGTCTCAATCTCATTGGTGATAGTAGGCGGAGTTATGGGATCCGCGGGTGGGTTTAATTGAAACAGAATCGCCCTGTGGTCAGACCAAGGCAGCGGGAGTACCGCAGTACAAACAAGGTCCGGGTTATTTGAAAAAATCCCATCAAGAGTGTGTCCCTTATCGTGGGTAGGATTACCCACCAGCTGCTTAAAATCTCCCACTCCCATTATCTGCTGTAAACGGGACGTGTCGGGGTCAGATGCGGCCTCCAAGTAAAAGTTAAAATCACCGAACACCGTAAATGAATCAAGGCATAGCCCTTCCTCCAACAGTGAGCCCAAAAACTCCAGAAAGCCCCCTCTGGGGCCAGGAGGTCGATAGAGCAGGATGCCCTTGAAAGTGCTAGAGTAGACAGAGTGAAAGCTAAATGAAAGAGCCTCACAACAGGGATTAGAAGCCTTATGAAAAATAGGCTTTAAAGAGTCATGGTAGATAACAGCCAAGCCTCCTCCCCTTCCATGAGGTCTATCTAGCGTGTGGTAAAGAAAGCCTGGGGGGATAGCTTCTACCAAATCGGGTCCTGAAGTTTTATCAGTCCAGGACTCCGTGATAAAAGCAATTTTTATCATCCACTCCTCCAATAGTAGGGCACACTCCGTTCTATGTTTAACTAAAGACCTGGCGTTGAATAAGATACATTTTAATGGGCCAGCGTCGGCTATCCTTGATTTCTTAGAATGAGTAGCAGATCGAACTTTCACCGGGATATCTAGTAAAACCGGATAGGTGATGTGGCAGTAGGGGCAAGTATTATTTTGATTCTTACTGGCATGCGTCAAACTCATAGTTAACCGAGGACAGTTGGATGTTTCTTTCTGGGGATCTAACAGCCGTAGCTCTTCACTGGAGTACACCATGGTTCCCGAGGTAGATTGACCAGGGGGACTCGCCCTGAGCCCGGATCGCGCGCGGACGGGCGCAGACGGGCTTGCCTTAGGCGCGCCTTCGGCGCGCCGGCGGCGCGCCCGCTGCGCGCGTCCGCGTCAGCGTGCCTCTTAAGTAGGTGGCGATCTAACCACTAGAGTGTAAGCCTTGTGAGCAAGTGTCCGCTTACGCACCCCACTTCCGGTTCTCTCCCTCCTCCATTAGCAATGTGCACAAATTCTATACAGTACAATAAAAACTAGTTTAAAAACACATCGGTTTAAAAACGGTGAATTTAGGCTGAGATTGTGAGGAGCACCTTCTGGGAATCAAGTCTGGCGAGAGGTGAGTCAGGCAGCGCTGCGCGTCCGCGTCAGCGTGCCTCTTAAGTAGGTGGCGATCTAACCACTAGAGTGTAAGCCTTGTGAGCAAGTGTCCGCTTACGCACCCCACTTCCGGTTCCCTCCCTCCTCCGTTAGCAATGTGCACAAATTCAATACAGTACAATAAAAACTAGTTTAAAAACACATCGGTTTAAAAACGGTGAATTTAGGCTGAGATTGTGAGGAGCACCTTCTGGGAATCAAGTCTGGCGAGAGGTGAGTCAGGCAGCGCTGCGCGTCCGCGTCAGCGTGCCTCTTAAGTAGGTGGTGATCTAACCACTAGAGTGTAAGCCTTGTGAGCAAGTGTCCGCTTACGCACCCCACTTCCGGTTCCCTCCCTCCTCCGTTAGCAATGTGCACAAATTCAATACAGTACAATAAAAACTAGTTTAAAAACACATCGGTTTAAAAACGGTGAATTTAGGCTGAGATTGTGAGGAGCACCTTCTGGGAATCAAGTCTGGCGAGAGGTGAGTCAGGCAGCGCTGCGCGTCAGCGTGCCTCTTAAGTAGGTGGCGATCTAACCACTAGAGTGTAAGCCTTGTGAGCAAGTGTCCGCTTACGCACCCCACTTCCGGTTCCCTCCCTCCTCCGTTAGCAATGTGCACAAATTCAATACAGTACAATAAAAACTAGTTTAAAAACACATCGGTTTAAAAACGGTGAATTTAGGCTGAGATTGTGAGGAGCACCTTCTGGGAATCAAGTCTGGCGAGAGGTGAGTCTGGCAGCGCTGCGCGTCCGCGTCAGCGTGCCTCTTAAGTAGGTGGCGATCTAACCACTAGAGTGTAAGCCTTGTGAGCAAGTGTCCGCTTACGCACCCCACTTCCGGTTCCCTCCCTCCTCCGTTAGCAATGTGCACAAATTCAATACAGTACAATAAAAACTAGTTTAAAAACACATCGGTTTAAAAACGGTGAATTTAGGCTGAGATTGTGAGGAGCACCTTCTGGGAATCAAGTCTGGCGAGAGGTGAGTCAGGCAGCGCTGCGCGTCCGCGTCAGCGTGCCTCTTAAGTAGGTGGCGATCTAACCACTAGAGTGTAAGCCTTGTGAGCAAGTGTCCGCTTACGCACCCCACTTCCGGTTCCCTCCCTCCTCCGTTAGCAATGTGCACAAATTCAATACAGTACAATAAAAACTAGTTTAAAAACACATCGGTTTAAAAACGGTGAATTTAGGCTGAGATTGTGAGGAGCACCTTCTGGGAATCAAGTCTGGCGAGAGGTGAGTCAGATTGCCTTGAGACATCCTGACACAGATTTCTCATAACATCGATGCAAAGTATTTATTTGCTGATTATATTACTTTAGTGTGCTGCGTATGCTTTCTAAGTGCTTCGCTTGAGGGGGTATGAGATGCACATGAAGTGCTAACTGTAATAGATCAATTGCTTACAATTTAGTGTGCTCCAATTACACTCTCAAAATTCACACCATTTGCAATAGCAACAATGGTCAGATCTAACTCTAGGTTCATTTCTCAACCCTCCATGTGAGTAAGTGGAAAAATGTTAATACATTATAGTATCTGTACTAAACATGCCTTTCAACTTCTTGGGCATCGTTTCTGCAATATCTTAAAGAGGGGCTCTCTCCCTTCAAACCCTAACCCACAAAATCGCCATGGTCCTTACAGTCACAACAACATGTCAGGCTGTCTGCAATGCCATTTGAAAAGATCTTCAAGACAAACCATTAACTAACTATAAGAATTCCAAACGCTGTGATGTAGTGGAAACTGCATTTTATTCATAGGGGTGCATTATAATCAAATTTGTAGAGCTCACTCGCATATCATCTTTTGTCGTATTAACATGAGGTGTTAGAATTTTGAATTGTATTAACCTGAAACATGTTGTGCTTAGCCCACGTGGAAGTAACCTGGAGAATTAACGTAGAAAGTGAATGAAACCAGCAGAAAACATTAACGTGAAGAGCTTGTGTTGTGATAAAGACATTTATCCATGTATTAAAATTGTTTATTAATCGTGTCATTTTAATGTAGGTAAATGTATTTAATTGAATGTGCCTTATTTTCCTATGCAAATTTGTAAAGTTCATATGTTGGCTTCTAATGTCAGCTGAACTTTGAAGACTTGAAATGCATTTCCCTGGAAACTTTCACTTTAGAATTAATAGCTGAAATTCATGAGTGCTGTGGAATTTATTCTTTCTCACGTTTTGTGTTGCAGGTGAAAAAAGCTCTCTTGTTAGCTAGAATAATGTCTTGGTTTTATCAGTCAGGCAAGGAGAGAAGAAGTTACATCGTAAACTTGAGTCGCTAAAGGAAGGCTGTTGTGTTTCACACAGGAGAAGGCCTGGGAACTAAGGTCAACTTGTTGCCACCCTAGAATGTCGCTATCCCTTGGAAAGCTACCTTTAAAGATCATAATCAGAGCAGATGACGTGACCTGCAAATCACTCTTGGGAAGTATACCTGAAATATTGGGATGTTGAAAGTAGGGAAAGTGCCCACTTTTTTTTCTGCCTTCGGAGTGAGAGCATCTTAGAACTAGCTCTGTCTCAGTAGCTTCATGCTACATGACCCATTGGTTGTGGAGAGACTTCTTAGGGAGACTACACAGACTGACACCTTATTAACTTTCCTTTCTGAAGATGCTGAATTAGGGATGTCACTTAGCGTTAGAGTAGGGATAGATTAATGCTTTTTACTCACCAACCCTAGACGCAGGGAATTTTTTTTTTTTATAAATTCTTTTTATTGAACAATAGTCAGCATTAACAAACGTGATCCTATGCTTACAGCAAGTTGCATGTAGTTTCAGTAGCGTACACATTCTGTTAAACAAGTCTCGACCATGCATTATTAAGCAAAATCCCCCGGTCATGGAGCCCGCCCCCCCTGATTGTCTAATGCCCCCCCAAGCCCCCTATAGTCTACCCATCGTTGCCAGACTTTTTCCCATTTCTTGGGGCATCCCCGGCTATCATAAATTGTCTTTTCCGCCGCACAGCACCAGTCCATGTCTCGTTTCCACTGAGAGACTTTAGGCGGCTGGCTCGCCCCCCCCATGCCCCGGCAACATTCCTTTTCGCAACCATGGCAGCCACCTGTAGCCAAATCTGCTGATATTTGGGCCAAGTCAGTTCTCCAGACACGCACAATAAATGCCATCTAGCGTCCAAAGGCACTTACCGCTCCAACACCTCTGACATGATGCGGACCACCTTTATCCAGTATGTCTGTATGACAGGGCAGTCCCATAGGATATGAAAGAACGTTCCCTTTTGAGTACATCCCCTCTGGCACTCCTCGGGCGAGATACGCCCTAATTTGAACATGAGGACACTAGTGCAGTAGGATCTATGTAGACGCAGGGAAATTTTGACTCGTGAGTTTGACTCCTCAGCATTTTGTTTCTTGCACTAAATGTCTTGTTTATGTTACATCACCTCAATTAGATATTCCGTTTGGCTTTATGCAGATTCCGATGTATTTCTACACTCTCACCTTGTGGTGTCTCCATGTCCAGTTGAGTTTGGCATTGTAATAAATTATCTAAACTTATGGAGTTGTCTGTGGCCATTAGGTGTCCAAAGGATTTCTCGACGATTTGATTTGCAATAATAAAACATTTTCTCTCCTCTATGCTTTCACGCTGCTAAAAAGAACCATCGGATTGTGACTCTCTAATAGGTCCAGAACCATATGGGCCTGGCCCATTCAGCTGCATTATAGGACTTTTTGCTCATCAAAATTACCCTAGTGTATATCTATTTACACTCATTTCCATTTGAAAAAAAAATTCTACTTTAAGATATTGTGTGCGTACACCTAACAACATTTCCAAAACCAAAGAAAGCAATCAATTGCTGAAGGTCAACCTTCCTAAACGTATTAGACATCCAATTATTTGCCTATAAGGCATTCATTGTGTGAACGTACCAAATATGTGGCTCCAGCATTTCAATATCCTCTATCCTGATATCTGACTTGCAGGATACTTCAATAATGCAAGCAAGAGTTAGTTTTAAAATGCACCAGAGCCTCAAACCTACTAATTTCCCCATATATATTCTAAAGAGTGGGCTTTGATAGATTGGCTGTTTCAGATTCCTCTTGCCTCCTATTAGTTGAAAAGCAATGTTCAAGGATTCAAATAAAATAATGTAAAATAAAATAACTGAAAAATAACATGAAAACAGTCTGTTTCTACCAACCCATAAGACGCAAAAGTAGAGATCTGCTTAAGTGCTGGTCTCTGTATTTGATGCTAATTAACTCACTGTCAGTGAATTTCAAAGAGGTAGTGATACACAAATTCTGGGTAGTCATAAAATATATATCTAAGAAAAACTTTCACTGAGCAGCCAGTCACAGGCAAATGTTACAAGTTCATTTAATTTTGACAATCACATACTTCAAATGAATTGATGATTGTATTAGCAATAATAAAGAAAGCACATTTAACTTAGCTAAAATACTCTAAAAATCAAATATTTAGTAACTTTACACACAACAATGTGTTTTAAAGTCATCATTTTAAGTAGTCAAGCTACCTTAACAGCCTAAACAGCTAACCGAAACCTATGGCAAATTATATCATACCAGTCTAGGTTACGTCTGAAAACAAAAATGTTGTGATACGCCTGTTAATGATGTCTCATCCCGAGTTCTTGATTAGGCTCACTAGAGTGTTTCTCATGTTGCCTCTTTTTCACTTCCAGTTGCCATTTGTGCTCTAACATATTACCTACGTTTGTCACATCGCAGCCTAACAGTGACCCAATGACTGGCCAAAAATGACAAATGGACCTAGGGGGGAGTGTTGAAATGTCTTCCTGTGCCCTGGGCACCCCCCAATATTTTTGCTGACTGGTACTGGTGGTAACAGACTCTGACTGACCCAGGGCTCTACCTAACCAGGTCCAGGGCCAGTGCTATGCTGATAGAGACACTTAGAATACAGTGAAAACACCTACATACACTAGGGTACACTATGGGCTAGGGTACCCCTATGGTTGGCATGGCCTCTCCTATAAGGCCCTAGTACATACTAGGGCAGGGGATTGAAACTTTCTTTAAGTCCCTTGCATATAATAGAGCATGGCAGTTTAGAGGCCAGCAGCCCTTTCTGCACTTGCATGTTTGCACTGCTGAAGCCTGAGGTCAGTTTAAAAGCAGCCCTGTGTTGCAGGACTACTTTTAAAATGCAAACAAACTGGACTTTGGTGTTTGGGGCACTTACACATTGTTAAACTACACTATTTGGGCATATTAGGTACCCCTAGGTGTGGGGTCCTGTAGATATAGGCAGGGCCCTTACAAAAGATGTTTTATAAGCCCTGATATTGGAAAATGGCACAAATCATTTTTCCCATTACAAAACCCCTGCCACATAAGTTAACATGGAAAGAAGTTATTAACTTACAATTTTTGCTAGGAGAATCAAAAAAATGCCATTCAAAGACTTCCTAGAATGGTATTGATAAATCCAACAATATGGTATTGTTGAATTTCTCCTAAAGTGTACAGACAAGAAGTTATGACTTTATTGTCTGTAAGCCAAAATCAGCCTTCCAGTGGTTTGTCCTGATTGGCCAGAGTTAAGTGGATTAGCCAGGATCCTTTGATGAGGTGATAAATAGCCCCTGGGGTTAGCCAGCTCTTCTGGGAGGGCGGGGTTCTGCTACATAGGAATGCCAGAGTGGGGGAGGGGTCGTAATTCATATTAGGAGTAGACAGGCAGTTGAAGTCAGTTTCAATTTACACCTCTCCTCTTTGAACCCAGAATGGTGAGATTAAGGAAGGAATGAGCAGAGGCAATGGGGAAAAACTATGGAGATTAAACATCCTGGGGGTGTGATTAGCCAGCTCTTCTCTCCTGCTGGAAAATCAGCCGTTATGACTTTTGGAGAAATGGTGCTCTCGGGGAGAAAATAGTGCCAAACTTTGGAGGATGTGATCATACCCTGGGTTGTTTTGCTGCACCTAATTGGACAGGAGCGCCCTCCTGCTTGACCCAGGGAACTTGGAATAAGCAGAGCCTCTCAGATCTGCTACTTGAAACTAAAGAGAGAAGAAGGGTCCATGGTGAGGAGTTTGATTGGCACCAACCAGGCTCTACACTCTGAAGATTGCGCCTGCTGCACAACCTGAACTACAGCCCTGTGGACCTAATTTGCTTCAAAGGGACTAAAGACTGGATTCCCTGCAAGCTACAGGTTAATAGAGCTCACCAAGAATCCTCAGCCTGGATTACTACCAATGAATTTGTAAGGGTTTTGTCCAAGTGCATTGTGGGAACTTAAGCCCCAAACTTTCAAGGACCATCTTGGAGCTTCCAGACCCTTGGAGTAAGTTTTGGACACTTTGGGACCCTTTGGGGAACTTCAGGAAGAAGTTCCAGAAGTTTGGAGAAGTTTGGAGCAACTCTGGAAAAAAGCTCCATAAGTGGACTGACTCGACCTGGCCCATAACCGCGAACCAGCCTGCCGTCCACGTGCATCCCACTGAAAAGATCCAGAGGTCTGACTTCCAGAGTTTGACCGGGAGTAAGCTGAAACCCAAGCTTGTAAAAACCTCACTGAAGCCGGCCTGGTGAAGAGCACTGAGGGACCCCGCAAGAAAAAGCTCTGTAAAAGTTTCTAAATCCAAACGTAGAAAAGGTGACCGGGACCAACCGCGAGAGCCAAGCTGCCCACCTTCAACCGCGTGCTGGCTTGGATCCCTGGTTCATCCCGCTGGAAAACTCTGGATGTCGGACTTCCACAAGTTTGACTGGGAGCTCGTCGCAAGGCAACCCGGCAAACCACCACCAAATCCGGACTGGCTGAGAGCTTCAGAGCTTCGAGGGAAGCTGGGAAGAAAAGCTCCAGAAACGTTTCTTAGTCAGAAGGTAAAAATTTTGGCCGATACCGACTGCGAGGGGTAGCCGCACAAGGCTCCATTGCGGTCTGCCTGAAACTATAACTTTGAACCGGTCTAGCGCAATCAGATGTCCCAATAGGTGTTATAGGTTTCTATGTACTATATAGTGTTAAATCTTTAGAAATTCATATCTCCGGGTTCCTACATTGCGTGTTTTTTTAGTTTTGCTGTCATTTTAAAGATAAAAGTATTTCCTATTTCTATTCCTGTTGGATTTTGATTGTGGGTCGTGTCCTAATTATTTACTGAATTGGTGTTTTTAAATGCCTTGCATACCTTTCTTTGAAGTTAAGCCTGCCTGCTCGCAGCCAAGCTACCAAGGGTTGAGCAGGAGAATAATTCTCTAAGACCTGTATTGAGCACTATATTGTGGTGATGGCCTTATTGCCAGTGGCAGATATACATTTGCCTCCACTAATAACCCACTTTCCAACAGGGAGCAAATCGATTCACCAATCTGCTCGTTTGCATACAAAGCAATATTCTCATTTGTCATCCTGCCTCCTACCTGGCTACACTGATCCCTGTCACTCCCTAATACGACTGACATTTTGTATTGCACCACAATCACACATAAAACTACATCTACACATTTGGATCAGCGCTGACTTTTGAAGCACAATCAGCCTAAACCAGTGCATGCTGATCATGACAGTAACATCTGCATCTTCCTATCAAGCATCAGATTATCCATTCCTATTTTTATATTTTCTGTAACATGAATGATTCTGCGGACCCGAAAGTGTAATAAGGCATTCTAACATTCAGCTCGCAAGGAGTGATCTCAGTGGAGCAAAGCACTTGGCACAGAGATAAGTGAAAGTCACAGTGGTAAATTAGCAGAGAAAGGAAAGCATAGCCAATTATGCTTTAAAAGTCAATAAAATCGATGCCAAGGGGTTTTGAAATTAAATTTGAACATGTTATTAAAAGTGAAATTGAACGGCTCAATTTGTCGTGTTTACAAACATTTTCACTAGCTGTCCTATTTTATTTCTCTATATCTTTTGGTCAGACTTTATTGGGTATTGTGCCTGCAGGGCATTCCTTTGAGTCTAGTAGTGAAAAACGCTGGATCCACATTTGAGGGAATTATCAAGACTTCTGCACAGAACAAAAGTGACACAGCAGGAGCCATTATTGCCTACTATGTGCAAGACCACTTATAAGCCATTCTTACTGGAGATAGGTGCCCCTGCCATGATGGATGAAAAGTACTTCAGGGACCGATATCAGGTGGACACTAAAAATATACCACTTATTTGGCGGTATTTTTCAAGCCCCCACATATGATGGTTATTTCTACATGTCGGCTCTGGATGTCAAATTGTCATTTTGGAGCTTCACCAGGTAGACACCACTCCTACCACTCTGTCACAAGCTGCCTCAGGTGGGACACACCATACATAGAAGCAGCAAAGCCTAAATGAAGGGAGCCTTCCTTGGAAGGAGTGGTAGAGGTGTTCCATTCTGCCAAATCGAACTACTGTCTGCCAATCTTTTAATGACGCCCTAAGTCTTAAATACTACCATAGCTAGTGACATTAGGACCATGTAATGAGTGTTAATAGCAAAAAAGATTCACTAGTTCTCTGGAACTCAAACTTTATAACACCTCTAAATATGCTAAAAATTCTCCATTTTGAGAGCTATCAGAAAGTGTTCTTGTGCCTTTGTCAGCTGGCAATATTTGGGGACTTACTTGACCTTGTGAAAGCAACAATAGCTCTATTTCAAGACCTCAAGCAAACGTATTATTTCTAGTAGCAGCTCCAGTCAAGAACGTCTCTGATCTTTTTCCTCATTACCAGCCAAGCTCGGATAAGCACCTTTGAAAAAAATGCAGATTTCAAAAATGTGTTGCAAATGTGTAAATCCCAGCCAGGTTGTCAAGGACTACCCACAAGAGCCTTTACACTAGGGGCTACTAATATCTTTGGCCCGCGTAAGCAGAGGTGCTGTGGAAGGAATTTATGAGGCATTAATACTGTCTATACGTTTGCAGTAGATAACGTTGTACAGTCAGGTAAAAATGTGTTACATAATAATTCCTGGCTGTTTTAATTAGATACAAATCTGCCATGTTTTAAAATAAATGATACACAGCAGCTAAAATACAATTGATGAAGACGAGAGAGCAAATAATTATCAACTAGTAGTCAAAGGAAAATCAAATTGGTAAATTATGTTTAAAATATTTGATCGCTGCGAACAACACGAGTCATTGCGGCGTTTTAAATGTTTAATAATGCTAATTCAGTTTTGTAATAAAATAAAGAACTAGCTTGTGAACAGTAACTTCTTTTTTTATTTTTGTATTAATTGGACTTTCTGCTTTGTTTGCTTCTCCTTTAGAAGAAATGTGTCATTACAAAACAGAAAGACTAAACCCTCATTGCAAAAACTCCTAACGGAATTGCTGTTGTTGATAAAACAGAACGCTGTTTAAGCTGTAAAAATTCAATTACGAAAACACAAAATGAGAGAGGGAAAGGCATACTCTTAGACACAAATATTAGAGCGTGCATGGCATATGATAATAAGATGCAAGTCATCAAGTCAAAGGAATTTTCAGACAGCACATTTTCAGCACAGACTTCAAACTAACATATTTCTAAAGGGAAAACTAAATATTCTTTCAGCGTCTGTTTCAGTAAACAGGTCTGCTTTTGTTATGTTCAGTTTTCTGTAACTTGTTTTGTCTAATGTTAAGTCAGCTATCAAAAGCACTTACTATGGTAATAAGTTTCCTCCTATTGAAATAATGAGTCTGGTGGCTCTCTTGTAGTTTACCTCCCCTGCTTGAAGCCTGGTCTTATTCTGCTTGTCACATGCCTCCTATCATCATACTCTTCCTATCCTCAATAGTGAAATATATAGTTGGGGTGTCCGTCACCGCTTTACTCACCATCGCTGATGTCTCTCCTACTCTGACTACCATTAGCTTGATCTACCTTACTTTATTAATTAGAACTCACATTTCCTTCGGCTTTGTCAGTTTTGTATTTTAACTTGATGGCTAGAAAGTTTGGGTGCAAAAGACATGTCAAAGTAAGGGTCCCTGAAAGTAAAGTTGCGGGTAAGTCATGGTGATCAATGTCATGTGATCGAAGTAATAGTGGACAGAAGTATAGCATCCCTATTACAAATGTCTGGGATTGGGTAAACCCAGCACCCTTAGCTCCTTTAGCAATTGAGGCCTCTAGAGTCTCGGATGACATATTGCAGGACTGGATCGCATAGTTTACAAAATATGTGCTCTATACCCGTAGTCAGTAGTTAGGCCTTGTGAAAATATGAAACTATTGTTTTTAAACAAAAAAAAAAACATTGACATGCACTAGTTATAATTTACTGAGCTAACTATCACTTGCACTCAGCCATGCACTGCTTATGGCCTCATATATTACATCGCTCATGCAATGTTCAATTATTTCATTGATGGCATCACTGGTGAGATCTCAAAGGACATCATTTATAATAGTATGGTTGACATCATCCAATGAATGTAACAGTTTGGTATACGCTTATCATACTTGAAGGTATTCATCAAAAATGATGTCGCCAGGCATCCAACAAACTCATGTCTTAAAGCCAGGTTTTCTCCCCTGGTATCAGTTTGGGAAATTCACCTATATGCTGCATACTTGTTTCAGATGGGATTCGCATAACTAATTTGAAATCTCAGCCAGTGATCAAGAGACCCAAGAAGAACTTTACAATCTCCTGTATAGCTAACCATAGGAATTTCTCTTGCCTTTGATCAGGAGCATAGATGGAGTCCAGCAATAGTTGGTGCTCTTCCATGTACCATTTACTACTACCCACCATCCCGCACTATCGGTTTTAGATGCCATATCCATAAAGTAGCTATGTAAGCCTATTGCAAACAAAACCTCTCCCTGCCATATTATTAGAATCAGAAGTATAAAATTACCTAGGCTAGACCTGGGTTTGTATTCTTCTCTGGTCCAAGTGCAGGAGGTGCGCAAGAATCAGAAACAAATCTGCTTTGAAAGTGGCGAGCTCCTGTAGAAGACACAAGCACTTCATTGGGCTGTTTAGGACCCAAAAGTTGTATGTGGTGACCCTCAGCTTTGCTGTCTTAGCATTAACTGGGGGGGGGGGTTGTGTGTTACCTTTGTCTGACTTGACTATTGTGAAATGAAATGGAAGCAGACAGTCTACTTGTCTCAATGGTGGGATCTATCCATTATTGTCCCCATTTTTCCTTAAAATTCCCCTTCAAATATTGTTTTTAAAAAATTGTATTTATTGAGTTGTATATGCATGTACAGAACAAAGATGTGAGTTAAAAGAAAACTGGCAGAAGAGCAGTATAATATGCCAGATCACACTATGCTTGAGAGGTTCCATCTATTACATTGCAAGACCATCTCTCCCAGCAGGTGGCTTCTACTACCCATATAACCCTGGATGGCATCTTTTCCAACAAGTAAGATCTAAAGGTTGATGATATCTTACCTCTCACATGGTCTGGTCATAAAGCTGTGAATTTCAGCTTGGGATCTGCCTCGTCCACTAATATTATAAACAGTCATGTGCAATGTAAAAAAGTCCACGCCTGGAATGAAATTTGCAACTCAGACCTTGAAGACATTTTAGACAGACCCTACCCCCGATTTATGAAAGAATCTAACCCAACGGTAGAAACATTTTCTGAGTGGTTAAAAGCTGCGGTTGCCAATCTGGCCCCTGCTAAAACTATAGAAGAAAATGTAGAAGGCAAGAAAAAGTCTGGAGGAAACACCACCAGAGGGACGAAAAGGTTAAATATACTGAATGTATGCAAGAAAATGAAAATCAGGTTTTATCAAGAAAACAAATGTTTCTCAGAATGTATTCAGCAAAGAATTTTACAAGAGAACTCTTTAAAACACTTCAGATTCTTTCCAGTTTATCCTCAAACCCCACTATGGCTCCCTGCCAACTGTTCTGTGATCAACTTGCGGATTTCTCCAAAAATAAGGTGGGGGAAATCCATGGCAAATTAAATATTAATGGCAGGTCACTTCCGGAATCATACGGTACACTTCCTGGTAAAAATACCTTTGTTAAGTTTTCCCTGCTTACAGAGGAAAGAGTAGCTGAACTCATAGACCAAACAAATTCTGGAGCTCCTTCTGACCCCTGACCCCCAAAAATTGTTTATGAGATCGCTGGGGTGATTACTCCTCCCCTTACTTTGCTTTTGGACTCCATTTTGGCTGGAAAAAGGCCCCCATTCTCCCACTGTTGATGAAACCTTCATTAGACCCGAAAGAGGTGTACAACTGCAGCCCTATTTCTCGGGTAACTTTTCCAGCTAAGATCCTTGAAAAACATATGAATATTGCACTGGAAGATAATGAAATCTTAGATTCAGCGCAATTTGGTTCCAGGCCACATCATAGTACCAAGCCCACTCTGGTTGTGGCTACTGAGGAGCTGAGAAGTGTCCTAGAAACGGAGGGAAGGCAGCGATGACCCTGTTTGATCTACTGGCAGCCTTCGACACCATTAATCTTGAGGTCTTGCTAAATCGCTTGGCAGAAATTAGAAGGAGCAAACTTTTCTGGGATATGATGTAGTGTCCGGCCACACCCTTTTCCATGCCCAAACTGAATTTCATGACCTCCTCTACCATTTATCACACGTTCCTAATGTTCCTTTTTGTAAAAACTGTACTCTGGTCCAATGATTACACTTCATCCGGCCGGAGAGTACGGCCCGAGCCGAAGAGTATGGCCCGGGTGCGGAAAGTAAGGCCTGGGTGTGGAGATTCTGGCCCGCCTTTGTGAATCGGGCCCTTAGTTTCTGAAATTGAAGTAAAAAATCCACAGAGGAACAAGGCAGCAGATAGGGCCAATGAGAGCTCCACATCATTGGAAAGTGACAGACGCGGTCTTGGTGAAGCCGTTGTCTTTAGGCTGTAAAGCTCCAAGTCGGAGAGAATTTGAATTTCACGCCTGCATAAATTCCCTTGCCAGCCAGAGACTCTCACATGTTTGCCCTATGAAGACATCTACCTTCAGACTTAGTCACTTTTTTGGAGCTTGGATTCTGCCGGCTATAACTGAGAGAGCTCCCAGGAGGCCAGATACATTCTCCCCAAGGTCCCACTGCATCATAATTTCTTCTACGTAAAAGCTCCAAGCGGGAGCAACCTGAATGTTTGGCCCAGTGGCAACACACCTTCATTAAATTGCAATGGCAGGATGGTCCTGGTGCTCTGGAGGTCTTTGAAGCCTAAAGGGTTTTAAGACCCAGGTTTTAGGAAAAGTTAGGAGGAGTACACTTTGACACCACAAGCCAAGGGTCCAGAACCATGAGGGCAGCACTTGGGGGTCATTACTCACTTAAACAGAGGCCAGAAACAGGGTTCAGGGCAAGTCCAGTTGGAACCTGCCATCTGGGCAGTTACAGAAAAAGCCTTTTGTAGATGGTTGAGTCTCTGTTGCTTGAACTGCAGGTCAGCCTTATGACTCTTGGACTCCACTACAGGATGGAGAGCAGGTCCGGTCTTGCAGGAACGTCTGAAATCAAAGACAACAGGTCCATTCCTCTTCTGTTCCTTCACTGCTCCAGAAAGTGTTCTGAGGAGGGACCTGTGGGTGCCACATCTAAGCCTGGCACCATTCTGTCAGTGGGGGCGACTCCTGGCCTGTCCTTAACAAATAGGGTAAAAGTACTCAGGGGCAACCCTATCCACTTTTGCAGCATTTCCTGTGTCCTACTGCAAACAATCCCACATTGTCCCTCTCTGCTTAAATTGCTTACATTATATTAAAACAATTCTTCCCTTGTTCTCAGAGCCTTTAAGATAAATGGTCACGCTTAACTGGTTCTTGGGGAAACTCCTCTCCCTCAGGGATTGAAGCCTCTCTGGCTTGCGGGGGGAGGGGGTAGAACCAAAGAGGCCTCAACCCAGCAACCATTTGCATGTATAACGGTAGGCCTCTTTGAAGTGAATTAAGTTTGCTGGGCACTGCCAAGATGGTCAACTTGCCAGAGTAACAGCACCTCTTCACACCCACGACCTTTGTTTCAGCTCTGGGAGCAAACTCACACCTCATCCGAGGAAATATTGGAAATATTCAGCTGCCAGGTGACAGTTGGGCTCTTGCAAATGGACATGCAGAGACTTCTAAAAGTACCTTTTCCAAAATATATATTACAAATCCGACTTCACCAGTGAAATGGGCTTGTAATAATTATTTTAAAAGTCCAAGAATAAAATTTGTATGTTTTTCCTAGCTGGAGATAATATCATTAAATGTAATATTGCACCCAATACTTTCCTATGGAGCAATCAACCCTGCTACTGTAAGAATAGCTTTTAGGGCGTTTTTACTGTTAAGACATGTTTACCATTAAATGTTTAAATGTCCTACTTGTAAATACCATTTACCCTGCCTTAAGGTAAGTAAGGCTTACCTATGAGAGATTTATGTTTATTTAAAAGAAATGTTTAGTCTTGCCCAAAAAAGATATTTTGGCAGGTTGAATTTGCTGTTTAAAACTGCACAGTCAGCTTAGAGAGGGTAGGTCTGCAGTCATGTTTTTGCTGCCATTATAGAGGATGTCATAATACATACTGCAGTCCGCTTGAGACATTTAAATTACAGGCTGTGTATAACCTTTTGTACCTAATACTAGAGGTTTATCTGTAATTTAAATATGCCAATCAGGATATTCCAATTTCCTCATTCTGAAAGGGGAAGCAGAGGTACCTTACCACTGGTTAGCAGTGATAAAAGGCACAGAGTTCTACAGCCATCAAAAGCAGTCAAGGCAAAAATATGGTGGAACACCACACAAAAGATTGTCATTTACAACAGGTGAGGTCTAGAAAAAGCTGTAGCTGTGTCCCATGTATGAAATTCTGCCTTGCTTTCACCATAGTAGTGTAAAAGTGTATTCTTACCAACACATGGGAGATGAGTGTCCTTTTTGCAGTTATTGAGGTTACTGTATATTCTCTGTTCAGTCTGATCGACTCTCCCCCTGTTTTTTCCAGTAAAGTGTCAAATAGACCTGACACGTATTGGTGGAATACATTGATCCTGATGTCACAGGGCATCCCTCAAATGTGAATATTATTTTGCCTGGAACAGATGTCCAGGTCTTCACATTTTGATGTAGAGCTATATGTTGTACTTCCAGCAGAATAATGCCAATTTGTGGACATTCACAGTCATTAATCTCCTCGTCTAGATTTCTTCGAGGCTGTTCACTTTGCCTCCCAGCTTGTTCATATCTTTCTGCATTTCTTCCAGGTCACATTGTAGGTCTGTCTTTAAGCTTTGTATTTCAACTTTGCTTACATGGAAGGCCTGATGAAAGAAACTTTTGGTGATAGCTAAGTATGCTCTTTCTTGGTTCTCAGGGTCATCAGTCAGTTCCATCTTGTTGCCTCTTCTATATTGCTTCAAGTATCTCGAGTGGATCCTTTATATTTGAGTCTTTTTTATTTCTACCACTAGTCATGATGTTGCAAAAGGAGTTGAGCCAGCGGGACAGACCCAATAATTTTGGGTAGTGCTAGTGAGTGGTGATTCTCTATTTAGCAGCCCAGACCAGTGCTGGAGATGGTAGTAATCACTGTACATGACCCGTCAAGTGAGGCCAGGTGTCAAACCCTGGGAATGACAATGCTGATGGACCTAGCTTTGTGTCAGTCAGTCCTTGAGTGGTAGTCCACTCATTGTAACCCGTTGTTCTGCACCACTGAGGCCTTTGTAGTGCTCACCTGCCAGCTCACACCATGCTCCACTGCATTTGATTTGCTCTTGGGTAGATGTGTAAAGTGAAATAAGTGCGGTTTGCAGCTTTGTTATTCAATGCAGACCCTCAAGGTGTATCCTTTTCCACTCCTGCATTGTCTCTATTCCCACTATTTGCCAGTGTCGGGGCCTCTCCTGCTTTCACTGCACAGTGGAGGTTATAAAGTTTTGCCACTGTCCCCAGGTGAATCCCAAACTCACAGATGCTATGGAGCCATGGACTGATTCAATCAGGACCTGAGACTGAGTGTATCTGTGCCTGGTGCCCTTTACTTCCACTAAGGGCCCGATTGCGACTTTGACGGTGTGGCGCCAGGTCCGCCCTGCAGCCGCACCACCAAAGTCGTGGTTGGGCTGCCCGCCAGATTAGTAGTTTCCACCTGTCTGTCAGGCATTGTTTGTGTTCCCACGGCTGTGCCTCTAAAAATGGGAACGCCTAAAACAGTTCCTGCATAGCATTGACTGGAAAGTCCATGCCGTGCAAGAACTGGTGTGCATGCACACAGGGGGTTACATGTTGTGCCCCCCCGTGTGCATCCACAGGGCGCAGAGGCACCAGGGGGTCCTTTATGGCCCCCTTTGTTTCCTCTCCGCCAGGAATTTTATGGAGGAGGAACCGCCATGAAAACCCTGGAAGAGGGGAAACTCCTAATATGCTTGGTGGGACCACTGCAGTCCTGTCAACCATATAGATGCCTCTACACCACCGCAACACCACCAGGGAATGGAGGTTCCCTGGTGGCTGCGGCGGGGCTGTGGCGGTCCAACTGCCCAACTCCTAATAGGGTGGTCAGGAAACTGCCACTGCCACGCCCCCACGAGTCTGGCAGCCCATGGACCGCCGGACTCATAATCGGGGCCTAAGTCTGCACTATATGGCCCAGAAGGGGCACAGCAGTGTTGGTCCATTATGGACTATAATGAGTGTCTTTCATCCTTTTCTTTAGGCCAAACCTTTTCAGCCCCATCCGGTCCACAGTTCCTGCTCTCATTGCACATTGGTTTGAACTCAAGGTTACACTGTCTCCAACCACAGCACCAATCTACTAGTTTGCTTTGGACTGTTACTCAGTCAGATTGCCGCAAAAATTTTCTAACTAGAGCCTAGCCCAGGGTCGCACCCAAGCAAGGGTGCCTCCGCGCTCACGCAGATTGCCCTCAAGACATTTACTTGGGGTCTTGATTGCCAGCTTACAGCTCCTCACAGTATGTCTTTGTGTTCTTGATGGCTGCAGGGCAGATCAAGGCCAATGACCCATTTTCTTCTGTCCGTTAATGCTGAAGGACTGCCATTTTTGAGGGTCCTCGATGGTTGAACTTCTCCACCAGCGATGAGGCACTCACAGGTCATGGCGTTTGGCTTCCTGTCTCCAGGTGTTCCAGCAAGTCTCTCAACATCTCTACAGTGTTTGGGCCCTGCAGGAAGCTTCTTACTCGCTGATGACTGGCAATTTCTTGGCACAAGGCATAAAACACTGGATTTAGACATCCATCATCATGTACACCCAGCTACTTGCCAACCCACACAGGTTTGCAGTTTTTAATGCACCAAGTAAATTCCCATGCAGGAAACATTGCATGACTGAAAGTACTGATATGTACTGTAACAGAAGTTATCACGCAATATCAGAATTTAACGGGACACATGTAATTAAATGGTGTGCATACTCAGTACCTGGTACTGAATGATAACGGACACCCATATTTCAATCAATTTCAAAGGAGCAAATGTTGTTAAGTGGAGCTGGGTAAACACACATTGATATGAAAAAATAGCCTTAATGGCACTGAATGGCGTTATTGTGAGGTGGGCATATAAAATCTAAATTTACAAGGCATGTATTTTCTGTATTTGCTTACATTAATTAATTTACCATAGAAGAATGATATGCAGGCTAGGAACTGATTAATAAAAGTGAATTGCATGGATGCGGAAAAAGGTGATTTTCATGTGAAGCATTGCATGTTAGTAGGTTTGGCACAATCTCACAGGCTATGAAAAAGTTAACTATAAATGATGATCTTGACATTCATTCTCCAGTTACGTCTGACGTCTATAGATGTACTGTCAAGCTTATTTGTTCAAATGTCTACTTGTAAGAAATTCCATTCCTTTGCCTTATTATCCCATTTTTTCTGCTTTCAATATCTGTGTTTTGACATCTGTAACAGCTACGGTAATATGACTAGACCCAGTTGCAAGTTCTCACTTTAAAAGTATGATTGTTTTTATTTTCCAAACTGTCACATTTCTCAAACTGGTAAAGAAAAGCATCTGTTTGCAAGTATACAGGTATGGGAAGCAGGGGTGAAATATATATTTGCCCCTCACTCCTGGAAGAAATGCCTATGTTGTGCATTTTATTGCTATATAAAAAAAATTACAATCAAACCAACAACTATCTTATAATAGGGAATCAAATTTATAGTCTGTAGAATGAAAAGACTGTTCTTATGATTCATATTATGTATTAGAATATTTTTGGAACATGGCATGTATTCTCCCTGAGCTCATTTGAGTGCAATCTACCTGCTTCTGGGATCATTCTTGTGCATGCTGTTTGGAGTAGACCCTGCCTCATGCTACTTCAAATAATTCACCACACAATGATTAGAATGGGAAAAGGAAATCCTGAAGAGGGTGTCAAGAGTATATCTCCTTTTTGATAGGTCACTGTAGCAACTTTCTCATTCAAATAAGAGATCACTTCAGACTCAAGGGGCCAGTTTCTAAAAGGCCCCTGAAGGCTGGTTCTACTAAAGTCCTGGTTCCAGTGGTAGGTTAGTGCAAGATATTCCTTTTGAAGTGCTGTTGGGCTTAGCTGGAAACCAGGGTTGAAGCTAGTAGGCAATAGAGCAGCTTGGACAGTTTTGTTACTTCAGTGCTCGAGCCCAACAAAGATAGTGTATTCCTTTGCTGCAAACTAGGAGTGGAACACTGGAAATTTGACTATGATTTTTTAGCCTTCTTTACCAATGGCTACCCTTGAGAATTCTCTACTTACATCACTCCAAGAGGACAACTGCTTTGAGATGAAGAAGAAAAGAAAATGTTCCTGCCCCCTGCACAAAATAATTCCTGACTTACTTCCTGGTTTTTGGAGCTGGTTATTTCCAGATCTGCCTTGAACTTCTGTCCCTAAACGGCTTATTCAGAACTGAATTCTGCATCAAGTCCATAGGTATTTTGGGACTTATTGCACTGGAATAATATGTCTGCTGCAAAAAAAATGTTTCAAGAAGCCTGGCGCTCATCAGCTGTGAAGAGTCTTCTTTCTAACAGTTGCTTCCCTGTTGTGGAGGACTTAATCTGGAAAGCCAGAGTGTTGATCGCTGGCAATGGAGAGGGGTTGAGAAGAACATGTGTCCAGGACAAACTGCCCATAGAGACTTCTTAACCTTCGAAAGCAAACTACTCAGAGGGACAATTTATGGTGGCTTATTTAGATACTCAGCTTATCCTGAAGATCGATAACTCGGCCCGCACCCAAGAGTCTGCTCAGAACATCCTCAGGTTTACAATAAACTGGATGACGGCAAACTCCTTAAAAATCAATCCTGATAAAACCGAAGTCCTAGTTATTCCGGCAAAAAATAACCCATGGAGCGGCTTGTTCTGGCCCCAAGAGCTGGGGGCTTGTCCCAGCCCAGTACCAGTTGTAAAAAGCTTAGGAATTAAGATCGACTCCGAGCTCTCCATGGTAAATCAAGTCAACGCTGTGGTGGGTACTTGCACTGGTCTGCTGAGACAACTGAGGAAGTTGGTTCCATTGCTTTCAACTTCATCGCTGGAAACCATTGTACGAGCAACCATCGTCTCGCGACTCGACTATGGCAATGCGCTCTATGTCGGGCTCCCCAGAAACTTATGAATAGGCTACAGGTGGTACAGAATGACGCCGCCAGGCTGATTTTCAGGTCACCCAGAAGAACCCATGCCACTCCTTTGCTGCGCAAACTGCATTGGCTGCCGGTTAGGCAAAGAGCGAAGTTTAAGGGACTCTGTATTGCCCACAAAGCCTTTTACGGTCACGCCCCAGAGTACATTAGGGAACGTTTAATTAAATATGTGCCTAGACGGGCGCTCCGCTCAGCAGAGGCCGCCCAGTTGGTCTGCCCGCGGGGCAATTGTGTTTCCAAAGGAGGACGAGCCTTCTCGGTCCTCCTGCCACAACTTTGGAACCGGCTGCCCGATACTCTCCGTAAAGAACATGGTCTGCTCCCTTTCCGGAAGCAGCTTAAAACCATCCTTTTTAGAGAGGCTCTAGACATGACCTAATTCTCCCTAGTACCATGGTGACCACCCGGCCCTGACGCTGTTCTCTTCTTCCGAAGCGCTAAGAGACCTGTCGGTATACACGCGCTATATAAGAATACAATAACATAACATAACATAACAGCATTGCCTGGAGCCGTGAGACTTTGATCCAACTGCACCTGGGATGGATTTGGCCCTGATTAGCAGCTCCCCTGTCACCCCATACGAGACAACCTCGCATTGCCTTCTCACTTCTTACTTCAACTACTTTGTGCTAAGAAACAATGCCTCATTTTGGGTCTTCAAAACATGTAGCTGGTTTTCCATAACATGGCATGCTGTCAATAGGTGTTATAGCATAGTTTGACCCACTGACCTGAATCTGAACTGCAGTGTGATCTGAATTCTGACTACAGACTAAGACTATTTTTAGTACATTTTCTGGTTAATTTTTAATATTTTTGTCATATCCCTTTGACATAACATATATATTCATTGCCACTCTGACATCACTTTTATCAGTTATAATTGGAGTATAATCTTTATAATTATACCTCCCTTTTGGACCTTCATTTTCATAATTTCTTAACTGTATTGATTATTGACCAGGTGTGGCGTACCTTCTGCTATAATTGGTGTGTAAAGAGTTCCTCACAGAAACCAAGCTAACACTTTGGTTCAAATTCTTTGGGCCTTGTGGGAACTCGTCCTTATAATCTAAGATTGTAATTACCTACAGTAACCATTGCTTCATATACATACCACTCTTGTAGCATGAGTGAGTCCTAACATGGGTAATGCCTAGTCCTATTAACAGAACTTCCATTATATAATGTTACTTCAACACTATTGTTAAGTTGTGTGTTTAATTTAGTATTATAGTAAGGACACAGGTGTTTTAGTGAACACATCTTTTCAAAATGCCTTTGAAAGGAGCTTTTTCATTGAACCATTCTATTCAAAATGTACCCTATACATTACTTAGTACTTGCGTTTTATGATTCTTTGTTTAAGAACATTTAGATTGAAATGTAGCTAGGAAGGGTTTTTAAAAGTGATTGATTTATCATCAATCACTTTTAAAAACCCTTCCTAGCTACATTTCAATCTAAATGTGTATCTATTGTTCAATGTGAATTACTTAGGGTGTTATGATTTTTGTGAGAAGGTTTTACTAACAACTTGTCTCGTTCTAATTTGAAATCTTAGTAGGCCTCTATCAAATCTTTCTATGATCCATTGGAGAATTTGAGGGAAGGTGAAAATCTTGCTCCTTGCCTTCTTAAGAGTATTTCCTTAGTACATACTAGTTTTAGGGTTCTCATCCTCTTTGGTATTTACCTTTAGTGTTACAGACACTTCAAGATCTTTCTTTCAAACCTTTAAAGTCAGCTGATATAAGATTCCTGACTAAGAAAATTATCATTTTAGTGGCCCTTACTTCAGCTAAGAGAATTTGAGAGTTGGGAATGTTATTGTTCTGTACTCCTTTTTTGTCTATTTTGGAAGATAAGGTGATCTTGACTTTCATATTAACTTTCTTCCAAAATTGCCTATTTGTTAAATAAGGCCCAATTAATAATTCTGCCTGTTTACTTTTTTTCCAATCTTCTTCCTTTCATGAGGAAGAGAAAATGCACTTGTTAGATGTTGTCATATTTGATGTCAAATATGTTGTCATATTTCTAAAAAGATCATCTTCCTTTAGTAAATCTGACCATTTGTTGGTCAACTATGGGGCTACAGGTCAAGGAAAGAAAGTTTCCTCAATCATCATCAGTAGATAGTTTAGCTCTGATACTGCATTGGCCTATTTTCTTGCCAATTGTCCTCTGCCAAATGGAATCCAGGGGAGGTCAATAAGAGGCCTAGCGACCCAGGGCTCAAGTTAAATGGCATATTTTTAATGGCATATTTTTACAGCAGCAACCTGGCTAGTTCCAAGAGTTATCAATCCTGGAGATTTTCTCTGGAATTCCAGGGGTGGGGGTCCCAAATATGTGGTGCAATGACTCAATTCAGTCTACACGCTGAGTTAGAGAGACTCAGTGGAACACAGCCCTAACACAAACCCAACAATCTGTTCTTTAAGCAGGCTGTGCTTTCAGGCATCCTAGACCCTAGTGCTATCTCTAAACCCTACACTAATTTTGTCGCTAAACCATCTCAAAATTTTCCTACCTGTTGAGTAGTTGCAATGGATTTCACAACATACCTTTGAAACAGCAAGTCTGGCTGTTTGTTATCAGAGTTTTGCAATGTATGAGCAGATTTGTACTTCAATCCAGGACAGGAGTCCCAGCAGTGGCAGCTGGTGGATTTTTAAAGTGTTGCGGCGCAAGACTGGTTAGCCAATTTTGGTGAGTAAGCGAGAAGGATGTTTTTTAAAACTGGTATACAGTAGTGTAACTTTAATCCATGCATAATATTAATCTGGCCCATATATAGGGTACACATGACCCCTGACTTGCCTTTTAGTTCATAATTAGCATTCAAATCAGGGAAGGAGCTGGAATGTTTCTCAGTTCATGTTTAAAAACTCTCACTTTTAACAAATACTTCTCAATGCATGTATCTATTTACAGAGTGGCAACACGTTACCATTTGCCACTTTGGAAGCGTATAGAGATGAAGCTATACAGCGTAATGACTAAACTTCATCACTGTGCGTTTTGCACATTTTCCAGGGTGCTAGGGATACAGTATTCCTTTGTGCACCCAAAGGGTTTCATGAATAACAGAGATCACAATAAGACCTATATGAGTAAGATCAGAACAGAGTGAACCAGAACTTAATTAATTATACACAACGTGAAAATAGGTTTGTGGCATTTCAAAGACAATCACATTGAATCTCAAACAAATTGGCATGTTAAAAGAATGTAATTTAATATCTTATTTCAGTCCATTTTTGCTGTTCACTTTTTGACAGGACTAATGAGTGCTCTGGAAAAAAGGTGTTCATGCAATGCCGAGGTGTGGCCTCTTGGGCACAGCTGGCAGCAGAGATATTCTCAGTTTCATAAGAAACAGTGTTACCATTGGCACAATTCTGACTTCCTTGTACTTCAGCTGCCTAACTGCAAAACGGATGTTGCTCCCACCGGAGCTGCTAAATCCAACCATTTGGAGTCCGATGAGGCCTCTCCTTGTAAATATTACTGATTTTGTTCAAGTGTTTAAGACAGTGAGTGGTGCTGTTTTTATTAAAATTGCTAAATGCCCCTCGATATTACCCGTCTTAATAGGACCCCTTTATTGTCGTTGGGAGATGGAAGAGCTAAGTAGACACATGGGGATTCTTAGACATGGCACGCACATTACATTGAGATTTCTGTGGCAGTGGATTTAAAACCCTAAAACATCTTTCAGGAATTTAAACTTGTAATCTGCATGTTACTCACAAATCTTGACAGCAGGCATGAGAAACACTTGAGCACCTACACCTGTGATCTGCCAATTACAAACAGTTTGCTGCAGTGTGCACCCAACCCGCTGTGCTATCTTATTGTTTCTTTAATTGTGTATAATAGAAATTGAACACGACGCAAATAAAATAATAACAACCAAAACATCCAAACTTTGATCAGGGGGTCTGTAAGGCTTCCCCTTCAGCCCCTCAGACCGCAGCCGAGGACCACTCATCTTGAAATTGCGGGTGATCTAGTCCTTTTTGCTGAGGAGCTGAAACTGTGCCTCTTGTATAGCAGGGTCCCGGTCCTGCTGTGGTGACAGGTACCCAACTCCTCCAGCCCTCCAGCTTCCCAGGACCGGTCACTGCTCAGATATTCCCCTTATGCTAGTTGTTTTCGTGCTGCTATCTTTGGACCTTGCAATGTATAAACAGGCCGCTCCCCTGCTGCCTGTCTGGCTACAACTCCCCATCCAAAACACAGCACCTCTAAGTCTGCTCGACTACTGGGGCACTGGGGAGAGCAGTCAGGTGCCGCTTTACGGCTCTGCTAAGTACAGGAGTGCAGGAGATGCCTCCAAGGCGTGGGGACCTCTCTAGGCTGTGGCCACCTCTGTTCGCAGCTTGGCCACACTTCCAATGTGATAGTCTATGGAGTGGAAACATAGCAAAATATGCCAGGGTCAGACTTATTGAAGAGAACCGAGGAAAAGATATGTGTGTCCTCCCTGGCAACTGCTTATAAATTTAGGCATGTTATTTTTATGGATGAATGAGTTCTGGTTATTATGATCCTCCTGTCCATGGGGTACTACTCTCTGTGGAGGACGGTATTCTGTAATAGATAGATCGCCATCGGCTCCCTCTGTGGCAAGCTCCCCTGGCAGAGTAACTCTCCTACCTGGCTCCCTACACCTCTTCCCCACAAACCACCTTGAAATAAATAACAAGCCATGCTCAAATCAAAATAAATAAACACAGCTCTGCTGTGTTAATAGCTCACAACGCAGCCCGAGCAGAAGAGCAATGGTGGTGGTCTATAACAGTGGTGGCTGGCAACATTAATAAATGGTGTTGGAGCACTCCCCATAAATGCTGGTGGCCTGCCGGGCCACCCGTCCGGTGCTCCTCTCCCAACGCCGATCCTGGGGATGAGGAGGAGCAGGAAGGAAAGGGAGGGACTTCCTCCCTTGTGCCACGTGAATCCAACCTATCCTGGAGCTGATTGGTTGGAGCAAGCTAACCCACCACACATTTTGAGGCTGGGGGCCTGTGCCAGCAACCCCCAGCTGTTTCTCAGCCCTGGAATTGCTGGGTATGAAATGCGCATGTTGGATAGGTCGGCTGTAGAAAGCTGGCCAATCTGACATGCGCACTGAGCCCTGGGAGACATCTTGCAATCTGCAGGAATCTGCCCAGCCCCCACCCTCACAATCCAGCAGCGCGTGCCGACGGCACACAGAATAATAAAACGGTAATGACCATTTTATTATTCTGTGTTTTTCTGCTATGCCAGAAAGTGGGGCAATGCTCTTCCACCCAAGAAGAGAAACGCTGCTGAGTCCCAGTATAGCTGTTTCCAGCTTCTGCAGCTAGCTCTCCATCGTATCTCTCTCATTGAGAGCACAGTTTAGATCGTGAATCAGCAAATCAGCATGACATCTGGTGATATTCTCTTTGGTGAAGGCCTATACAAAATCAGTAGTCACAAACCCAGTCTCTTTTATAGGAATTTGGCCACTAATGTTTTCTAAACAAATCAGGGCGTGAGGCATAGTTATCTCCTTGGTCTAAACCATCTCAGCCTGTTAGACCTGTCATCCATAGGGTGGTCTTTCCCCAACTTTTTGCCTGCTTCCCTCCACTTTTTGATGTATCTTTTTGTTGGTTTTAGGACTCTAAGCACTTTACCTCTGCTGACCAGTGCTAAAGTGCATGTGCTTCTCCCCTAAACATGGTAACATTGGTGTACACCTGATTGGCCTATTTAGTTTACCTGTAAGTCCCTTGTAATGTGGTACACTATATACCCAGGGCCTGTAATCTAAATGCTACTAGTATGTCTGCAGCATTGATTGTGCCACCCACACAAAAAGCCTATCAAACCTGTCTCAGGCCTGCCATTGCAGGGCCTGTGTGTGCAGTTTACTGCCACCTCGACTTGGCATTTAAAAACACCTGCCAAATCTACACTCCTCTTTTATTACACATAGGTCACCCCTAAGGTAGGCCCTGAGTGACCCTAAGGGTGGGGTGCTGTGTAACTAAAAGGCAAGACATGTACTTTTAAGATTCTACACGTCCTGGCAGTGACAAACAGCTAACATTGATTTTCATTGCTGTGAGCCATACTTCTCTCATAGACTAGCAAAGGGGATTCCTTATAACACATGTTAAGCTGTAGTTCCTGATCATAAAGGGGTAGCAACATCATTTTTCAGATCTGGTGATGATAAATCCTCTTTAGTGGTAATGTTGGATTTGACATTACCATTTTAGAAATGCCACTTTTAGAAAATTGACATTTCTCTGCTCTTAACTTTGCTCTGTATGCCTGCAGTCTGCCTCTAATACACGTCTGGGCTTGGTGACATCTACACTTTGTGCATTCCCTCGAGACAGCCACAAACACAGGAAGGGCTGGGTGTGACAGAGGACTCATCTGTATTCATCTGCATTCTGCTAGCCTTCCTGGGCAGGAAGGGGGAGAGGTGGCTCACATTTACACCTGAAAAGGCGGTGTCCTGTCCTCATACAGAGGGCTGATTACCCCTCCACAGATAGCCTGGCAGACAGGACTGGGTTATAAGGGATTTTTGTGCACTTCAGAGATCTCCTTTGAAGTCACCCCCTACAGCAAAGGCACTTTTAGGTAGAAGTACCAGGGCTCTTACTATACCAAATCAGTGCACTACTGGACCTGGGAAGAACCGTGTTGGAGTAAAGAGTGCCTTGCTATAAGGATTGCCACTTTGCTGTGACTGACTGTTCTGAGGAACTCTTTCTCAGGTTTGCTGAGTGGTCCTGATGCCTGCTGATCTCTGCCCTGCTGAGGACAAGGACTGGACCCATCTCACTAGAACCCAGAGTGACTCCAAAGGCTTGCTGGCTGGCCTCCTGTTTTCTGATGTCTAAGGAACACACAAGACTTCCTACAATCCTGTTTGTGCTGCTGGACACTGCCATATTTGAGTCCTACCCTTGCCTGAGGTGCCCCTCCAGTCCTGAGCCTCCGAAATGCGTTCTGCAGCTGATTTCTGCAAAAGCTGATGCATTGCCTTGACTGCCCGAGAATTTCCGCTGCATCGCTCTTCGACACCAACACAGACGTTGCTCGATGATGAAGAATCAACAGCCTGCACCTCTTGATGACGACGCTTTGCTTTTACTTCAGCGACGACGCAGGACCCCCTTTGCACGGCTGGACAATGACGCAGTAGAATATCGACGTTGACAAAAGCTCCATCAAAGGTATTTCTTCAGCGGGACCTGTTTGCGTCCTGTAGCTGGTCTGCCCTCCATCGCGATTTGAACCGGTCCCTTGCGACCTCAAGTAACCTTTTATACCACTGGTGACTTCTAAGCACTGTTTTCGCATTTAATCTTTTGACATTCATATCTCGACTCCAACTTATTGGATTTTTGTCATGGTGGTCTGAACATTTATTGAAAGCTGCCATGATGACAGGTGCATAAACATGTATGTACTCAAGAACAATGTAAAGATAAGAATAATAACCCTACAGGAGGTATCTATGTTTTATCAGCCATTTACACGGAGAAGGAATCTCACACATTCTAATACAGATACCACTAGAATTGATAGCAAAGAAAACTTTAAAAAATGAATGACTTAATATGGGAACTATTGTAGCATTCACAACACAAGCACTTTTGTTAATATTACCAGCTACAAGTAAATCACTCTGATGAAATAACTTTACTGTGGGAGTCTTACGTTCTATTCTAAAATGAATTACATTTTTCTGATGTATATTAAAGCACTGAGCATAGCATTATTCACAGCGTTTTTGGTTGTCGTTTTTATAATAAAGATCTTAATTGCTTTGATATCCCTCACAAGTAATGACTGGATGAGGATTCAGGATTTAGAGATAATCCATTGCATTGTTATCTTATCAGGAATCTTCATTACTCTTTGATCCGGATTCTGAGTTGGTGATATTTCCGGATTGTGTGGTATTTATCCCACCCAGTAATTACTGGTTCTGGTAAATGTCTCAACCTTCACTAAACTTCAGCACGGAAATCCTGCCTCGACTTCATGTGGAAAAAATATGATATTTGAATCAGTCAGTATGACCTGCCCATTTCCTTGTTTGTTTATTGTCTGGAGGTGTTTACCTTACAAGTAATGACTGGTATGAGGATGCAAGGTCCTGAAGATTACCGGTAACCTATCCTGAGCATTCTCTCTGCCTGTTTTTTAACACTAGAGATGGCAGAAATGTTGAGTTGTTACCTGTCAAGTGTCCAGTAGCTCAACTATAATTTCAAAGACTATTATCCTTTGTAGTGGTATAGCCTAAGCTACGACTACAACACTGTAAAGAGAATTAGAGATCTATTCATATGTGAATACTTGAGATCTCTTTGTAAACTGAGTGCATTATTCAATAGCATGTTCTGATATATCACAATTGCCTTTTATGTATTTCATGGTCACCAGTCATCGGGTGAACCAGTAGGAGTCAGCATTATGATGGCCTCCTGGTATATGTGCTTTGTATGGAGTGGTGATGAGCTATGCATGCTTCTACAACACATCGATCCAACGCAGACCTGTCCAGGCTGCACTTCACAAGAGGTACAAGTGGCAGTTCCCCATAAGATGCTTGAATCTCTAAGATGAATGCTTCACAACAGGAGATGTCTAGCTCAGTGCATACCTTCACCTTTCATTACCTTGGTGCATCCCTTGTGTAGCCATGGTGCCTGGTGCAAATAGTATGTTGCAGCTTGCTGCAATACCTGCATTCACAGTGGTGTGCATACTTGTCATTTGCACCACAGACTTTTTGGTGTGCTGCTCCAAGGCTTCTCTATGCCACATCTGGTCCATCAAGACTGCAGGTGATGGTGCTGTACAGAGGGGTTTTGAAGCAGGAGTTCATAAACGATGCAGAGCTCTTTTTCTAAAGGAGCCTGATCAAATGTTAGAGGTAATTATGTTGATAAAATTAACTTGTGCTGCAAGCCCGGGTAAGGTCCCTGCAGTATTATTGAGGCAGGAGTCCCAGTAGTGCTCTTCTGTTCTTTCCCCAGTTTTAAAAAGGATTGCCTCTGTGGGTGAAATCCCATTATCATGGGAGGGGCAATTGTGTAGCCCATTCATGAAAAGGTGGCGAAAGTGCTCCCGGGAATCATCAATATTCTCCCTTCTTGAACTCTCTCTAGACTGGCTTTGTGCAGGCCCTCTGCTTGGGCAGAGGAAGGGGAACTGATTCTCCTTGAACAGGGAGCAGTCTGCCCATATCATTCAACAGTTGATCACTGCTTGTCGTTATGAGCAATACTCCAAAGTGCTATCCAGCAGGCAGGGCTGATATGTTGCTGCTTGACTTTCAGGCTGTTTTTGAATATGGAGATATAACACATTGTGAGAAAAGTTCAAGTCAAGTAAAGCTTCTTACCTTTGCTGTAAAGCATCAATGACAGAAGAATCCAAGGTGTTCCTCCAGTTAAATAATTATATGAAGCAACTTCGAGTAGATGCCTGGTCAGTGGCATAACACAAAATGACCTAGACCCCCCCCCCCCCAGGCAAAAAGTGATGAGGAGCCCCTGAGTCTTCCATATTTCATATATATACTTTGGCCATGGTCTGATTGGGGGTTTCTTGAAGGATTGGGGAGTTCCTAAATGGGTGGGGGCTACAGGGGCAAGAAGGACGCCCCTGTGCCTGACGGCAACTGTGGAATACGACCAAAGATATATAAGTAGTACATTTTCAGGCAATGTTTTTTAGCAGTGGCTATAGGACATGAAAACGTTTCCTTATTTGCGATGTTTTCCACAAAGAAAGCTGAGGGTACAGATTTTTCGTATTAGAATTGGTTTAAATATGATTTTGCACTCACCTGAATTATCGTCCTTAATCAAAGCAAACAATTTGTTGTGCCCTAACGATTTAAGTGTAACAAATGTCCTAAGGCATGTACCTCTGGATTGTTTACATTATTTCTCTTTACATAGTTTTTTCTTGTGGGTGTTGCTTTTAAAATATTTTTGTAATCATACTCACGCCATGCATTGATTGGAACAGATGTTCTCATTTGCAATAGGCAATTTTGTAGGTATGTTAAAAAATGTAAATTGAAATTGTGATTTCTTGCATTATACTGTAAAGTTTTAAAATAATTTGGGCCATCTTCAGCAGATGTGATACTAAGTCACAAATATGACTGAGGTCCTGTCCACTTTACTGCGTGCATTGTAGTCTATGCCGCCGGTAATTCAGCAGCGGGATATCCTTCACACTTTGATGGCATATCCTGTCCATCAAACTCTAAATTAGAACCTTTGTCTTATTAAACGTGTTTTAACACTGCTACATGGCCTCTGTAGAAATACACGTGCATCTATCATTTTTTAATCTTAAAATGTTAGTAGATTTTTTGTTACTACATGATGCTTCGAACAGGGAGAACATATGGGCTGTAGAATTTTTCCAAGGACATATCCAATGTTTTTACAAATTAGGCCCTGAGTCCTATGGACTCTACCTATTTACGTGCACATATTCAAACATTCCGGAACAGATGGACAAGTACTCCAGCTAAAGGTTGATCAGGGAAAATAAACACATGGCAAAACTCACCGATGTTTATATGTCTCATTTGAAAGTCAAAAACGATTATCAACATAATGGTGCTCATGAATACTCCCCAAATTTAATGCGCTGTTTTGTTCTATAGTATAGCTAATTTCCATAAAAGTAATTCAGTGGGAAAGCAGATATTCAAATGTGTTGCAGAACAAATGAGGGCGACAAAAGCTTGCGGACACTTTCCCTGTGTTTCTAAACGCGGTGTTATTCTCTGTCCTGTTGATGGGAGTCCCTTGGCTTTTTGTTTCCACATTTGCATGCATTTGGTGGCCATGACTCAAGGTCACCTGCATGCGTTGCCAGGTGCACCGCCATTCATTACACAAACAGAGTTTTGTGATACAGAGCCGGCTAATGGAAATCAGAAGGCCCCGAGGACTTGAATACCTGCGTGCATTAACCACCAGTGTGATTAATCTGCATCCAAGCTGATGCTGGGATTTCTACCGGAAATTGCATACTTGGAAAATGATTCGCTTTTTGCCTCAAGGGAACCAGAGAGGCTGATGATTACCAAAGTTAAATAAAATATAACGTGTACATTTTGTGTTTAAATGAACCCAGAATTACTACAATCACTGGCAGGAGAGGGAAGGCCTCAGCTTTAGGATGAGTGATTGAATGTTTGGTGAGAATATTTTGTATTCTTTACTGATATGTATCTGGTGTCGAAAGAAGAGGGAATTCGCTGTGTCTGACCCATAAGGCAAGGTTGCCAAGGATGCGATGGGTTGCTGGAGCCAGGGGAAGAGAAGGGGCTTATTTTAACGGGAGGGCTGGCCCCTTGAAAGCGCCATGAAGTTGCTGTTTGCAGAAAAGATGACAGAGAGTAAGGGAGCTCAGGGGCTAGAGGTTTGAAAGGATGTGGACATCGGTTTTAAATGTCATGGCTGTCTATGGGTTCACACTGCATATATGCAGGAGCAACAGGCCAGAATCACTATGTTATCGTGCATACAAATATAGGAGCAGTATCTGCATGCTAAGTCAGAAAAACTGTCCTAGGTTCAAGATGAGCAGTGGCACAGAAGTGGTAGGGTGGGGGTGGGGGAGGTGGGGGTGGGGGTGGAAAAAAAAGAAAAATTTACTTACCTGCCGGTCGACGCCTCTCCTCCGTCCTCTTCTGTTCCTGTCGACTCCCGGCAGCACACAGGCTCCCAGACTCCCCAAAGCCAATCACGAGGCTGCTATCATGCTGGTAATACTATTACCGCAAAAACAACAATTGATGGACAGAATGCAGAACGATGTCATACATTCACCCCAGTACAAAGATCTGGGCCTAAATCCATCGTTTTTTTGCTCACCATGCCATTCCAGTTTGGACCCAGCCATATGCAAATCAGTCTTGACCCTGTGCCCAATGGGAACAGTCCAGCCCGAACTGCCAGGCCAGGTCCTTCCTGGACTGGAAACAAGCATCCTAGGACCGGTTTCGGGCTTTCAGCCCTCATCAGCCAGGATAGCTTGACTCCAGTGGCATGGAGAGCACGGGACACACGTCTGGGCATACCCGTCCCACTCGGGGTGACAAATGCAAAAACAACAATTGATGGACAGAATGCAGAACAATGTCATACATTCACCCCAGTACAAAGATCTGGGCCTAAATCCATCGTTTTTTTGCTCACCATGCCATTCCAGTTTGGACCCAGCCATATGCAAATCAGTCTTGACCCAGCGCCCAATGGGAACAGTCCAGCCCGAACTGCCAGGCCAGGTCCTTCCTGGACTGGAAACAAGCATCCTAGGACCGGTTTCGGGCTTTCAGCCCTCATCAGCCAGGATAGCTTGGGATGGGTATGCCCAGACGTGGGTCCCTTGCTCACTGTGCCACTGGATTCAAGCTAGCCTGGCTGAAGAAGGGTGACATACCCTGAAACCGGTCCCAGGATGCTTGTTTTCGGTCCAGGGAGGACCTGGCCTGGCAGTTCGGTCTGGACTGTTCCCATGGGGCACAGGGTCAAGACTGATTTGCATATGGCTGGGTCCAAACTGGGGTGGCGTAGTGGGCAAAAGAACGATGGATTTAACCCAGATCTTTTGACTGGGGGAGAATGTTTGCATTGTCAGCATTCCGTCCATCATTTGTTTGGGGTAATACTATTACCAGCATGACAGCAGCATCATGATTGGTCTGAGCTGCCTGGTTTGCTGCTCAGACTCTGCCTGGGAGCATGGTACTGTTCTCCACCCAGCTGTGCAGCACAGCCAGGTGGAGAAATGCTAAGTGTCCTAAGACGGCTACAACTGACATGCACATTTATGGTGCCCACCACTCCTCCTCCCTGCTCCTCACACAGCCCAGCCCCGCCCCGCCCTAGACTGGCTCAGACTCAGTACTGAAAAATAAAATGATTATAACATTGTGTTTCCTTCTTGCACTGCTCAGAGAGCAGTGGGGCGACTCTCCTCCGCCTTAACGGAGTAGCGGCCGTTTAAGATTAATACTCAGATTAAAACATCTGGTACAAAACAAAGTTAATGGGGAAGTGAAAACTGCTGTACTGCATGCATCTTATTCTAGAAGGTTAGGATAGGAACCGCCAGTTTAATAGATCAACATATTTCTCAAAAAATCCTCTGTGAAAATGTATTAAATGTGTGATTGTAAACAACAACGGCCTTGAAAGATGTTTCAGAAAACAAGAAATCAATGATAGATGCATGATAGTATAAACCTGTGTTGACATAAACTGGAGTGAATGAGCAGGGGGTGCAGATAGGTGGGCCAAGCTGTGTTCATTGTAAGTCTTTCATATGGACCAGGTTTGAAATTGGTATATAGAAGTGCAGATACTCACTAACCCAAAAACCTGTGGCTTCTGGGACGCGCACTTCTTTTCATGGAAGACTACTACCTCCTGCTGAGAAGTGCTCACCCTCGCTTTTAATTTTAATAACCGCAGAACCTGATAGCACCGATCCTTTAAAAGAATTGATCGAGACCATGACGCCCCCACCATGAGCAAGAATAAACTGCGTATGATAGTCCACTGGAACGCCCCTCACTGCATCTGTGGTCTGATCCATTGCATGATCCCTGGTCAGCAGTCAGTACTAACAGTCTCACAGCACACCGCTCACAGTGTAGCTGGATACTGAGAAAGATTTTCTTCCCGGCAATCAGAGTTGTGAAGTCTGTGCTTCGAGATCGCCGGTGCTCAAAGTGCCTCATAATATCTAATGCATATTAATGCATTGCGATGCTGCCAGAAGGGATTTGATTCAAGTATTACACATAAACCCAGATGTGTTACTTCTGAACAGTGAGACAGATTTTAATCAAAAGGCACTTTTGGAGTGGAGCAGGTTGGAATATGAACAGCTTTACATTTGACACCGTCTTTCCGAAAGCCGAAAGCCATTCATGGACGTCAATTTACCAAAATGCCTGGGGTAGCGAAAGTCATATTGTGCCAACCATTGACCTCCAATGAAAATTTAGAGTTGCTTCTGAGGCTCTAGTGGAAGGATGAATATTGGGAACTGCATTAAATAAAGCAAGCATTGGCAATGCCAATAGGCCTAGCTTATGAATGCACTGTCAAGCCAGAACTAAAAATCCAAGTACGTTAATAACTGCCTTTCTCTCATCTGTGCTGCTGCAACAGAGAAACGCAAACATTGTATCTAGTTATTTATGACACTTTGATATATAATGATATGTGTATGCTCCTATAGTTCAGGCCACTTGATAAATAAATAACATGACCACAGCTGTGTTGAGGGCAAGCACATTTTTTGTGGAAGCACACTACTGGTGCCCAATCAAAGCATGGACTCCTGGCTTCCAACATGTGGGCCAAGCCAATGCCCCTCTCCTGGTTGTGGGGTCATCATAACGACCCTGAAGGAGGGACTCTGACTATCTTGAGGCTAAAGCAGGAAGGCAGTCTGAAGTACAAGGGGGTCACGCAGCATTGTGGGTACTTTGGAGGCAGGGAAAAAAGGTATAAAGAGCTCATTCTACATGCTCAGCTGCCCACCTCTTTGTTTGTGTCAGTAACGCAGCAGCTGGCAACGAGGCAAAAACACACCCATCCGCGCACCTCCTGCTCCTGCTGCATCGGCTGGTGCAGTGTGATGATGCGCCGACGGCCATTTTTTTGATTGCTATATCCCCAGCCTAGTGCACTGCCCTCCTCCATCCGACCGTTGGACGCACTGGCAACACCACGCGCTCATGAAGCTTTGCCACACACTAAGGCTGAATGGCTGAGGTCAGTGCCGCCTGCCTGCCACAACGCTGTTTAGCACGGTGATACTCACATAATTGTCTGGTGACAGCTCCACTGTCGAACCAGACCCTAAAAATGGTCCTTAGAGCCCCACTTACTTTTGGTTCATGGCGACCTTTATGAACCATGATGCCAGAAGTATCAAGACAAAGACTAGACATAATAAAAGTCAATCTATGGGTTGGGGCTGCAACACTCTTCAACTCCATTTGATGTCGAAGAGGTCAGTCGGTAGTGACTGTCGAGACAAAGTCCTGTTGTGGCTATATTTATAAAGACTTAGGCAAATCAAGGGCCCTAATGGGTTTGCATTGCGTTTGCACCATGCAACATAAAATGCCATTTATCAAGGCATGCAAGGCCACTTTGTATGACCTTGGGTGGCTTGATATATCAGGAGTAACACAACGCAGTGCAAATTGCTGTGTTACTCTGCTCTATAAAGGTGTTCCTCAGCCGTTGAATGGGTGTTCCCATGAAACTCCCATGGATTTTTACGCATTCCCAGATTTACCATCACTGGTAGACCTAGGTGTGCGCCAAAAAGATACACCTTCCCAGGGGAGGCAAAATGAGGAGAAATATCTTCATTTCTCATTGTTACTTCCTCTTTCTATGGGTGCTGCATTCTGCAGCACACATAAATAGAGGAGTATGGTTCTGAGAGTTCTTTTTGTGCAGGATGGTGTCCCTTCCTGCACAAAAACAATCCTGCATGCAACGCAGGGACCCTTGCACCATGGTGTAAGGGTGCCTGCGTTGGCGCTAGGCAGCCCATTGTGTGCTAGCTCTGGGGAAAGTATAGGAATGCACCGTATTGTAATAAATACAGCGCACTCCTGCCTTTCCCCTTTGGCACAGCGCAGTAAGGTGACTTGCTGCACTGCATTACCTTTTAATAACTAGGCCCCCCAAGTGTCCTGCTAAGGGAGGGCGACAGATAAATAAACAATGAAGATGATGGCCATAGAAGGCGATGAGAAATGGATGATCTATATGCCCACTTCCACTATTCACCTTGACATACGTATACAGGTTCAATATTGCTTTTTGCAGTGGAAAACTGAATCTTATCAAGTTTACAATTGTTTCCGGATCTTTAAATTTCACCATGGTGTGTGGGCGTACATGTAGACCTCCAATTTAACATCTTGTTTAGATGGCAGTCCCACTGTTTTGTTGTTCACTATAGCATGTCATTTCAATGACTGCTGTGCTCTGAAATTATATCAAATTGATAGCCTAATATAAATGTTACCCTCTAGAAGTGCTCTCTCTACATTTCCTACTGTGCTCAGTCACAGACATCCTGCATATGCTCAAATAGCAGGACTCTCACATTGTCAATCACGCTGAATCACGCCTGCTCTTTCATTTCAAACACAAATCTGTGATTGGAATCCACAGATAGCTGCTCACATTTTTATGCGCCAGACTTGTCGCTTATCATAGTGCCGCAATACTTACTTTCCTTCAGCTGGAAATGTGTGTTTGATTTTTAATAAAAAAATAAAACTCAATACTGCACGTTTATCAGTAAATTGGATCACATATGAAAGACTTTTGTAAAGTAATTTATATGATGGAAAAGCAGTGTAGCAAAGAAGAGATACCACATAGCTGAAGTGTCCACTGTTAGGATTTTCGGACTAAAACGCGAACAGTTGAGGTACTTCATTATCCAAATAATAGGTATGTTTACCAGCAAGTTGAAATTGTTAATATGCAATGGCTCCCATGGATTACAAAAGAGGTCTGACTAGATGAGGTTTAGCGAGAGATGCTGGTGGAGGTATGCATAATAAGAAAGATGGGAAATGTGTGGAAAGGGTCTATGGTGTCCACATTTTCAAGTTCGATATCCTTACATATCTGGAAAAAATCAAAGGTGCAAGAGCACAAAAGGGCACTTCAACAGCAGAATAACACATTGGCCTGGAAACAAGACAGAATCAAAATTACAAATCGTTTCTTAACGTCAACACAGAGAGGAGTCAGTTTATGGATGCATATCTAAACTCCTTTGCAAAATATTCTACTTAGTCAAACTATATTTATCTAGCCCTGGTGTAAGGAAGTGGATTATTAATATTTAAGGTGTGTGACTACCCACCTCAAGGAAAGTATCACTTCTTGCCAGGGCGAATCCTCAAAGTTACTAAATTAATCTGAGCTCACCCCCCACCCGCTGTAACAACACACAGGCTTAATTTGGGCAATGTGTAAAGTATTTATGCAGTACCAAAATTGTAATAAAGTCAAAACACCAAGCAATAAAAATCCCAAACCAAAATAGAAAATAAAAGTGAGTAAATGTTATTAACCCCTTCCATGCTCATGACGAGCTCAGCTCGTCATGCTGCGCAGTGCTCGTGTGCGCATGACGAGCTGAGCTCGTCATGAACCCGTCCGCTCAATGCAATGCCTCGCACAGGGCGAAAATCGGCCGCGCATGGAAGGGGTTAAACAAAATGACACCAAAATAACAACAATCCAATAAGGGGAACCTGAGTTATGAATGTTTAAAGTTTTTAGTAAAAATAGCACCAAAGTCACTAGGTGCCAATGGTAGTCTACAGAAGCATAGACTGTGACCTAGGCATGATTTGAGGCCAAGCCTGATGCATCCCTGATCGGATACATCTAGTGTTTGAAAAAGTATTCAAGTCTCACTTCAGAAATGGGACTTGTAACTTTTTAGAAGAAAAGCATTAAAATTTCTTCCGATGCAGAATGGAGCTTTGTGACTTTCGGAGAGACAATATTGTTGCCACTTCCATTGAACCGAAGGCCCAATAATGAAGCAGGTCTTTTGTGTTGGAACTTTTGAAATTTGTAGCTGAAAATGTTTCAAGACCCAACTCAGAATAGAACTTAGTTGTTTTTTTTTTAGAGGTGTTGGAAGCGTTGAGTGGGTGAATGCAGAAATTCAAGCTGACACCATAGGATTGCTTCTCATATATTTTTTCCGGCGGGTCCCAATGAAGTTCTGGAGCTCCGAAAAATAAGTTTAAAAACAATTCCAATCTTTCTTCTCGTACATAAACAGCCACAGGAGAACAATTATAAGGCCAAAGGACCTCAGGGAAGGGCACTTAGAGACTCAGTGTGTCAGGCAGTGGCTAACAGGAAAGTCCAATCCTGGTCCAGTTGCCACTGGTCAGCTGGTTACTTCAGGAAAAAGCTTTCTTCTAGCTTTTTGTGTCCCCTGTAGCCACAGAGATCAGCTGACTGACCCTGTGTCCTGGGTACAAGATGGTGCAGGTCCAGGTCTTTAGGGCACCTCACAGGTCACAGACAGCAGGTCCAGTTCTCTTTTGATCTTCCACAGGTCAGGTAGGTGTTTTGAGAAGGGTTTCTGGGGATGTCCGCTAGTGGATGGGGTGACGTCAGGGCACTCCCTAACCAAAGTTCCTGGGGCGACCCTACCAACCTTTTCAGCAGTTCCTGTTTGCCATACTACAAACAATCCCACATTGCCCATCACTCTCAAAATTCAAGATGGCCTAATCCTTTTTACTGAGCCAACATGCCAATCCATTGGTGTCGCCAGGATAATGAGCACTCAAAGCCAGTTCTGGGGTAGCTTTCCTCCCACAGTGTTTGGTGCCAGCCTAACCTTGGGGACAGAGGCAGGGCCTTTCCAGGTGTCACCTATCATTTGCTTGTGACAGGGGAGACCCCTTTGAAGTTAATGAAGTCCCTAGGTCCATCTTAACTGGTCTTCCTGCAAGGGTAAGTAAACACCTCCCCACACCTAGGCCATTGTCTTTGCTCTGGGAGCAGTTTTTACCCATCATTCAGTCCAAGTACAGCTGGGAAGTTGCTGGAGACCCTATGCAAATGAGCCTCCAGTAGATTCAGGCAGGGTAAAGGCAACTTCTAAAAGTTGCATTTCCCACATAGTTACTAAAAACGTGACTTCACAAGTACATTTGTTTTTTAGTAAATATGAAAAAGGGGCTGATTTAGAGTTTGGCATACAGAGGGTACTGGGTCAGGATAGCGGAGGATATTGCCCCACGCCATCCTCCCGAAACTCTGCCGGCCAAATCTTTAACTGTCCGTCAGCCCTGTAGACAGCTCCTAAAATTAACAGGAACCACCATCACAGCGGTTCCTGTCTATGTAGTAAAAGCTTTACAGATGGCTCTTTCAAGCAGGACGGCCACCCATCAAACTTTTACACAAGTTTCATTTTTCCAAAACTGACTTCCAAAGCGGGAGTTTGTTTTTAAAAAATGAAACAATAATGGCCTCTGCACTGGAGTTTTCTCCTTTGGTATGGGGGAGACTTTATTGTTTATGTTACTGTCCCTTTCAACCACATTTTACCTGGCGGTGACGGTCTGTGAATAAAAGCCAACAGGTTGCCCACTCTAAGTGGGGCAAGGGGTTGGAAAACTAACTCCCACCCCCCAACTCTAATGGGGGAGGAGAATGTTGGCCACGAATCTAGACTAGACTCCATAATAGACATCATTTCGGTCTGCCTGCTTCTATATTGGGTGAGCAGACTGTGAATTTGGAGGAGAGGATACTCCATTGCCGTTGCAAAGGAGTACCCTCTCCTCCAAACTCTAAATCAGCCCCAAAGTATTTTAATGGAGTATGTAGCTGATATAGGTCAAAATTAATAGATTTAAGTGTATAATCTATAATCTATACTTTGGAGTTTCCTCTGTGCCAATTACAGCCTGACTAGTGTAGTTTTGGGCCTCATCATTGGGGGTACATGACCTTTCTAATGTCACAGATATTCCACTCTTAAATACTATGGACTTTAACTTGTGGGCAGCAAGGTGTGCTTAGAGGTGGTTTATTTATTATTTAAAATGACCTGTCAAAAACAGTGAAGGGCTCTAACTGCTGCTCTAATGCTAGATGAGGTAGACCAGAAACCATGTTTTTACTGCCTGCTCTATTGAGGGCATAATAGATGCTTCAGTGCTCAGGTGGCATTTCACATCCAGGCCTTGGGTACATTTTCTATTCCAGGGACTTGCAGGCACAAAAGATAGGGCAAAAATTGGGGGGCAAACCATGTGAAAAGTTAATTATTGCCTACACCTTGTGTTAAAGCATTACCCCAGGATCCATTTTAGCAACATGTTTTTTCAGTCTCAGGCCCTTATTGTAAGATAAGGGCTGAACGTTTTGTTTGCACAGGAATCGGAATACGAGTTGTGTGATAATTTCCTTGATAGATTCTGGCAGGTCAAATCTGCTGGAATTTACAGGGGGAAAAGGCCTATAGAAAAACCAAAACATGGGGAAATTAGTGTAATAAATAACGATTCTGCATGTTATGCCTCATTTTTAAGTTGAAAACATGGAATAGGGAGTATTTACTATGTGTGTTGAATACGTCTCACTGGGCAAATGGTATTTGCCATGAATGACAAATACCCCAACCTATGCCGGTCAACCTATAAAAAGGGCATTAATCTCCATCAGTGGTGACAGTACTCGCAGTAGTTTGCACTTGAAGTTATAAGATAGTCCACACTGACTTATGAATTCATATCGGGTTTGCCACCCCTGGAGACAGTATGTCTCCCCCAGTGGTCAGCAAAGTATGACTCACCCAGAGGTCAGCCACTCCCTGCTGAGACCTTACATGTCACAGCTGCATAGCTCAAATAAGGCCATGTGAAAGATTACCTTGATTTAGTCATTCTGTTCTACTTCTTATGATCCTGTGCTCTGGTGGATGATCAAAATTCTAGCAAAATCCACAAAACTTAGCTTATTTGCGTGGGGTATCCACATTCACTTACACACATGGGGCCCAGAGGATAACATGTTAGTACATTGACAATGTAATATCATGAAGGATGCCTACTGTTAGCAACATATCACCACTAAGTCAATTTGAGTTATTATCTGTGGTCAGTAATAGCTTGCAAACCACCATATAGGTAAAACATAGTGGTGCCCCAAGGGGCACAATTGAGCACTGATGCTCAAGGTGGTGGGCACTCCTAGGTAGTTATTGGCCAGGGTGGATCAGAGGGCATAACATTTGAGTGAAGTTCCAAAACAAATGTTGTATGGTGTGTTTTTCATGGGACTAGTTAGGTGGAAAGTCACAAGAAGCATACACACTGGAGATTCTGGTGATGAAGCTTACAAACTGAAGTTTTTTGGTGTTAAGGGTTCCATTATTTTTGTCCTATTGAAATATATTGGCTGGCTTTAAGTGCCCAAAAAGGAGTATATAGAAGGGACGATAGCAAAGTTTATTCACAATATAAATCTTTGCTTGGTGGTATCTTAATAATTTTAGGAATTACGATCAATTCTAAGGGGATTTTAAGTTGTGAAACATTCTGATTCTCTGCTGGGATTTTATGAACCATATTTGAGAAAATAAACAGTCATCTCTCATGATTTTCTCATAAAAATTACTGATGGTGCCCTAGAGGCTAAAATTTGTTCACATTTTCAATAAATTCACAAATATCTTTCTCATCAATGTGAGATAAATGTGTGACATGCTGAGTAAAAAGTACTACACAAGAAGCGGCGGTCTATCAGTTGAATCCTCAGTTTTTAAATGCAGCTTCATCACAGAGTTCTGATAGAGCACTAACATTCCATATCAATGACAAAGGGATGCACTTCTGAACATCCTGTTGTTGGAATAAGTGGGGTAGAATTTAAGTTGTTTACTATGGAGCTGCCTGTAGTAAATTAACAAAATGAGAGGTTTCATTTTATCATACGAATTTCGATAAAGGGTCTAGAAAGTTAAATAGGGACACATTTTCCATAAGTTCGCAACTATCTCCCTCACTCATTCCAGGGCAAAGTCTGGCATGCTGAGTGAAACATGTTTCCTCCAACACCAGCATCAGTCTGACAGTTGACTATTCACTAATTTATTGTACCTTCAACATGGAGTTTCAATGAACAACTAGAGTACTAGCATTCCATATTCAAGAAAAACATGAGGCAATCATAAACGTCCTTTTGCTATAGTAGGAGCTTGTGAATTTAAAGCTTTTTGAAGTCGGCTAAAGTAGATAAGCAATGAGGCATCAGTGTAAATACGGAGCCAGGTACCTTAAAAATGTGAGGGGATAGTTCACCTTTTAGTCATTTATGGCATAAGATATTTAGAAAAAGGATACAATAGTTAATAAGAGAGGTACCTACTGTCAGGCTTCAGGAACCCCACTGAGTACTCCTCAGAATCGGGCGTTGCAAAAAGATGTCCACCTCTTGACATCCCCAACTCAAATAATAAACAACAGAGTATTAGGGCGATCAAGCGAGGGAAGGGTATAGGGAAGGAGAAGCAGGGAAGAGGAGACCTGTAGAAAAGAAAGAATACCATGAAAAAACAAGTAGCAACAATCCTTCACTCATATGATCTCGCTACAACTGATTTGTACCTGAATCATACATTTGTATAATTGCACCCCCACTCTGACCGTGACAGGGACTCACAATCCTCTTGGCATACTCCTATGATAGAAAAAGAAAAGATTACAAATGCTCCTTCTCTCCTAAGCCACCAATAGCTCTAATAAGCAAACAACATTCACACGTACCGTTGTGCAAAACAAAAAGATACCAAAAAGCAGGAGCCGATCCAAAATATAAAAGATAAAGGACAGGGAGCCGGTACACCATAGGCTCTTCTCATTACTCCATAGATCTGGATAGCGATTAAAGTTATCAATGCTCCATAGAATTCCCAATGTCAAATATTCCAAAGTAGACCAATAAAGGGTTCAGAAATTATAATCCATCATAGTCAGTTAGAGAATATCCTTATCTCTGGCAACTCACTGACTAGTAAGATTGAGAGTAAACAGCTAGTCCCCTCTGTAGAATACTACATACGACTTCCTACCTGGAAGTATGCTGTTCATCCAGTTCAAAGGATATTATTGAGCTGCTTACTGTAGATAGCACTGTAATGGTAATCTGTCTTAACACCGCTGCAAAGTACTGTCAAACCCCAGAGGTATCTGCCTTATCCAAGGACCCCTCTGGTCTCTTTTCTTTGGCGGGAGCGAACCGGAAAATCCAACTCCGGAACTCTGCGAGGTGGATGCCGAAGGGAACACGGCACCCTGGCAGCACGGAACGACACCAGAATTGCTTCGTGTCAAAGGGCATTTGACCGACTGTCAACCGCACAACTCCTGTCTCCTTCTCCTTCCTAGGAGAACAGGGAATAGCGCAGCTGGCGTGCTGCACTCTGGTTCATAGCCAGAACCCAGGGAAATCCGAAAGCTGAGAACGAAGAAACACCCGCTGAGCGGGCTTCCAGCAAGTACAAATAATTACTCACACCGACAGGCGTGTGCGTCCAGCTAAAATACGAGACTCCTCCCTTCTACTCGACAGGGCTTCTGGGAGATGTAGTCCCGCCTTAGTCAACACCTGTGAAGGTGCAACAGGGGCTCAGATCCTGACACCTACCTAAATCCATCACCTTCTTTCAACATCTGGTTACTCAGGATAGCCATCCTCTCTGTATCTTAATACCTCCTCAGTTTTAAAATAATAACATTTTAGTAGAAGATGACGATTTTTTTATGTTCCTTTTAAATGTTTGGGGATTTTGTTTAGAGACTATAAAAAAAATTGAATAGTTTTGTGCTCCAATTGGTAGCAGGAGCCTCAAATGAGTCCCCCTAATCATCTTCCTCCTTCCTGCGTCAGGGCTCGAGTGTCGCGGAAAAATGCTTTGAGCCCAAAGGAGGAAGATGATTTAGGGGATACTACACCACCCAAAAAGGAATTTATTAGCCATAAAGACACTGAAACAGGAGGCTATACCTCTTGCTATTTAAAAGTCACACAATTTTGGAAAGCACAACCCTGATGAAGTCCACAGAGGACGAAACACGTTGGCTGGGCTGACTGGAAAATTTCATGCATTGAAAAATCAATAAAAGTTGGATACTGGACGCATTCTTAGGACTCCTGACAACTGAATCTCATTTTTTGTTCATCATTGGTGTATTTGTTAACATTGGATTGCCTGAATTTGGGCAGAAAGCAAAACAATATAGTGGCCTCTCCTTATCTAATTGTTGTGGTGTAAATTGAATAGTTGTGTCTTCTTGGCAGTGGGGCCATGAAAAGTTGGGCATGGGATCACTGATGATATTTGGTACGATAGACTTGTGTAACGGTAGGGCTACACTGTTTTTGCTTATCTTTTGTGTATTGAGACTTATCTAGAGTACCAGCTATGAATCTCCTGTGTAGATATCGACCAGCTAGCAGCCAATCAAAATGCAGCATCTTTGGTAATGTACATCTGTTTGAGTTATAATAGTCAATTATAAGTTGAATTCTGTATAGCCGGACCAACTTGTTAGAGGTGCTAAACATTGCTAAGGTAGGCCCTGTATTCAGCTCAGTAACTATTCTGTGATTTATTTACAATGGTGAGGTAGCTGAACTTTTGCTTTAAAGAGTGCACCTACCCTGAAACAGAGATAGGCATATATACTAACTGGTCTTATAGAATGTCAGTGCAAGACAGATGTTTGTATGTTTCTATATTATCAACCTTTTAAAAAACTAGAGCAGTGCAACAATAATATGGTCTATTCATTTTTGGAGGTAGACAGGTCTCTGCTAAAGATTATATAGCTGCTAAAAGGTAGGAAACATGCTTCCATACACCAAGAACCATGTTGAAATCCTTGTAGTCATTGAAATAAATATACAGCATTAAAACATCTTACAAATGGATTACAAATGTTTCTTTAAATGTTTTACAAGATACTATATTAAATATCTATCTGTGCCCATGGCAACGAGGTACAATAATTTCAGATTCAAAACTCTCCAGATGGAGTTGTGTGTAAAGAGATATTTTGTGAACACTGCCTAATTTGCTTTCATTTCTTTGCAGTCAACCAGTTTTATATTTTCCATTTCCTCCAAACATGAAATGTTCCAGTTACCTTCACTGAAGAATTTAATGTATTAAATAAGAGCATGTGTTCAGACCCGGACTGGGAAAGCAGCCTTGACAAAAATTCTCAAACCACTTCAGCTTTGTCTCCTTGTTTAATGTCACTCTTTCCATCCATCCTTTCTTTTTCTCTCCTTTTCTCCTCCCTCCCTCGCTGCTCGCCTTCTCTCTACCTTCCCCTCCCTCCCTCTCTCTCTTGAAAACCTCCTTGTGCTTGTTGCAGTTAACCGTGGATAGGTTTGGAAAGTGATAGAGGCACAAGGAGCAGCACTAGGTTCTTAATACTAGCCTCCAAGGGCTACAACCCCCTTGGGAAATGCCCGATGGAATGAAAGACCTGTCCAGCCCTGGTGAGTTCCTAAATGTAAATTAATTTTCCCCATCAGCCCCTATGGCATAGCTATCATTGCAACAACTGGTGCAGTGGCACCGGGGCCCAAAGGTTTGAGGCGCCAGCTTCACCAGTTATGTCTGTCTTTTACTACCCCCACAAAGAATAATACCCAAATCGGGACTTAAGTAGTTCAGTGCTTAATATGTAAAAGAAATAGGTGCAAGCTTTTCTTAGCAGTCTGTTGGCACTATTGCTGATTGCTAGTGTTGCCAGATACTAAGGCAGACTAGTCTTGATTCCAATTCATGTCTATCTTTCATCACCTTCACTTCCTATTCAAGTTACTTTATCTCATTCCTACAGGCTTTATTTTTCATTGCTTTCCCTCTCTTTTATTTTTTTCCTGTGCTGCTTCCCTATCCTTCTCTCCATCATTTTTCTCTTTTATTTGTCTTTCTTTCTATCTTGATCTGTGACAAATTCAAATCGTGGTCCCCAAAAAATGAGTGCCAGGCTTAACAGATTCCAACCTTAGATATCACAATAGCAGTATCAGGGACAAACCTGGAAAAAACAGCGCAAACAATAAATCTGTGTGGGACATACATTAGAGAGACATTTAACCCATCCTCGTGCCACCACCTTATGTTTGGCCACCCCATTGAAAATGCACCCATTTTTTTAGTAAGCAGATCTCCACCTGTAACCTCATTGCCACAGACAATTGTTGCTCACCAAATACACCCTTGAGATACATGACATGATATTGGCACATGTTCGGCTAATAGAAACTAATTAAATCCTCAACTTGTCAAGTAGTGGTTAGGTGGTGGAGATGCAGTGGTCTATTTGAAGAGATTAACTTACAGCTAAACAGCAACCTTTTCTTAAAGCACATCACACTACAATACTGCTTCATTCCCCTTAAGCCCTTTAGCCTGCCTTTAATACAACCATCCTAGGAAATATCACAGACTTAGTCTATCACAGGTTTCTATGGACAGGTTCGCCAAACTGTGGATAGACATTCTCATAAAATATTGAAACCTTAAATCAGAATGTGCCTCTACTAAACACCTGCTTCCTCACCTAAATTGCTCACACATAGTTGAATTTCTTGCCAACCAGTAGTGTTTGCTGCTCTTTAAAGGACTGTTGCCTCAACTAAACCATTCAACTACTTCCTATATCACATACATACACACTTAGGACCATATTATGAGTTTGGCGTCCGACCGCCGAAGGACCATGTCCGTGACTGTAGGAGACTGCTGCGTCTGTCTTTACGAGTTTCCAGACAGGCTGGTATTCTTGCAGTGCGGGCAATGTATTTTCTATATATCGGTGCCTGTGTGTACATTCCAACTGCATATGTGTTGAATGCACACACATGCATGATATTTGTGGAACATTACCATATACCCATTGCCGGAGTCTGACCCATATGTGGGCAGTCCCGGTGATGGGCAGATGGTACCAAAAGCACTTACCTGTATTTCGCCGAAGACGGGGTCGTGTTCCTCAGGTTGAAGATGCTCCTGGAGAAAGAGATGCACGTCGAAATCTGCTGGGAAGAACTGGAAAGGTTTGAGTATGCACCTCAAATCCTTCATTCCCATCGAACTTTAGGTGGCGGTCTGACCGTCGCGGTCGGCTCATCGGGAAGTCAGCTTGTAATACAAACGGTGGTGTTGCACCTCTGTATTGCACCATCAAAGCTGCCTTCCCCTGACCGCGACCCCAGCAGTCGGTGAAGTGTTGGCGGTGCCAGCGGTCCAGTCGTCGTCTTCGCACAGCCAATCTGCCCAACATGTAATACGGCTCACAGCCATCAAACCGCCAGTACAGCGGTCCATGGACCACCGAACTCATAATAAGGCCCTTAGTGTAATCCATATATACAGTTCTCTTGTCCATCTAATGAAGGTCATACACCTCATTCTCTGATTAGTAACATTTCCTTCAGTGTTATTACATTTGGATCTTAGGCCTTTCTTTTGTAGGAAACCGCTTAGAGTTCATCGTAACTGAACAGCTACAATATTTCATGGAAACGAGCAATGTATTGAACTATATAGTATAAATTCAAGAGGGTAATCGGGGATAAGTTACTGGAATGGTTTAAATAACGTATGTATGATCAATTGAAAAGGATAAAAACTAAGGGCACACACCTTTCCTTTTGGCATATTTCAGGTGTTGATTCTGACACCAATCCAATTTAAAAGTCATCTAGAACCTTTTGAAGATCATATTGATTCCATGGCACCACCTTCTATCAATATGTTACTACCGCTTAATCATACCTGTGGAGAAATTTCACAGACTCTGCTAGACACCTCCAACAAAGGCTCAGCCAAATAGTATAGTAGATGAGATATATGAAACCTAAACTGAATCCCCAGAAAACAGGGTTCCTATTCCTAAGTCCTGAAACAAGGAATGCATCGACCAAAACGCATCTTACAACAATGGACAACAAATAACAAAGTTATTTATTCATCTATTTATTTATTATTTTATTTATGTATTCATTTATTTTCTGAAATACAGCTTCTGCCGCACTGATTGTTATGAGCCCCAATTTACCCCAATATAGGCCTAGGTAGTTGCACGACCTGTTACCTACATTTGTACTACCATGCTCTACATAACGGCTCTGGTGCTGACCTTTTACCTAGTTAGATGCCGAAAAGTTGTGTGGTTTTCTTCGAAAACTAGCTTCATTTATTATGCATGAGGATTCTTAGTATCACAGCAGGATTACCTTCTTCTGCATAATAACTCTGTACAAGAGTCACCGCTATATAAATACCACATCTTTGCTGGGCAAACCAGAGGAGAAAAACTTCAATGCTGACATGAGATGTTGAGGTCCCTCCACACAGACACTCCAGCACGCCGTGGTCTGACATTCCTTCTGGGGTGTCCAGCTTGAGACCAAGATGGGGTCCTTCATTCTCTCACATCAGGTAATGGGCTTGGCTGTTTTCTAGGGAGATTCTTGGCTATAAACCTACATACATGCTAGGTACATTTAGGTACATCTAGTTAGGGTATAGCATCTTAGGAGTACTCATGATTAATGCCAAGTATCTATATGCCTGCATATATTCATTGTTTAGCACCATGGAAGAATTCTACCTTTTAGTTACTCTGCTGGTGCTTATAACCATATATATCTGTTTCTGTCGAAAGATTGTTGCAGCACACGTATTTTATACTAGAATGACGCTGGTCCAATAAATGCTTATTGAAAACATCCCCACCGTTTATTCTGTGCATCTCTCTGAGACAAAGTGAGCACAAGTGACTGAGCGAAAAGTACTGAACTGTTTCCACGATCCCTGGGAGGTCAGGGTTGTCATGTTCAGTAGTTGCCGGAAACTATTCACTCCTTAGTAAGGTTGGGGGGTTATAGTGGCACTGTGAGCTAGCTGGTCTACAGACTAACATATCCTTTGGCGGTGTCTGGAATCAGTCTGGACACCAATCCCTCAGTTTATGTTGTCTAAACACGAGGATCCTGAAGAAATATAATACAATATATCACACACAACTTTATAAAAAATCAATACAATAATTGGCATATACACAATTTAGGTTGTAGCAGCCTTCAGCTTGGGATAGGACATTTTACTAAAGAAGTAAAGGTGATATGCAAATGGTGAAGAAGGTAGAAAGGTGAGATCGATTTAGTGTATGTTGATGAAAATAGAGATAAACTAATATCTAGAGGACAACCTAATCAATTTAAGAAAACAGTTTAAGATGAAATGCCTTCTAATTGCCCTGAATATTGAACCTTTGTCCTCACATATTCGACAGGCTTAGGACATTCGGAGCTTAATGCTTGGTTCAGAGACACAGAAATTAGCACTCTTCACCTATGATATTGTCCTCACACTGGAAGACCCGGACTGCTCTCTGAGGAGCCAGGTTAAACGATGGAAGGAATTTGAACAAATTGCCGGATAAAAAAATTCACATGGTCAAATCAGAGATTTTAAATCATCTATTAAGGAGCTCTATTTCGGGAGCCTAGAAGTAGAAGGTGTCAGCATCATAAGACTCCAGTAGAAGTAAAAAAGAAAAGGAAATAAGTGTTTAGCAAAAAGCCTTATACTTACAAGAATAGGACAAGCTGAGAGATCTGTACCTCTCCAAGTCTGAGGGAAATCTCTCCTAACACTTCACTCCAGCAACTCTAAATCTAAACGATGAAAGCACCAATATAAAAAAAGGAGATTCAAACATGAATTATCTCTGTTCACACTACCAGCAACCAATCAGAATACTACTCGATTGTTTGTGAAACATTGCTCTGAATTCCCAATGCATTGAACTAAGGCTGCCGTTCTCAGCCTTGAACAACATGTTATCCTGGTACATGATGAACAGAATGTTTCTTTCGACAATTGTTCCTCCATGTTCAATGTCAACATTTTCTCAGGCCTCCCTTTCAGCTGTCTAATACAGACAATGAGCCTTTGATTAGCTAACAAAATAATATACCTGCAAAAAAGGAAAAACAGGCGAGCAAGCAAAATACATTTCACCTGAGGCCTATAATCAGGCTAACTTAAATGAGCATCTAAAGTGCACTTTGATTACATGGTTCATCATGCACATGCGTAACTTCAGATGAACTGCAAATGTGAGCAAAAGTATATGTTTACATATGCAAATATACCTTTAAGTGTAAGTGTAGAATGTGAATAAAGAATACATGATTCATGTTTAAACTGAACATTAATGCACACGTTTATAAATCTCTAAACTCTACAGTCAATACATTTCAGTATTTCAGTAAATGTTTCACACACTTTAATAAGAATGAGGCACACGGTGAATATAATGTCAGATTCATTTATATAATTGCACTTCTGTGACGTATAAGCGCAGAGTCTGAATTACGGTGTTCCAGGCCTATGTGCTTAGAATTATATTCTGCATTGAAACATGTAAAATTCCCACAATATATCGCTCATTATTTCATGTGCATCTCATCATCAGATTTAGAAGTAAAAAGATACTTCCTCTTGTGCAACTCTGTATAAAGATCCCTTGCTTTAGCTGTTAGTTAGATAGGTCATTCAATTCTGGTGAACACTGTGATGGATTGAAGAGTGCCCTCACTTGAATAAATAATATTTTCTATACTTAAAATTTTACTGACTGTTGTACTACCTTGTTATTTGGAGTTACTATTTCCACTAGGTGTAGTTCTGACACATTTGTGCCATGCACTTCACCCGTAGAAACTATTTTTTCTGTTTGAGTGGCAGGGTATCTCACAAGGTTTAGCGCCCCATGTACAATATAATTGCTTACAGCACCTAAGGCACTAGGGTTATCAGTGAGTGTGGCATCATACACCATTGTCACCCCATTGCAATAGGTTTCTAATTATCACCAGGTCTGTAAATGTCTTTTTTAGAACCGGTGTGCATGCCCCAGGGACAATCAGGGGTTACTGGGTCTCTATTGTAGTGAGCACCAAGTACACCACTTCAGCACTTGACTCACAGGGTGGCAGGTCGAACAGTCCAAGGCTTAGTCAGGGAGGTGGCGTTGGGTTATAGACTCAGAGCTCAGTAACACACAAGATAACTCTCAAGAAATTAATTGTGCAGCCACTGCTTTATCTTAGGTAAGAAACTTACTATAATCTATGCAGATCACAATACTACTCAACTATGCAGACAGCAATTTAGGACTACTATAATCAACTACAACAAATAGATGAGCTATGCTCAGAGTGATGGAGTAATTTAGCTTTTGTTAAAAACGTTAATGCTGTGGCCAGTCTATAAGTTTGAGTGCCCACTGTTGTGCCTGCAGTGATTTGATGGTAATATTGCCCAAGTGTGCCCAATGTCTTTGATCCTCACTGGCTATGTTACCATGGGATCACTGCACTGGTGCCATTAGTCCAGGTAGGACAGTAATGGGTTGCAGCAGCTTGGTTGCATTAACTTGTCTGCAAGACGTGGGCTCATCCTAGATCTCTCTGCACATTGTAGAGTGGTTACAGCCAGGCCCGGGAGCAGCAAAGATCTTCCACAGCAGTATGAGGCCAAAGGAATGGAGAACCCACCCCGGAGTCTTAAGTGTATGTAAGGTGGCAGTCTGATGGAGGAATACACATTCCTTGACCACCTGCTCCAGGATACCCAGGAGTCGCTGTCACTGAGGTGGTGTCAAAGTTCACAAGACACTCTTGCAAGCGCTGACCCAGCTGCAACACAGTGTAGGGTAGCCACCTGTTGTGATTCAGTTCAAAGTGGTGCAGAGTGATTCAAGGAGCAATGGGAATCCCTTTGGTATTTGAAGGGGCCTCAGAGCAGCAGGGTGCCATGCTGAAGAGATTAGGCAGCACTGGTAATCCCATAGTTTCTCCCAGGCCAGGGGCCAGGGCCACGGTAACCTCAAGGCCCATCTGGGGGAGCAAAAGACAGGCATACCATGGGCACAGTGGAAAGGCTCACCACAGCCTCTTGTAGTGCTGATCTCCATCTGGGCACTTCAGTCAGTAATGATTTCTTGATAAGTTCTCTTCTCTGGGTAACCCCTCAACCAGTTAGGTTCTGCTCGGTTCTTCTCTGGGCATTCTCCAGTGCCACCCTCTCTGAGCACCAAAGCAGGCACCTCATCGAAGCAAGATCATCAGTTCCTTCAACAGAACACTGCACACCTCCCAGGGATGTATCTTCACCTGGGTGGGAATGTGGCTGTCAGCAGCACCTGCTCTGGATTGCAGATGTTTCTCCAGGACCCAGTGGCGTGCTGCCTGTCACTGGTTTGCGAGAAACACTGAGGGCCTGATTACAAATGAGTCAGTTAACTCTGCCCCTGCATAAACCCTGTTTACTCATGGGTGCGAATTAAGTATTTGAAGGTATTTAATGTATCCGATGATTATTGGATGTGTTAAATAACTCATCCTTCATTAAATTTCGGGTGGGCCAAACCTGCCAAAATTTAATAGAGGAAAAGCATTCTGTATTTACTGTATCATGTGAATTTTGGTGCATTAAACACCAAAATCTGAATGTTATTCCCCACAAACTCATAATAGGTGTTATTTATTACATCTGATAACTATTGTAGCCCATGGTATCGTTACTTATCAAGTGTGTTACATAACACCTAACATCGTAATCAAGCCCTGAGCTGGGATTACAGTCCCAAACTGATGCCTTATTTTCTCAGATGGTTTGTTGATTCTACAGACACAGTCTATTTTCTTGGGACAGCATAAAGGGTGAGTGAGGCTGGGAATCTCCTGTTCGGAGAGACTAAAAACATGGTCACAAAAAAGGGGCCCGCACACTTCACAGTTGTCGGCCTTTTGACTGCTGCTCCTCATGCAGGGCAAAAGAGCAGGGAATGGCAAAAGGGTACCCCTTCATTCCTGTAGAGATTATTGTCTCTAATCCTAACACATCACCAATCAAACTGATGGTGGTATAATCTGAATGGGACAAAAGAGCAGGACAAGGAAAAAGGTTATCCATGTCTCCTTTTCAGAGATTACTCTCCCGCATCCTAAAGTCAGCTCAAACACAAACATGTTAGGAATGCTAGCAATTATGATTGCTCGTTTGGCAACCTACCTCAGTCCTCCTGTTTGCACATCATCTATTCAGTAGAGATCCCAAAATTAATTTCACTGTGCCCACATTTATATATGACACATACAGTTTAGATACATCCTGGTATAGTCATACATTGCCAGATATATTTATGGTGACCAGGCACACAGAATGCCACAAAGAATCCAGTTGCTAAAAGATTAACAATTAATTTACACAGGCAGTGCTAAAAGGTCACATGCCTTCCAGTGGTAGCAGAAAAAAGTAGGGTTCTACTGCCAACAAGTCAACACTGTCACCACTATTGGTCTAGGGCAATTTGGTCAGCTGATGTTAGTTGAGGGGTGATACCCCAAAACCGGTCCTAGGATGCTTGTTTCCGGTCCAGGGAGGACCTGGCTTGGCAGTTCATGCTGGACAGTTTCCATGAGGAACAGGATCACGACTGATTTGCATATGGCTGGGTCCAAACTGGGGTGGCATACTGAGCAAAAGAACAATAGATTAAACACAGATCTCTTGACTGTGGGTGAGTGGTTGAAAAGTTTCAGCACTCCGTCCATCATCTTGAGGTGTTGGCTGTATCCAATAAACAACCTGTCCCTGTGTGGGGAGTTATCTTACCCGTAACCCAGTTTTTAACACCTAGCGGGAGTATGTACTTCCCACCTTAGGTCTACCTCTAATCTCCTTACTGCATCAAGGAAGAGACAACACATCCGTTATCCTCTCTGGACACCATGTAGGTGCCGTTTCTACTTCGCGGATCTCCTTGTATGCGTGCCCTTAGTATCACATGACCTGGGTCCTGGTCATGTGATATATGACATCTGTTAGTGTCTAAGACTGCACTCATCTCATGGGCGCCTCTCATCCGCCATCTTAAGGGTGAAAAGTGCTTGAATCCAATACGGTCCATAGAACAGGACCATTTGTCAGAGGTACATTAATTACCCCTTCACTCTCTGCTTGCAAAAACAAATGTTTCTCCACATGACAAACAAATTATGAAAAATTCTATCCCCTCTATGTAATGTTGTTTATCCGATTGGCAGGCAGGCTTATATATAGCTTGTACATGTGTTTGCTACCACTCTACCAACTCTTAGAGGAATATATCTCTCCAGTGTTCCACATCATTTCTGAAGCTGAATGACTGGCTCAAATCTGGTTGTACATGTGTGCACTAACGGAACCACACCCCATCACATAGGTGTTATACCTGTTTGGGGGCGGTCATTAGAGGTCCTGTCCTGATATTAAAACGGGGTTACCTATCCAAAAACCCATTCAAATGCAGTATGTTTCCCAGGTCCCTGCTGCTCTGACTGCATTCATGTATAGCTAGGCTATATTGTTCCCCTTATGTGGTACCTAGAGTCTACTGAGCAGGTACCACGGAATGTCACCATTGAGGCCCATCTCATGGTGGTGGACCTGATATATCCACTTTTGTTCCCTAAGCAATAAGAATATGTTAATATCCCTAACTGTGCTTAGGATATTTGGTTTATCCAGTATCGTCCAGACGGTTTTTCCTTACTCTCCAAAAGGGCGTCTCTGTTGCAATTTAATGCTCTCTTCTGAGCCCTACTTATCACTTTTTCAGGGTAGTCCCTTTCCTGTAATCTGTCATAGAGTCTTTTAGATTCCTTCTTGTACTCTCGTACCTCTGAGCAATTCCTCCTGAGTCGAAGGAACTGTCCCACCAGTAGGTTCTCCCTGAGGGATCTAGGGTGAAAACTCCTAAAGGACAGAAACCCATTTCTGTCTGTTGGGTTATGGTACACCTGGGATGTTAACCTACCTTCCCTCGCCAGATCACAAGATCCAAGAATGGTAAGGAGGTCTGTGTGGTGGCTGAATTGAAATGTAAAAGGGGGTTGTGATTGTTTAGCCATTCCAAAAATGCATGGATAGATGTCTCATCCACCATCCAGATCAATAGGACATCATCAATGAATCTGCACCAGAGTTTAATCCGGTCTCTCCAAGGTGCCCCTTGGACGAAAATGTGTTCCTTCTCAAAAGCTGCCACGTATAGTCCTGCCAGGCTTGGAGCAAAGACACTCCCAATGGATGACTCATGGGTCTGGAGGTAAATTGTATCCTTGAACTCCAAAATGTTTTTAGTCAGTTCTATTTCTGCTAGTTTGAGAATGAAGGACCTAGGGGTACCATAGGTCCATTCTTGTAACTCCAGAGACCACTCGGGGGCACATTATGGACTTCTAAGACAACTGGGACAAACAAGCCCAAAGGGAAGAGGAAAAATAAATGATGCATTGGGAAACATAAGCCTAAAGAATTAAGATTTGTATGTCTTTCTGACGATTCTCTGTCTTCTATTTCCCCTACAAATATTATATTGTCAGATTATGCTCCTTTGCCTCCAAGTTTGATGCCTAGTCGACTAGAAAATTCCATTCCTATTACGTTGCCTAACGAGGTGGAGGAGCATGGTTTAAATACAACGTGTCAAAAAACGGTGCAAGCGTCCCATAATGTGCGAAATATCTATGATTCACAATTTGTAAGGATAACCAGATGGTGATCGTAAAAGCGGGTTAGGGAATAATGGGTGTACAGGGGTCGAAGTAGACTCTTTGGGCATCCCTTTGGAGATGGAACCAACTGTTTCTTCTCTTGGAATTACACATTTATGGCATGAATTTATTTCTGACAGACCACTTACTGGAAATGCTCACCCATTTTTTCCTTCTTCACATATTTGTCAGTATAGAGCTGAGACAAAGTCTAATGATTTGATAGATGGCCTGAATTGTCCCAAAATAGTTCCAACATCGAATATGTTGGATTGTGGCATTTTGTTTGATCACAAATTGAGTCCTTTGAATACACAGTTCATTTTACATTCTTTACTGGAAATTGAGCCCCCGAGACTGGTTTCGAGTAAAGATATTGATAACGTTTATATAAATTCTTCTGCCCCTTTGTCCAGCTCGAGAGTAACATTTAGCTTCAAGATTATTGTAATGCTGTTCTTGGAATACGTAGATTATTTCCTGAAAAAGGGGGTTGATGTTTTCTGTGTTGAACCAGGTGCAGAGTCCAGTTGTATTAGAGTAGCAGGCCCACTAAACGGTGCAAGCAACAATGTAAAGTATTCAGTTGCTGCAGAGGTACCTCCTGGGGTAATTTAGTATTTCTGGAATATGGCGGGTTTAGGTCAATCTTATTCTAAATTAAATTCTGTAATGCACTTTAATCCTTTGAAGGAAACATGGGTCTGTACTGATTTTACATATGAGAATTATTTAGTTTTTTCTTGTGCAGCAAAACCTTCCACAAAAGGCTACAATTACAATAGTGGAGGTATTGCCATTCTGTTAAAAATATTATCAATTGGAATCAAAAAATATTTCTTTATCCATCTAATCTATGCCTCCGTTTAAAGTTGGCAGTTTCTAATGAGCGAGGAGGGTTGTCATCTTTTTTGCTAGTAAATTTGTGTATTCCTCCAGCTAAGCCTAAAGACAACTATGTTTTCATTTGTCCATAATATCGGTCGGTCAGAGGAATGTCCTTTAGTAATTATGGTAGGTGATTTTAATGCCAAGGTATCAAATTCATCTTGTATGACCTTCTGTAACACTGAAATGGATGGAGCATGATCTATATCTGAAGCAGTACTCGGATTAAAAGCTATAATAGATAGACAGGGTTTACTATTGCTAGAAAATCTAAGATCGTATGCATTTGTATTTTTGAATGGCAGATTCCTTGAAGATTCTCCTCCTTCCTATACTTTCCGTTCTCCTCGTGGTCAATCTTTAATTGATTTTACTGTGAATGAATGAATATAAGTTTATTGTGTGATTACTTAAAAGCATTACAATATAAGTTAAAACATATAGCACAAGATAACAGTCAAAATTATAGATAAAAGATTAAAAGCAAAGTCACGCTTTAAAATCGTGCCGGCTAAAGGGTATGTAAACAGTCGGTACTGACTTTGTGATTAGCAAGTAAATAATAAAAATCTATACAGTTCATTAGTGATGTTGGATGCACTGAGGAGAAATGGTCCTTACAGCGTGGGGTACTGATGTAGTAAGGCACGTCTGGCTATTAGTCGCTCTCTGCGCGTGCCATTTTTTCTTTCAAAAGTGTGCATGTTTGGTATATGAATTTGCCAAAATTGGCCATGTTCTTCACTGTGTCCAAAGTATAAAGCTGCCAAATGGCATCCTTTGCTGTGCGAGTGCCCAATTGGAGAAGAATGGGTCTGAGATAGATTCGGCAGGCTTGCCACAAGGCCGGGCAACATCGCAGTATATGTGCCAGGGACTCTCTTTTATAATTGCATAAACGGCACTCTGTGATGTCTGTAAGCGCTTTCCAGGTTGGGAGTAGTTCTTTTAATGGGAAGCGGATGTAATCTTACAGCTAAGATCCGATACAATGCCTGGCTCCCCACAGACTGCGTTAGGGTGGAGCTTAGTTGTTTGTAGTACTTGTGGAAAGCACAGAGTTTCGTGGAAGTCCCTGACTGCAAGAGATTCCATGTCTCAAGCGCAGCAACGAAGGCGCAGTTGCTTTATTATTGATAATTTGATGGTGGCATAGTCAATTATGTTCGGATCCTAGTTCTCAATGGCTAGTTGCAGTAGTTCATTTGCTGCTGAAAGTTTGACAGACCAGGGATTGTTTGGTTTTGCGAAGATGGTTTTTATGACGGCCGTCATGAAGTTAGCTGGGGCCACAGTTGCCAGGTAGAAGTATTGTGCTAAGGTGGCCAACTCTTCTAGTTTTTGTTGGATGAGGTGGAACTCAAGACGGATCAAGGTGTTTCTTGTGCATGCGGGCAAACAAAATACTTTTTTGTACGCTGCGCATTGTATTTTCTCCAGGTCTACTGCGAGCATTCCCTGGAATGTCTGTTGTGCATAGTTTGGCTGCAGTACCCTTCAGATTGCCGTAGTTGTTGGACTATCTAAGGTGGCATGTAGCTTACAAAGGGCATGTGTGACCATCTTTCTTTTCAGCCGCAAATTTTGTAGATGGAGGGCAGGGCGGCCAGTCTCATTTAGCCAGGCGCCTAGGTAATTATAACTTTGCACACAGTCCAAGCTCAAGGTGCCCAGGCGCCACTTAATGAGCTTTTTCTTTGGGTGGCTTCCGAAGATCACAATTTTTGTTTTGCTCGCATTAGCTGTCAGCTCGTTCTTGGTGTTATATTCAGATAGAGCATTAAGGCTTTTTGGAGACCTTTTTTGTGTGGTCCAGAAGAGCGAGATCATCAGCATACTCCATAAGGTGGATTTTTTTATTTCCACTTTTTGGAGTAGCGAGGGAGGCCTTATGCAGTGCTGTGCCCAAATCGGCGGTGTACAGGTTGAATAGTAATGGTGCCAGAACACAGCCCTGCTTTAGCCCCCGATCTGTGACAATTTGTTTTGTGGCAGACTTCCTAGAGAGTTTAATCCTTACCCAGGTTACTGAGTACAATGATCTGATGGCTCGCAGTAGGTTCAGGCAGATGTTCCACCCCACCAGTTTCCGCCAAAGGATGTTACGTTTGACCCTGTCAAAGGCTGCTGAGTAGTCAATAAAGCATGCGAAAACTGGGGGGGAACGACGGGCAACTGCTTGTTGGGCTAAATATGACAGGACTGTGATGTTGTCAACAGTAGAGCCCCCAGATCTAAACCCGGTCTGGTAAAAAGGCAGGAGTCCTTCGGAGTGTACCCAATCCGCTAGTTCCTGCAGAAGGGTGCTTGCGTAGGCCTTTCCCTCGATGTCCAGCAGAGCGATCATCCGATAATTTTTGGGATCGGTGTTTGCGTCTTTTTTTAAAATTGGTTGCAGCAGTGAGCCCCTCCAAGAATCTGGCACGTCCTCCAAAAGCCTGCATTCCGCGTACAGCATTGAAATGGTATGTAGACCAAAAGTTGATGTCCTCCCTGAAAAGAGAGCCTGGCAGGCCACTGGGGCCTGGTGCTCCATTTTTCCGGATCCTTTTCAAGACCATGCAGACAGCAGCCTTGCTTGGAACTGTGATTTCTGCAGGGGGACCGGGGCGCTCAGCTCTGGCATTACCTAGTTTGCTGAGCAGGAGGTGTCCCTTTGTGCATATGGATTTCTGATCACAAGTGTATAATGACTTCACGTGTGCTACCCAGAGCTCTGCTGGTACCGAGTTCCCTCTGTTGGAGGATACATGAATTAGATTATTTAGATATCCCCAAAATGGTTGTCTTGTTAGGTGCCAATAGTTCAAGGATCTCTATCCATTTCTCCTCGGTGGATTCTCGTTTTAGTTTTGAAACGAGATGCATATGTGCCTTTCTTGCTGATTTCAGCTGCCTCTTGGAGGCTTAAGTTCCTATTTTTTTTATGTGCCCATTTTTTTCTTTTTAATTATTGCGCGCTTTGTTTAATCTGTAGAGCAGAGCCTGAAGTAAGGGTTGCCATGCTTGTTTTGGTATGGAGGGTGCTTCCACGAAGCAGCGTACCCAATTCCAGTGAGAGATTTTCCCATTCCCCTATGATGGCAGGCGCAATGGTCCCCGTCGGCCAGCCATTCCATGTAGATTTCCATGAAACAAATTTGTTGATGGTAATCTACACCCATTTTATTCTCCTCAGGAGTCTGTGTTGCTCCTCACCGTTTGACTGCCCGAGAGGGCTAAGGGTATGGCGGCTTCCTGCTGTGGTCTTTAACCACAGCAGGAGGACTGCGTGGTCGCTCTCACTCCAAGGGAGCACTTCATAGCTTAGCATGTGTTTCCCTAATCGCTGGCTTAATAGGATGTAGTCAATAGTTGTCTGATTATTATAGGTGGGTGGATGGACTATGCCCGGCTCGGACAATGTAGATAAAAAGTTAGCTGATTCTAGACACACTACTATACTACCAAATCCGCTCTGCCTGCCGCGCTATGCATGAGTCTTTCTCATCCCCTCCGCCACATTTAAGGCACTGGAACACATGTACACGACCACTTTTCCACATAAGCTCGTAACACGCCTCTATGCCATAGCACAGGCTGAACACACCGCTGACACCACGAGGGCTAGGGTGGTTTGGGAGGGAGACTTGCACTCTGAAATACCGGAACCACAATGGGCGTACTGCTTTGCACAGATAGAACACCTACCACCCAACTACAGGCTACGCCTGATACATTTTAATTACCTACACAGGACATACAGGACAACAGCACAGTTACACAAGATTGGGTTAAAAGAGAGCCCGCACTGCGTGTGATGCCGAGCCCCTGAGGCCAATTTCCTACACTTAGCCTGGTCTTGCCCCAAAGAGGCACAGTTCTGGTCCGACATATGCACCGCACTGAGAGATATTGTGGGGGCGCAAATCCAACTAGACCCTTTAACTTGCCTGCTGGGATATGTAGAAACTATCCTGAGATCACATCGCAAACTATCGGCGCTACTATTACTACTGGCCAAAGGCAGAGTGGCAATGCACTGGGGGCGACGCCCTGCACCGACTACACAGGACTGGATGGTAGATGCCACTTACTGTCAGGAACAATTCTCGGTCTATTGGGACCTGATGCCTCCTAGGGTGAGACCCAAGGACATTTGGGAGCCCTTTGTAACTCACCTGAGAAGTTTATCTGGGGGAGGAACAAGCACACCCGACGAACCTGCCACGACCACTAGTTAGATCCACGTGGGCTACTACTGCTGCACTGTGACTTAAATCAGGAGGAGACAAGATTGTTGTCAATGCTCGATACAGATGTAACAGAAACTGTTAAGTGTCGCTCTATGAAGGACCTCTCTATACATAACTGCTGAGCTACTAGTTTATAAAACCTACTGTAACCAAGGGGAATCTGCACTGTATATCTATGAATGGCGATGTATTTGTGGGTTGTGTTTTTTATTTGAGTTGGAAAATCAATAAATAAAATTAAAAAAAAAAAAAAAAGTTCGCTGATTCTAAGTTATACGTCTGGAGGAGGATGTTGAATCTTCCAGTGCTCCAGATGGTACTGCAGTCAGTGTTCCATACCCCTAGGTGGTGCATATTAAAGTCACCAAGGATGATTGATTTTACGGTGGTGTCACGTCAAATGTTAAGTGTCTGTTCACACCTAAAGATCGAGTTGACAAATTGGCTTCTCCATTCATTCTTCGACTAGAATTTGGGTTACCCTCCACGGTTGTTCTTACTATGGCAGCAGTTTTAAGGTGGGGGAACAGTCTGCTAGGAAGTGAAAAGGAGTCTATTAGAGCTGCATTAAAGCACAAAATATTCCACACTATGAGAGAGAGAAGTGCACTTTATTCCTCTTTCACAAAAGCAATGGGCATGTTTGAGATTGATCAAAATGGGGATGATCAATCTCCAAAAACTTTACTAAACAGTTTAATAAAAAAATCCTTGTAGGAAAAGGGATATTTTGCTCAGCACCCGGCATAAGAGGAATAAGATCGTAAAAGACGGCAGCATATGTAAAAAAAAAAAAACCTCTACCTCACATGGAACCTTCCCCATGGTGTCCGGAGAATTATCTTGCTTCTAAGACTGAATTTGCTTCCTTTGCGGGTAATGACAGGAATATGGGAAGGTTCCCCGAAGGAAGAGAGATGTTGTGATCTTTGTCTCAAATATGTTCAATATCTAAATCATGTGGCCTTTGTATGCCCATATTTGCAAACTACACATTTGTACTTTTTGAAACCAATCTTTTTGAAATATAATATAAATTCAGCAGCTGAGGCTCGACAGTAGTTTATTTGTTCCCCCACCGAAATGGCTTGTGCAAACATTATCAACTTTTAAAAATGTTTTTTGCATTTGTATTAATTATGCATGTTATGTGCACTAGCACCTTGCATTTTGTAAATGATTTGTAGTGAATTATTTGCACTGATATGCTGTGACCCACGTAGGTTGCTTGTTGCGTATACTTCTATCTTGCACTTTATTACTGAGCGGATTGAACTGTATAATCCACATTTGCAGTCTTATGTTCTGATTGCACTTTATATGCTGTGACCTGCAGTAAATTGTTTTGCACATTTGTACACCTTAGGTGTCTAGCATCCTATTATAGAGTGTATTGCATTGTACCTTTTATTTATGCAGTCATATGTTTTCTCTTCACTCTTTAGGTATTGTGTTCTTATGTGTACGCATTTGCGTATATTTGTACCTTGCACTTTATTATATTTCTGCAGTTATATGTCCGTTTATACTATACATACTGTGACATGCATACTGTTATTTCTTCCCTGTGCCATTGTACTGTAAGGAACCATAATTTCTAGCTTTGCAGTTATTTATTTACTTGCATTTTATTCATTGTGATCTTTTTCTTATAATGTTGCAATAACATCTATTTAAAGGATGTATTTTTTGTAGGGTTTTTATGTGGACCTCAGTCGAGTCCCAATACATAATAATAATACAAATTAAATCGAATTAAAATGTATGCCACCCAATGGATGTCAGACTCGTTAAAATGTAAAAGCACTGTCTCTCAATGGCATTTGATCACAATGAAGTACTACCACAACTGATCTGAGGCACCATCAGTAGGTTAGTGCCATTTCTTGAGCTCTGCAACAATCTTATTGAGAAAAAACGGGGACCCAATCTGTACCACACACCCACAGAGTGCAACACACTTTTATCCAACAAAAGCACCAATCCAAGAGGTCTCAAAGATGGCTTAACATAAGGATAGTTCCTACACATTTTTGGAACTGTAAATGGAAAAATGTTTGTTTGGGAGAAACCTCAGTCCTTTTGAGAAAAGTAATAGAAGGGGGATACCATCACCATCTGATTTCCAGGGTGCTCAACAGAGCTTGGTATTGCCGCAGAAAGGAATTCTTGATCCCACGTACTAGAGAAGAAAATAAACATATTGCATGTATTACTACTTTCTGCTCCAGTTCCAATAAGATAAAGAAAATCATTAAGAAACATTGGTCAGCAGCACACACATAATATAGGGATCAGATAGTTACTCTAAGCGCAATCAGTGCATTGTCGAATCACCTGGAGTGCTATGAGATGCCTTCAATGTCATGATCAGAGGGGAGGTAATTTGTTTCAGAGCAGGAAAGGCCAGCCGTCAACAGGAAGATGTGGAAAATTTGGAAATTCATCTCCTTCGATTGGAAGCTAAGAGCCATGTTTTCACTGAGTTGCGTTGCTTTTGCACCAGGCAACGGGATGCAAGCGCAAAGCAACCCTTAAGTGTGATTTATCAAGCCACACAGCGCCACCTTGCGTGGCTCTGCTGGGCTTGGTGAATCAGGAGTAACGCAATTGCTGTGTTGCGTTACTCTGCCCAAGCGAGGCGTTCCATGGGTGGTGCGTGGGTGTTCCCAAGCAACATCGATGGATTCTGGTGCATTCCCATATTTACCATAAGTGATTGACCTGGGAATGCATCAAAACTGCTACACATGCCTAGGGGAGGCGGAACGAGGAGAAATATGTTTATTTCTCCTAATTTTTTCCTCTTTCTATGTGTAATGCATTCTGCAGCACACATAGAAAGAGGAAAATGCCTCCAGGATTGTTTATGTGCAGGTTGGTGTCCCTATCCTGCACAAAAACAATCCTGCTAACAACGCAGATATCCTCACGCAATGGTGCAAGGGAGTCTGTGTTGGCGATAGGCAGCACGTTGTACGCTAGCGCTGGGAAAAGACAGGAATGTTCTGTATAATGTTAAATACGGCACATTCCTGCCCTTTCCCTGTCATGCAGTGCAGCAAGGTGACTTGCTGCGCTGTGCAAATTTTTGATATATATGCCCCTAAGTATCTTGAACTGCTGTGCCTGCTCACACTCTGCAACATAGAACATAATGAAATAATTCTACAGCAAGCTTGCTAGGAGTAGCCAGGACTACATGGTTGGCTCCTTGGAGTTGTTTTAATCAGTGGGGTACTAAAGCCAGCAACTCGCTTCACTGGCTCTTCCGTAACCAAACTAGACAGGGTCATATGGCGTAACTGGTAGTTGAGCATGAAGCAGGGATACCAAATCAATGGCAATCATGATAATATATACATTTGCATCCTACTACACAGAGCTATATGCACACAGGGAAATGAAACCTCCTGCAGAAATAGAGGATGTTATGAGAGACCTTCCAGTGAGGTGTCTGTCTGATGTGGAAGTACATTCTCTAAAGGAGGACCTCACAGATGACTAATTGTCCACCGTTATGAGACAATTGCAATCTAGAAAAGGCCCCTGGCTCATAAGGCTTCCCAGTCATATTCTTTAAATATATTTCCTCCAAAACTGTACACCAAGTACAAAAATGTTTGAAGACACTATACCTACCAAAGAATTACCACTTAACTTACAGTTGGCTGAACTAAGAGTGATTTATAAACAAATCCCCAAAGAGATGATTGTCTTATCAACCATTATCTTCGCTTATTGGTGAGGTCAAAATTCTGACTAAAGCTCTTGCAAATAGACTTAAAAAAGTGACTTACTCATTGGTCCATTCAGACCAATGCAGGTTTGTACACGGATAGTCCACCAGAAATATCAGACACCCTCACAATGGTCCTTGGAGGATCACCACCTTGAAGTGGTTGAGGGGCTTGCATGTCTACGTGACCTGGAGAGCTATGGTTGGCAGGAGCTTAGTCTCCTGGTAGAGTCCCTAAGCCGGGCAGATCAAATGGCGGAGACCAGGTGAAGCACGCTCCACCTGTCCTCAAGGCTGGGTGTTGCACACAAAGCCACCAACCTTGTCTCATAAAAAGCATTTGTTAAGGGAACAGCAGCAAGAACCTACAAATGTTCTGGGCAGGAGGGACTTCCAGAGTCTCTGCATGAGAAATGCATGATTGACAGTAGTCAAAGCCAAAAATAAACTACTGACACGATGACAGAAGTTCTGAGTCCCATGTGCAAGATCAGAATTAGATTCTGTAACTTACAGACTATGGATGATGCAGTAAACCAGCCCAAGTACCATCTGAGGTGAGGCTCTACATACTACACATTCTGTGGATCAGTAATAGTAGATGGACTGGATCTGGTAGAATGAAAACCATCACAGGAGAAATGGTACTGTAATCAGGAAGGAACAATGATCAACATCACAATGGAATAGCCATCATCTTGAGCAAGGGCACAGACAAATACCTTGTTGAGTGGAAACAAGTCAACAGCAGCATCATGGCTGCCATGTTAAAAGGCAGACACATCAACACCACCATTATCCAGTGCTGTGCTCTAACAAATGGCACAGATGAAACAGTCAAGGACATATTCTACCAACAGATGCAAGATGAGCTCGAAGCCATGCCCAGCCACGACCTTGAAAATTGTGATAGGGGACTTGAATGCTAAAGTGGGAAATTACAACACAAACCATGACAGAGCTATGGAAAAGGAAGTTTTTGGAACAAGATTGCCAATGGAAAAAGACTGCTGGAATTTTGTGCCACAAATGATCTGGTCACAGGAGGGACTCCCTTCCTCAACCATAATATTCACAAACTAACTTGGCGGTCACCAAATGGCAGAGACAGAAACCAGATTGACCGTCTGATGATAAGCAGCACCGGGATACACTCCCTGCAAGATGCTAGAGTTAGGAAGGAAGTGGATATCGACAGTGATCACCATCTAGTGACTTCTCTTGTGAAGCTGAAGCTCAGAAAAAGAGAATGCAGAGCATCAGGACAACAGCACTGCGGTATAGGACAATTACAAGACCTAGAAGGCATTCGTCTTACAAATAAGAAACAGGCTACAACTCCTGGCAGGCACAGAAGATCGGTGTGAGCCAGCTGCAGATGCGGTCAACAAGAAATTGAAACAGGTTTCATCAATACATACGAAGAGCAATAAAACAGGCTTGAGGACCAAGACAAGGAAGAGGAAAGAATGGATAAGACAAATGGCAGCAAAAAAGAAACTCATGGAGGCCAAATCTGAGAACCTGCAGGAAAGGTACAAGCAACAGTACACAGATGCAAAAAGAGCAGTTAAAAGGATGACAAGAGCATGCAAGCAGGCATACAGGGATAACCTTGCCAGCCAAACAGGAGGCAGCCAGTGGTGGAGAATGAGCAAGGTCTTCAAAATCACAAAGATAGCCAGTGATGAATCTTGTGTGAAATACAACACCCCTATCATGGATAAACAAGGCAGACTACTCACAACAGAGAAAAGCTGGAAGCATGCTGGGCCTAGCGCTCTTCAAACAAAATGTTTAACAGACCAGAACCAACAAGTAAAGTGGGCATCTAAGAAGCGCAGATTGACTTCGATGTGAACACTGCACCACTACAGAAAGAAGAAATCATCACTGCCATCAGATCTCTTAAGAATGGAACAGATCCTGGCCAAGACATCCTGAATGCAGAAATGTTCAAGGCAGACCCTGAAACATCAGTCAAGATCCTTCAGCTATTGATTACATTGATTTGGGTGGGAAAGAAAGTCCCAGATGTCTGGAACCAAGACATCAGCGTCAAGATTCCAAAGAAGGGAGCATTATCCTACTGTAACTACTGGTGTGGAATGACCTTTCTGTCAATGCCGAGTAAAATCCTGGCATCATCACCAAGTTCAGGTGTTACCAGAGCTGGGTTCTGTCCGGACTCTTGTTTGGATCAGAATGACAAAAAGCTACATGATCAAATTGTCAGCCTTCCACACCAGTAACCTGGGTAGAATCTTGCACATTTTCTTGCTGCGAATCATCTCCAACCAGGACCTGCTCATCAGATGCAAGAGATCATGGATACCATCATTATATGAAATAAATGGCGATGAATAGGACACACCATCAGAGGATAACAAGACTCCATCACAAGAACAGCTCTCCCCTGGACCCCAGAAGGCAAATGGAAGAGATGTAGGCAAAAGAACCCCCAAGGGCAAAATGTCCAAACAGAAATGAAGACCCTGAGTCACAGCTGGGGCATGGTACAGAAACTTGCCCAAGACAGACAGAAGTTGAGCTCCTTTGTTGCTACCATACTTGCCCTGGGCATAATAGGCAATAAGTAAGTAAATATTACCTTTACAGGGCACTTGCCCTGGCCAAGAGATTGGCGGGATCACTTACACTTCTCATGGCCATCTTAAAAAAAATATTAGACATGGTGGCATGGAAGGATCTCTTTGTATTCTTGCAGAAGATTAATACAGGACACTGATACCTTGGTTACACCCAGTCACTGCAAATCAACTTAGGAGCATGGGTCAGGGTGGGCAGCGAGTTGTTAGATCCCTTTCCCATTGGTGGGGGAATGAGAGGGTGTGTGCATTGCCCTTTTACCCCTGCTTTTTTACCATCACGAGCAAACCATTGGCAAAATCGGTATGCATAGATTGTCTCATCTGGGGTTTTGAGTTGGCCGCATGAGTTGCAGACATGGTATCTTCATATGCAGATTATGGCCTTGTGTTTCTGAAAAATCAGAATATCTCTGGCCTAAGAGCACTACAGATCCTTAAGATTTTAAGAGAGTTTACGAACCTTACTATCAACAATACCAAATCCACAGTACATAGAATGGGCAAATACAGTGTGCACGCTGCAGCAAGATCTTCTATGGGCCAAGAATTTGAGGGTGGTTAGGGAGGGAGTTAAGCATCTGTGGGTGTTTATAGCCATTGACCAGACCATCACATGACACAGGAATGTCCAATCACACATAGATAGACTACGCAGTGATATTGAGCTCTGGTTCCTACTTCCTGTATCGTTACTGGGTAGAGCAGTCACATTTAAGGACTACTGTGACTATTATATCAACTCCAAAATTCACTGTTTACAATTCCAAATGACATCTCTATTCTACTCAATTCTATGCTGAGATACTTTCTTTAGAATCAGGGGGACCCCTAGAATAACCTTAACAAAATGCTGATCTTATGCATATTATAGAACCACAAACTTAATGATTAACGAGTGGTGTCATGATATGAATTCCGACCCCGTGATTGTGACTGACAAATGGCCCTAAAAGTTGTCCCTGTTACCTATTCTATGGGGAAAATCCCAGGTCTCTACTCCCACCTGCCACCCTAAGTCTGAAAAGTATATGTTTTTTATGGATAAGATCATTATTACCAGTCACCATATAACCACTTGCAATATTTTGCCAATTCCTAATGCTATTACTGCTGCTACTATTGCTGGGATTAATAGTACACTTTCGATCAACATTAGAAGGATGAATTGCTAAATCATCCCCACTGAATTGCGATTTGCGACCAGGGTGTCTCTCACACACCCACAGAGCACTGCTGTGAATACTTTATCACTAAGGTACAAATCAAAAAAGGGGGGGGACAGAAGTTGATATGTAGGCCTCACTCTTCTTCCATCTGTAGTCACGTTACTAATCAAAGTGCTACGAGTCTTGGAGGATCTCGGAGCTATCAATGTTATACCGAAAACAAACTTTATCGCCAAGCCAACTGACTTTCTTTTACTCCTAGAATTTGATATATTTGTTGTCGTTCTGTGACATATTTGGGTCCATAAATGAAAATGACGAACCATAGGAAAATCCGATTTGACAATTCAAAGCATATATATGTACGTGAGGAATTATCACAACACAGACACTGATTAATGGGGCCCAAGGAATACCATGATCTAATTTCTAATGTGAAAGAAAAGACCCCATCTCTGTTTCTGAAAAGACACTCATTAATCATTGTCACACATGGACCCTGAAGGTCTCTTGCTTATCGGGAGTGGTTTGTAGGAGAGAAAACAGGAAGACATAAATTCCCCCATACTTAATTCACCATAGCCCTCAGCTGTGCAAGCATTCCTTTCTTTTCAACAAAAGCCCCTTTTGTTCAACATACAAACATTTGTTGGTTAACAATCCTAAACCGTATTTTTGTAATGGTTCATTGAGCATGAAAATGTAATCTAAGAGGAGGCAGCGGCAGCACTGCAGGAGATCCCACTGAATGATAACGACTCCCAGTGTCAGGAAACAGCAAAGGCAATTGCTGCCAAACAATGGAATTATTATCAGCCTCGCTCATGCAGAGAGCCGTGTTGGTACCAATTTTGCATTGCACTTTTCTGTAGGCGAACACATTTTTATTTCGAAGGACAATATTTTGTGAAGTTCCCAGTTTTCACCCTTTGCAAAGTTTCCAGTCTCCCAGTTCACCTTCACATGAGCAAAAATGTCCTTATCGAGTAGTAATTTGGAACAAACGCAACAGAGCACTTTAATTTACATCAACCCCATTGCAGGAGCAATCCTAAAAACAGAACTCATAAACATAGATATGACAATATGCAAACATATGAGTGATAGAAAAGGCACAAGAACACCAACATGTTTTATCTAAATTAACAGTATTTCACACGTAAGCAGGAACAATCAAAGGGATGCAGATCATATACAAACATAAACAAATGTAGAAAAATAGTAATACTGAAGCAGTAAAAAGGGTTATTTCCAACACATTAGGGACACCCAGTCGCAATTAATGGACACGCATTTGCAATGCAATTGGCCTCGCACTTGTTAAAGTTAGAGCTGTTGGCGTTGAAAATGACAATGTTTTTTACTTGTGCTTTTTTTATGCCAATGGCAATCGAGCAATGCAAATATAATTACTCCAATGCAAATACAAAAAACGAAAGTAAAAAACAGTGTCATTTTCAACGCCAACAGTTCTAACCCCAACAAATGCGAGACCTATTACATTGGAAATGTTAGCTTAATTTACCAATCCGAAAAGGGTCTTAAATTAATAATAAAAAAAATAGCGAGCAAACGATTGGTTTTGTTAAGTTAAAAAAAATAATTAGAAAAGAGGACTTTGGGGCTGCGTGCAAAGGAGGATGGGATGGGTCAGGAAGTAAAGCGCACAAGCAGTAGAATAGGGAGCACTGGGGGATAAGCACTTGGGTGTGCACATAAGCAAGGGAGAGCAACACTGAGCACAATGGAAAGCAGCACAATACGCCGGGGAAAGAAGCACAAGCTAATTGACTAATGTGAAAAGGGTCTTAAATTAATATTAAAAAAACATAGCAAGCAAGCGATTGGTTTTGTTAAGTAGAAAAAAATAATTAGAAAATAGGACTGAAGAAGAGAAATGCAGCACTGAGACAGCGGCAGCTTACAAAGCAGCGTGGAAAATGAACTCTGGCCACAAAAGGCGGTGAGTGCACAGCACAGTGAGATCTAGAGCTACAAACAACAGGGAGGTGGGCAGGCCATGTGTTGCTGCCTCTTGCTCTGTACTTTGTGCGTTTGGATATCTCTGCTCCCGAAGTCTTCTACTTCCCTGCATTATTTCGTCGGCCCCTCTATGGATCCTTTTCCTGCCTACCCTCTCTCACCTGCACAGTATCCGCCATTTTGCATTCAGGCTCCTCTCTCGATCCCTCATTCTGCACGCGCTGCCCCCCTCCCAAGTTGTCGCACAATGTACATGTGCCCTGGCAAGTACCTGCCGTAGGCTATAAAACAGCCTTGGCAATTACAAAGGTGTTCCTTTTTCTTGCGCTTCCCAGAAGAATGGAGACAGCATGATGATGATTTTATGCATAGAAAAAGTGGGCCTCCGTGTTGTTGATGAAAGCGGGTGCCCGCATAGTTAATGTCCCGCGAGTGGTGTGTCGGGGGCTGCTGCCATTGTAAAACACATAAAAAAGTGGCCTCAGTTTTTATTTTTATTTATTAAAACATCGGGGCACTGGGAGGGCCTTGTTTGATGATTTATAAAAAAATAAAAATGATCAAAGGGGCGCCGTGCTGCAACATCATGCGCAGTCCGTGCATATTAAATAAAGCGGGCGCCGTGATCAAGCACGACACCCGTGCATATTAAACTAAATTAATCAAGTGATCAAGAGGGCACCCTTGCAGGAAAGCACATCGTGCGTGCAATAGGAGAAAATCATTAAAGAAAATCGTGCTCACAGACTGTAGATAAAACAGACTGTGTAACAGCACAAGTAAAAAGTCCAGTCCTCATGGGAGGTTACAAATGCAGACAAGGCGGTACTAAGGAGGCACTGCTAAGCTTATTCATGAATCAAAAGCAACCATTTAGAAAGTACAGCAACAGGAGCCAATTGAAAAGATTGGGGAAAATGGGAGGAGCTTCAAGTCCATACCTGAATTCAGCATGCCTCGCAGAGCAGTCGACCTAAAAACAGCATGAAAGGATGTATCCTCAGCTAGTAGGGTCATTGATACACAGTACCAATGTTGGAATATACATGCCAAAAGCCTCTCAGGAAACCTAGCCAAGAGGTATATCACTATTATGAGTGTTAGGGTATCTTAACACTGCTTACGAGAATGGGATAGGGAGCAGAGGGGAGAGAGTGTTAGCCAAGAAGCATTTGTTTTAGCTCTTTTTTGAGGAAGGGATTAGAGTGGGTGGATGGGGAAACGTATTTGCAAACCTTCACTGTGAAGCAATAAGTTGTTTGGTTCTATGTCCATTTATTGTCAAAGATACGACTTACAAGAAAAAGTGTCACTGTTGATAAGTAGGCGAATCTCCAAGAGACTTTAAGAGAGTGAGAGGTACCAAAGTAGAGTAGTTTATGAACTATGGACTCACGTTTGCAGATAGATCTTGCCTCTAATTGGAGCTAACTAAGGCTTGTCGAAGTAGGGGCTTTGTTTTCAAAGTTATCGGTTAAAGAGGTAAGTAGGGCTATAGCACGAAGCGAAGCATTAAGGGACACAAGTTGAAATGAACGTTGGGAACGTCAATGAGAAGGGAATGGTGATTATCATTTCTAGATAGAACCATTGAGTTCATAAGTATCTTGAGGTCTTGTTTTGGTAAAATGGCTTTAATGACAGAGGTAAGGCTGGCAATTGTCATTTCTGCCAATTTTGTTGAGGTGTTTGTAAAGACTGAGGTAGCTATCTGGAATAAAAGTAAGGGATATGGAACTTTCCATGATAGTCAGATTACATTCTAGGATGTTAATAGACATGTTACTGGACTTCCACCCCCCCATTGACAATTAGGGTAGAAGGGTGTGTGGCAAGGTAAGGAGGAGCTCAGTTTTGTTGGAATTGAATTTGAGGTAACTAGCTGTCACCCAGACTGGATGATGTTGAGAGTATTAGCCAAAAGGGAATTATGCCAGGGAGGTGACATTCCATTAGAGTTGTCGAGTGCCCACACATTAATAATGGTATATGCTTGAGCCCTTCATGATATCTGTTGGACCTGGCCCTTTTTGCCCGGATTCCTCCAAATGTTTTCCTTCTGTTGCTGAACCCATTTTTGTTGACATTAGGACTCTCTGCACTTTTTACCTGCTAACAAGTGGTAAAGTGCTTGTGCTCTCCCCTAAACATGGTACAATTGGCAGTTACCTGATTGATAAACTAAATTTATTTTAAATACCCTTGTTAATGGCACTAAATGTTCCCTGGGCCTGTAAATTAAAAGCTACTAGTGGGCCTGCAGCAATCATTGTGCCACCCACGGAAGTAGCCTTTTAAAATAAGGGACAGAAGTGCCACAGAAGAGTCTAGTGCAGTTTTAAACTGGCATTTTCACATGGCAAAATAAACCTTTTCAAGGCCTAAACTTAGAAGTCTTCCCTAAGGTAGGTTGTAAGGGTTCCTAGGGCAGGGTGAATGGTATTTAAAAAGTAAAACATGTGGTTTTAGGTTTTAGAACTCCTAATGTTATTTTTCACTGTTCTAAGGCCTGCTTCTCCTATTGATTATGAGTGAGTTACCTAATTACATTCAATACGTGCTAACTTTAGATGCAAAGCAGGTAGGGATATGCACGTTTACACACAAATTCATTATAATTTAAAATCCTCCTTAATAGTTTTTTAAAATAAATTTTTTCTTTTGTTTTGACATTAACAAAAGCACCCAACGGTGTTGCAAACTGTAACAACAAATACATGGCGGACATTTACTTTAGACACAGTAGATCAGGCAGCCATTAATCGGTTTTTACAGATAACAAAGTCGGAACAAGGCATCGCATCATGTACCAAATCATAGGCCTATTTCGCACTTAGCGACTGAAAGCTCTCTCTCTAGAGGCATGTGTGTTAAGTAGTGGCCGAGCAGCCTTTAACTCCCCTATCAGGCCCAGACCATAATAATCTATACAGCAGGCCCCATAACTTGCAGAATTTTTGTGAGCATCCAAGGCTGTAATATGTGAACCTTTCGGCAGCCATATAGAGGTCCATTCCCCTCCTTCATTCATAAATAGTGGGTGTCTCCACCGCCCCCCAGTTCATGGCAAGGTCTCTTTTGGTCACAACTAGCCCCAGGGCACTAAAAATGAGCTATGGACATGGAACATCCACATCGTTTGGGATACCCACTAGTACATATTTGGGGTCTGTCGGGAGTGTAACTTCGAGGATAGCGCTGAGCTCTGTCACAATCTCTCACCAGTAAGTCTAAATGTGAGAGTATCCCCATATTGTGTGTAGAAAATCTCCACTCGCTGCCTGGCAACGCAGGCATGTCCGGTCTGCCGTCCTCCCCATGGAGTGTAGTCTGTGACGATCGCAATAGATCCTATGTATACTTTTGTAATAGATCAGGAGCAGACAGGACTTTAGGCAACCTCTCTGGGGTGCATTAAGGTGACCTCCCAGCCAATATCCTCAAATACACCTACATCCTGCTCCCATCTCCCCCGAAGTTGAACTAGGTTGTTGGGCATATTGTTGTTTAGTGTTTTGTATGTAAGGGACATTGCACCCCTGGTCATATCCTCTTGCAATAATCTCCCCTTCAATGGGGCATCTTCTGGTATTTCAGGGACTATCAAACCCATGCCCCACCAGTCATGTCTCAGCTTGGTGTATTTAAGAAATTGGAACTTGTGCAGTTTGTGTTCTATTCTTAATAATGCTAATGATTTAAATTCACTGCGTTCCAGTATATCATCGACCGCTGAGATCCCAATCGAGTCCCATGACTCGAAACCCTCGGAAACTGCCTATTTCTCTAAGCCAGGAACCCCTCCACAAATGAGTTTCTCTTGTAATTTTGCAAACAACCAATTGTTCTCAATGCTCTATCCCATACCTCCAGGGTCACCTGTGTTGCTGGGAGCAATTGCCTGACTCCTTTCCCACCATATAAATAGTGTAGGTGTGAACGTGCTCTAAAAGAGCCCTTTCCAATTTATAGGTGGGATGGTCCCGAGATGCGTGGGTCCAGTCGTTAATAGGAATTAGGTGTCCTGCCCAATAGTTGGTTTCGATGTCAGGGAGGGCGATCCCTCCATATACTGATTGCATTGTAGGGTCCCGAGGGATATCCTTCCATATGAAAGACCTTATATTGCCATTTAGGCTGATGAATGTGTTTCTAGGGAGTGGGTATAGGGTAGTATGAGTTCTGGAGGTCATACAACAGCTGCAGGATGGTGATCATTTTAAATAGGGAATTCTGTCCCAACAGCAAAAGAAAGAGGTACCTCCACCGTTCATTCAGTGTCTCTCTGGAAGTTTTACAGTATCCTCCCTACATTACAAGTGTGGCATTGGTCCCTGTTTGGTGTCAGGAATATCCCAAGGTATTTAAAGCCATCAGGTACAATCCGTATGTGTCCTGGCTGCGGTGGTAGATCTCCGGTGAATTCCGCGGTGAATAGCAGGGACTTATTCCAGTGTCTAAAAGATGAGTGGGATGGTCGTCCAGGGTTCTGTCAGCTATAACAGAATATTGTCTGCATAGAGGGAAATCTTTTCCTCTACCACATCTGTGGGGGCTATTCGGAAAACTCTGGAACCCGGGTGGGTGCTTATCTTACAGGCCAAGGATTCAACTGTAAAGAGGAGAGGAGACAGGGTGCACCCCTGATGGGTACCCTTTCTGATTGTGAATTTTGATGACAGCATCCTATTTACCTTCACTGCTATGAATGGGTCACGGTACAGGACTGCCATCCAGTTCCTAAATCTGGGTCCGAATCCGAACTTAAGCAGTTTCTGCTCTAGGAATGGCCAGTGGACCGTGTTGAACACTTTCTCGGCATCCAAGGACAGGAAAACGTGTGGGGACAGTCGATCTTTCACCGCTGTCATCCACTTGTATGTGCGCCGTAGTTTAAACCTAGTGGCCCAACCTGGCATAAATCCAGACTGGTCATTGTGGATGAGGGGGGGCCTTGAGTAAACTAGATGCTAGGACAGTTGCCAGTAATTTAACCTCCATATTTAAAAGCAAGATTGGACAATAGGATCCACATCTGTCTTTGGGCTTTTCCTCCTTATGTATAACCACAATTGTGGCCTTCTGGAGGTCCGGGGATGACCAAGTTTTACCCACCTCCGATAGAGGTTTAGTAAATGAGGTCCCAGAAGGTCAGAGTATCGTTTATAGAACTCGGCTGGGATCCAATTTGGTCCCAGGGTTTTCGTTGTTTGTAACTTGGAAATGGCGTCCTGCACCTCTTCGAGGGTGAGGTCAGATTCTAGAGCTTCAACTTTATCTGCCCCTAGGACTAGAGTGGGGATAGCTTCAAAATATCGAGCAGCTTCTAGGAGATCACCGAGGGGATGCGCAGATTAAAGAACTCATAATATTTGGCAAAGGCTTGGGCAATCTGAGAATCGGATCTGTGTGAAACCCCCTCATTGTCCACTATGGTATGTATCCAATGTGCTTCTATGTCTTTTTTGCTGAGCCATGCAACGAGTTTAGCCGCTTTGTCCTCAACTTCATAAAGTTGGTGTAATGTTTCTGTTGTGTGTTTTCTAGTGGTGTCCTGTGCCAGTTCACTGTATATTGTGCACACGGTTTCAAGCCGTCAAAATGTCCCAGTGTCATTGGAAGAGAGGGAGCATCCCTCCAGCTGGAGGATCTGCAGTTCCAGGTCCTTTAGCACCCTGACCACTCGCCTTTTATTTTGGGAGATCAGGTTTCGGGCCCTGTCCCTCAGGACTGTTGTGTATGCCTCCCACAGTGTGACACAAGAGGAAATCGTTTTTAGTAAAATAGAGCACAGTATCTACCAGGAGACCCCGCCCCACCTCCCCATCCTAGAGGTACCAGGCATTGAATCTCCATCCCCCCTCTCGATGTCTCGGTCTGGAAACCAAGCTAAAGAGGAGCGGGGAGGGATCCGACGTGCCCCGGGCCAGGTAATCTGCCTGAGAAACTTCCCCTACTTCGCCTTCAGTAATAAAGACATAGTCCAGTCAGGAGTAAGCCCTGTGTGCCCCTGAAAAGTATGAGTACTGATGGGTATTTGTGTGTTTATGCTGCCGTATGTCAGACAGCCCAACGGGGTATCCTGTAGGGTATTGTCTGATGCATTAGATCTATCAAGAGTCATGTGAGTCACGTTGTTGAAGTCTCCGCTAATAATGTGAAGGGTGCCTCCAGAAGGATATCTACCACTTTGGATAGTTTGGGGGCTTGCATTTGTAGAGGGGCATAAACACACACCAGAGTGACTTCCCATCATCCCCATGCTCCCCTGACTCCCACAAATCTGCCCTGAGCGTCGGTCCGACAGTGAGCCACAGTGAAGGGTGAGGATTTTTTGATCAGGCTTGCCACCCCCGGGAGCCGGAAGTGTAGCCTGCATGGGCCAGGGTTGTGTATGCCGCTCTCCCTAGAAATCGGCATTGGGTACCTTGTAAGTGCATCTCCTGCAGCATAACAACATCTGGCTGTATTCTCTTAATATACTGAGTTACCAATCCCCGCTTTATATAATATTACCTAGGCCGTTAACTTCCAGGTTAAAACAAAAATGCTTTCAGGGTCATCAGTGAATGCCATTGGGGAATATGTGCACCTACCGGCATGAATTTGCCTCTCAAAGCCTCAATGTTGCCGTTTCTCTGCGTGCCCTCCAATAACCAACAAAACCAATGAAATAGGAAAAGACTGATAACCCCTATCACTCAACCAACACCCCTCCCCACCTCCCACAGACTCCCTGCATCACATGACCAAAACATTAAAAATTACCTGTTTGCAAGAAGATAAGGAGAGGTCTGTCCCCCACCCCCCAATTTCAATTTACTACTCACCCACTATAAACTGTGAGTGTTGGCACTGAACCGAGAAAGAGATTGCCCGGGAATTTAGCTGTCCTTTCTGGGTTCCTGCTGCCTTATCTCTGGGGCAATGATCTTGGATTGTGTCTCTGGCGCATCATCATGGTGTTCCACAATATTCATAGCTTTAGCAAGTGGGTGTGTGCTGTCTGAGTTAAAGGACAAGTCCGCTTCCCCCATCCCTGAGGGGGAAGTTCTCGAGAGGCGTACATTCCCCATGTTCCTCAGGCCCCACCCACGGTCTCCCTCAGCATCAGAAAGGAATCTTCTTCCACGGCTTTAGCCTTTTGCTCGGTATGGAATTCCCCTATTCTGCTGTGCGGTGTGCAACTTTTCCTCCAGTGGTTCTGTTGGTCCACTTTGGGTCGAGTCTGCAGGTCTCCAGTCCCTATCAAACCAGATCTTTGGACCACTCGGTGCATGAGTCTGGGTCACTCCTCAATCCAGGCCCATGCCTCTTCTGGGTATTGGAAGAAGATCGATTGTCCTTAGTATGTGACCTTTAGATTCGCCGGGAACAACAACACGTACTGCAGCTGAAGGGCACGCAATTTCATTTTAACCGAATCGAAAGTGTGGCATTGATGTTGTACCTCCCGGGTGTAATCAGGAAAAACCATGATCTTTGAGTTGTCATATTTCACTTCTCCAAAATACCTCATTTCTCAAAGGATCATGTCGAGATCCAGGAAGTCCGTAGGAGCGGCCTACGATCCAAAGCTCTGTGTGCCCTTTCTATTACAAAACATGCAAAAAGATTGTGCAGAGGGAAGGACTTTCTTCACCCATGCCACTAAGAAGTCACTCAAGTTATCACCATCGACCCCTTCTGGGAAGCCAACAAAGCGAAGGTTGTTTCTTTGTGTGCAATTTCCCGCATCTTCAAGACGCCACACAACATCCTTAGTAGTAGTGTGAAGCTCCTCCACCCCTTTCTTGAGGTTGTGTACTGTGTCTTCCACTTCCGACTGCCTTAATTTGGAGACACTGCGCAAGTCCTGGCAGAGCAGGGAGTCCTCTGAATGCATATCTCGTATCTTGCCCTCCATTACCTCTCATGAAGATTGAATAACCTGTAGTAGTGCTGCATTCTCAGGCATGGGGGGGGGGCCAGGGACCTCTGTGTCTGCAGTTGCCGTCATCACCTTTGTGTAAGGATCCATTTTGCCTTGTCTGGCTTGTTTTGAGTCTTTGTCCTTTACCATGTTGCTTGGGGGCACCAATGTCTTCCCAGACACCGAGAGAAGGCCGCAGTAGGCCTCCCACTTGGCCACGCCCAGTCAACTTGGTGAATTATGCTCTCTCCTCACCGTGGTGTAGCTCCCTTCGTCCAGTAGGAGAAGTAGCACGGGCCACCAACCGATGGGGAGCACCAGGGGCAGTTCTCAGGGCCACAACCGCAACTCAGTTCATTCCAGATCTGTGGGGCAGGATATTGTTGGGGTCACCCATGTACAGCCTGTCCTATTGTTTCCGCACAATCCCTCCAGGGGAACGGTTATCTCGCCATTGTGCTATAGTGCCCATCTATGCCATCTCTGTGGCTATATTTGATGGGCCCCAACTAACCCAGCGCCCCCTCCAGCAACCAGGTTGCCCACATGGGGCCATGGGAAAAGCACTGCGGTTCACTCCTCCAAAACCTCTCAGGCATGGCAGCACCCCTCACCACTGTTTCAGCAATGTGCACCGAGACCAAGCCACTAGGCATCCCTCCCTTGTGTCTACCTGTGGGTTCTTCAGGAGAAGGGGGCATAGGACCAACCTGCCAGTGCCTTTAGTGCTCTGTGGTCGCCCCCGAGCATGCTGCAAACAGTATCTCCAAGGGGCCAGGCGTGTCCCCACTCAGTTCGAGGCAGGCTCTCAGCTGCCGGTCCAAAGCCCCCAGTCCCCGCACACCAGTCTGCTCCTCCGGCTGCCACCCCCTGCTCACCCGGCCATGCACCCACCAGCAGTCCCTTCACTATTGGGCAGGAAATTGCCAACCGCACAGCATCCAGGGATCTCACGGAGTAATCACCCCCGCCAGTTTGGGACGTGGTCTTCTTGGTTCGCCGCAACCTCCCGGGGCACAGCTACTGCCAGGTCCTGCAGGGGGAGTCCCACTTCACCTCGGCATGGGCGTAGGCAATCTGTCCCGCGCTCGTTGTCACAGCGCCATCTCTTCTCACTGCGGCTGCACGACCCCTGTCACCCGATTGGCCGCGCAGTGTTGACTGCCTCTGAGATCAGCGCCACTCGTCCCTCAACCAAAGCAGTGGGGCCCCAGAGAAACTGTCCTCCTGGCCTCCCCAGACCATGGGTGGGAGAGATACCCACCACCTTGGTGACGCCGACTGGGATTGGAATCCACCTCTCGGTAAGCCGAATCCCTCACCACAGGGATGCTGCCATATTGGGCCCTCGCAGGCATTTTGCTTCCGTCCCTTGAGCTGTAGCTTTTTTCGGCCTCCACAGCAGCAAACACTCAAAAGAGAATGGGGCTCAAGGGTATCTATAACTATGTGTAAGAAAAGGGCTGCAAGAGTGACGGTTAAAGGCCATAGCAGCCAGAGTTCGGCAACAAGAGGAATAGTAAATCTCCAACTAGATGCCATTGCCAAAATTACTGGCACCCAAAATTTGGGAAATTTAAATGTTCCAGTTCCCACGAGTTGCATTTTTTAAAGAACTTCTGATGGTGCCAGTGTCAGCCTAACATAATATAACATAACATGTGCATTTGTAAAGCGCATATTCACTGCGAAGGATATCTCGGCGCTAAATTACATATGTTTAATTGTCCCCCAACTCAACTGTACCCATTTTATCGACCTCAGAAGGATGAGTGGACCCACTGGGATTTGAAACCTTGACCATGTGGTCAAACACATGCCCCTACAGTGGCCAGCCTAGAGACTTTGCTACTCTCACAAAGCTCCATCTTGTGAGTCCAACGTTTGATAATATCACCAACAATGAGGCCGCAATATCCGAGATACATAGCCTAAATTCTGAAAGTTTGGAATTAAAATCCCTGGTGTTGTCATAAATGGGGATTCTTAACTCATTCAAAATATACTTCCCTGCTCCCTCAAATCCTATTACTAGCCGTATCAGAAATAACGTCAGGGACAAACAGTTGATACAACATCCTACTGAGGAACTGCAGCAAATTGCCAAATATGCATCTTTGAGCAACAATCATAATTCAGATTCAGTACCAAAGGTAACTAGTCAACTACCAACAAGTAAGAGGCTGACAGCTCCGACAACAAGCGTAAGGGAGGATACATCAACTAGTAATCACCAGGCCTTGCACCAGATGACAACCAATGCGTCTCCACCCCAATGGATCCCCCTCCTGTGGCCATGCCTTTGTATTGGTGATTAAGGATGTTGCAAAACCTACAATGTAGGAATCCCAGGAATCCATAAAAAACAAGTATGTCCTCTGGCTAGGGGCCCTTCCGAAGGATATATGCATTCTCACCAGAGAAATCATCATGGTAACCCGAGTAAATTGGATTGGACGCTCAGGGAAAGACTGCAGTGGGGACTGTATGATCATCAATCTTCACTCCTCTGAAATTGTACACTCCTTATTAAGATCTTATTATGATAGCAAAGTATAGCTTAAAGGTCCCCAACTTGTGCCTCATGGTCATTTTTATAAACACAAAGATATTGCCTGCATGGTACCAGCCCCCACACGACCCCCAGGACCCATGACCAGAAGACAGCTAGCCATGCGATCTGCATTTGAATTACCTTTATCTAATCGCTACCAATATCTCTCAAGTGTTGAGGAAGTTAATTGGCTTGCGACTTCTGGCCTGGGCTGTCCATCTTTAGGTGGTGGAGAGGGGGAGATAAATGGGATCCAAGCAGTATTATTATAACATCTAACCCTACTGATGGCTAGTTTGGCTACTTCCACATCCTTAGTCAGGTACATACAAATGACTATGCAATTCCTTTTAACAAGTTTGTATCATGGAATCTTGAGGGCTGTGTTCTAAATTAATATGTCATGACTGGTGTCAATTTATAGACAAGTTTGATATTTGTCTTTTTCAGGATACTTGGTCTCTATCACCTCAAGTATGTACTAGATTTGTTAAGTCTAGTCGGGATACTGTTACAGCAGGGAAGCTACGTCCTTCTGGAGGGTAAAGGATATGGGTGAAAACCACTTTGCCTTGTGTGTCCAAGGTGATCAAATTGGGTTCTTGGGATTTAATTTGTGTTAGTCTGTGATTTCCAACAAATTAAATCTATTACATCTATAATGTATGTTGTCAATCAATGGGCACTAATTCTGAGTCGCCTGTGTTAGACTTTTTGAACTCACATTTAGCAGCCCTTCCTGAAGGTATATTTAAAATTGTCTCTTGGGACTTCAATTGCAAGTTTGAAACATTAAACACAAATTTTGAGGTACTTATGAGTAAGGAAGATCATCTCTGGTCAATGTCAGGATGTACAATTTCTCCTATTAAGGCATGGTCTGCAGTGGCTGTTTAAATGGATGCACTTACCCTTAATCATGGTTTAAGAGCTTGTAATGGAAAAATGTTTTCTGAGACAGAGGGGAAGCATACTTTCAATCACACGCATAACATTACCCTTATTGATTATATTTTGTCAGATATCAGGCAGTGGCCAAATTTGGTTGGTATGGTTGTGATCTCGCGTCAAGACAGCAATTATAATGCTCTTGCGCTCACTCTTAGGCTGCTGGGAAATAGAATATCTAGTTCTTATACTGAACCATTTGGTAGAAGGGTAAGATTAACTCATAACCAGAGGGCTATGGTGCGGTCCCAAGACTCATTGGGGGAGATTTATAAAGTGGTAGCTGACGGCGTCTGAACTATGCTGCTTCTGGCGTCATTCACGGAACAACAGGATACTTTGGATAGAATTAGTGATGGCCATAATCAAATGTTTTTGACATTAAGGAATCACTTGTTTATTGAGATTAAGTGGTCAGCAGGTAGAAAACATCAGCCACATGGTATACCTAATCCTGTAGAGCTGCTAGGAAGGCAGTCCCCAAGGCTATTCAAAGTCAGGACCATACCCCAGATCGAAGAAGCTAGAGGAATATATAAAGTTACAATCAATACAGCCAAAAGAGAGTGGGAGAATGGTAGGTGGGCAGATCTGCTGAGTACTGCAAGGGCCAAGGATCATCGTTCGTTTTGGAACATATTTGCTACTGGTAGTTCAGATAGTCAATGCCTAATAGAAAATAACATTTCAACGGCTGATTAGTTTGAGCATTTCTCAGCCATTTAATCTGGTCCATCTGAACTGGATTCTGACCAGATTGACCTTGTAGGGCCATTAGCGCTGAGCTCCGTCCCTAGTGTAGGATCACTGGGGCTAGATACACAGCAGAGAGGTTTAGTTAAGATGGGTATGTCAAACCTGGATACTGTTCATATTTCTAGTATTGAAATCCGTGAATCCATAGAACAGGTTACGGTTAACAAAGTCCCAGGGCTGGATAAGCTTCCAGGGGATCTATTCTGTGATGACATAAACATTTGGTGTCCCTATTTTTTATTCTGTTCAGTGCCATTTTAAGAGGTGCACCTTTACCCCCGACCCGGGCTGGGGCAGTGATCATTCAATTTTTTGAAAAGGGTTCTAGGGCATTCCCCTCTAGCTATAGGTTGATTAGTCTTATTTATAGTACTCAAAAATTGTTCTGCAGGATTGTATTGGAGAGGCTGCATGAATGGTTAACCACCATCAAGGCCCTCTCAACCCTACAAGCCAGTTTCAGGGAGGGTATGAGTACCATGGATCAGGTGTTACTCCTTCAGTTATTATATTGGAAAACTGTAGTATAGGGGGTGGATGTCTATATGTGGTATTTGTGGACCTGCGGTCTGCATTTGACCTAGTACCAAGAGCCACTTTGTGACAGATGCTTGCCAAAATGGGGGTTCCAAAGTACTTGTTAGACATAATCATTAGATTACATCATAATGATTATGCACAGGTCAGGTGTGGAATGAAGGGTGAAATGAAAGAACTGATCCCAGTCAATAGGGTGTCCATCAGGGATGCGTCCTCGCCCCCACTCTCGTTACTGTGCTTCTTAACGGCCTGGTAGGTCATTTGGAGGACTGTGAGAACAATACCCTGTGGTTGTCAGATGTCAGGGTACCAGCCCTCCTGTTTTCAGATGCTACACTTTTACTATCTAAATCGCCCATGCGGCTAAAAACTATTGGATCAGTTTAAATGCTTCTGCAAACAGAGGGGCCTGTAGATTAATATGGTGAAAACAAAGTTCATGGTATTTGTTAGACTTGGCATCTTTTGGCGTGTTTCCCCTGACTTTTTGCTTTCTGACCTCCCGGTTTTGACTCTGTTTTTGCTGGTGTAATGATTCTGCGCACTTTCCTCACTGCTGTCCAGTGGGAAAGTGCAAGTGCTCCTGTATAAAATGCGTTATGGATTGGTGTTTCCATGATTGGCCTATTTGGTTTATCTGTCAGTCCCTTGTAAAGTGAACTGCGAGTGCCAGGGCCTATAGACCAAATGCTGTTGGTGGGCTGCAGCCCTGGATTGTGCCACCCACGCAAACAGCCCGTAAAGTGTAACTCGGGCCTGCCATCGCAGAGCCTGTGCGCAGCCTGGGGCTGCCATGTCGACTTGGCAAGTGCACACACTTGCAAGTCCCTAAACCTTCCCTTTGCTACATGTTAGTCACCCCTAAGGTAGGCCCAAGGTACCCCTGTGGGCAGGGTGCGGTGTATGCGAAAGGTAGGACATGCCCGGGTGTGTGCGGCATGTCCTGATAGTGAATTACAGCCTAGTTCGTTTTTCACTATTGCAAGGCTACCTGTTCCCCTAGGCCAGAACGGGCAGTTTGGATTATTACAGCTTATAATCCTAACTGACCCCGGGAACATGGTAGAAATCCGAGTTTAGTATGCCTGGACTCAGAATGATAAAATGCATCTTTTAGTGAAGTTGGTTTTAACATTCTGTGTTTGAAAATACCACTTTTAGAAAGTGGGTATTTTCTTGTCTAACCATCCAAGCCTGCCTCTGCGAGGTTGTGTATTCCTTGTCTGGAGTGTGAGTGACAGGGGCTGGGGGATGCCAGGAGACAGGGTGAGTCAGCACAGGGCTGAATAGCCAGATCAACCTGTAGATGGGTGGGAGGGGTCGCACCTGGGCCCTGAATAGGACAGTGCCTTCCCTCCACAATGCTGGCTCCACCTCCTGTGGTGCGTCTGATGTCCCTGGCCTACTCACTGAAAGAAGGGACGGAGACTTGTCAACAAAGTGCTCCAGAACTGGTTTGGACTAGGCAAAGGCCTCTCTGCCTTCAGAGAACAAAGGAATTTGGGATATAAATATTGGGGCCCTGACCCCATGAATTTAGATCTCGCTGGAATCAAGGAACCTGCCAAGACGAAGAGCTGGAAGAGCTGCCAGGAGGAGTACTGCCCCGTTGCTGTGTTGTTGCTTTGTTGGGTTGGCCTGCAGTTGCTGCTTCTGTCTTGGGCAGTGAAAGGACTGGACTGAACTTTCTACAAACTTGTGCTGAGTATCTCCAAGGGCCTGAAACCGAGCTGGCCTCCTGTTAAGAAGTCTCAGGGACTACAAAGACTTCACAAGCCTCTGGGTACCGCTTCTGGAACGCTGTTTCAGTTGCCACAGAGGAAGGGAACCGCAACCGACTCCGTCAACCGAATCCATCCCTGGCCGGTGACCTGTTTGCACCGCAGACCGCATCGCCCCGCTTCGCATCGCAACCCTGGTCTCACCGTGGGCGACGTCCGACGCCGCCAACATCGAGCCGCTGCTTGCACCGTGACCTGTGGGCACCGCAGTTCGCATCGCATCGCTTCACTGAACCAACCGGACCCGACTGACGCGGTCGCTGCAACTGGCTCAAGAGTCGTGACCGCACCGCATTTGGGGCACCGCTCGCACGTCTGCG